>VZSF01008150.1:0-75306 GCA_013398295.1 Chionis minor | reverse complement strand
CCCCCCCCGGCCCGGGGTGCGCGGCAGGATGCGGGCGGGCGTCCCGCTGCGGGGGATGGCGGGGTGCGGGGGTCCCTGCGGCTCCCGGCACGCCGGGGGCACCGTGGTCCCCAGCCCCGCGCCGAGGTTGTCTCAGCCCGTGTCCCAGCGGTGACCGAAAGCGGCCAGGCTGACCCAGCTCCGGGCCGTTTCCCGTCAGACTCTTCTGAGGCCAAACGTAATTACGGGCCTTGGGGTGCTGGTGGACGAACGGCTGGACGTGAGCCACAATGTGCGCTCACAGCCCCGAAATCCACCCACATCCTGGGCTGCGTCCCCAGCAGCGGGGCCAGCAGGGAGAGGGAGGGGGTTCTGCCCCTCTGCTCCGCTCGGGGGAGCCCCCCCTGCAGTGCCGTCTCCAGTTCTGGGGTCCCCAACATCAGAAGGACATGGACCTGTTGGAGCGGGGCCAGAGGTGGCCACAAAAGTGACCCGAGGGCTGGAGCACCTCTGCTGGGAGGACAGGCTGGGTGAGCTGGGAGGGCTCAGCCTGGAGAAGAGAAGACTCCGGGGAGACCTTATTGCGCCCTTAGAGTACCTAAAGGGGACCTGCAGGAAAGATGGAGACAAACTTTTTATCAGGGCCTTTTGAGATAGAACAAGGGGTAATGGCTTGAAACAAAAAGAGGGAAGATTTAGACTAGATACAAGAAATTTTGTACAGTGACAGTGGTGAAACCCTGGCCCAGGTTGCCCAGAGAGGCTGTGGATGCTCCATCCCTGGAACCATTCCAGGCCAGGTTGGACGGGGCTCTGAGCAACCTGCTCTAGTTGAAGATGTCCCTGCTCATGGCAGGGGCTTGGACTAGCCGGCCTTCAAAGGGCCCTCCCAACCCAAACTATTCCATGAATTGGTGATTCTTAAAAAAAAAATGCCAAAAACGCCAAAACCCAAAACCCCTCAGCACTCCTCTCCCACCAAGCTTCAGTCTGGTGGGTAAATCTCGGAACAGGGTGCTGGGAGGTCTGCTCCCATCCCTGCTCGAGGAGACCTGAAGATGCTCCCAGACCTGGCTAACCCCATCCTGGGTGCTGCACCGTGCTTTGGAACCCGTGCTGATGGGCAGCCCCAAGGTGAAGGCGTATCTGGAAATAAATGCTACGCAGATGCCAAGCAAGTCCCCCCGGTGATCCCTAACCATGATAACCATGCCTTCTTAAATGAGACACCGTTGTTTCCAGCCAGGCACCGGCTGCAAGGGGAAAAAGGCTTGATATCTGGTCCTGGATGTGGCACCAACCTGCTATTTTACTGATGCCAAACCCCGGGGCCTCTTTGCCCCCTCACCCACCGTCTCTGCAGGCAGGGAGCTCTTGGGGTTTTCTCTCCCTACGTGGGCACTGCTACAGGGAGGCGGGTTTGGGTTTGGGCCTGGGCTGCAATGTAATGCCATAATCAGGGGCTGCTGCATTTTTTGGGCAGGGACCTTGTCCAAGTTGCATTTTTCCTGCTGTCACGTGCTCCATTCATCTCTGGCACTGGATAAACAATACTATAATACCAGGCAGGACGAAGCAGGGAAGCTGCTTCCTCAGGCAAGCCCCAGCATTTGCCTTCTCCAGGTTTTAGGCTATACATTCCCCTGGTCAGCCCTTGAACCACGGTCCTCTAGAAATGCTCGGGGAGGCGGCGGGGTTTGCTTTTGCACGGCACTGCCCGTGTCTGGGGAGAGATCTATGCTGCCAAAGAAGCCTCCCATAGTAAAAGAAAAAAAAAATAAGCAGTTAGACCATACAAACACAGGAACCGAATCCCACACTCCCCACTTCCCGCTATTGCTGCAGAGCCCAGCCTTCCAGTCTCAATTTGCCTTTTTTTTTTTTTTTTTGGGCGCCCTTTGTCTCCAACCCGATGGCACAGCAACCGCTGCTCGAGAGGCAGCTGAAAAGCCCGATCGGCAAAACCCTGAATGAAGAAAGAGTCCCTTTCTCCAGGAGCCAAAAGGGGAGGAAAGGCATTTTCCCCCGACCAGCTGCTCTCCCGCTCCCGCAGCCCCGGCGCTGGCTGGGGACACGCGCCGTAGCCAGATGTTGGGGTCCCGGCCGGTGCCGCGGGACAAGCGACAATACGGGCTCTGTGTGCCGCTGGCCCCCGAGCCATGTGGCTGCTGAGCTGCCGTGCGGCCGCCAGCGCCGGCACAAGGGCTCTCCCGGCCCCCCGACGCTGCCCGTAACCCCTTTCCCGGGGCTGCTGCTCGGCTCAGCCCAGCTGCCTGGGGACGGTTCACTGTGGTGGCAAGGAGAAGCCATTCTTTTGGTGGCATGGTCCCACCGGAGTGAGACTCCTCGGGGACTGTCTGGCTACTGGCTGCTTCCCCACAGGCTTCCTCTCCAGGCGCCTGGCCTCCTGGCTCGGCCCTTGCCCGCCATACGGACATCCCCAGCGAGGCACCGTCCCCTCGGGGACATGGTGATGGGGTAAGGTTCGCCCTGCTTTCCCCTCGGAGGGCGCAGGGTGGTGGGGAGGGGTGGGGAGCAGGAGGCTGCCGCGGGGAAGATGCCCTCAGGAGCGCCCCATGCTCCGTTCGCTGGCATTCAGCCACTCTTCTGGGTAGGAGGAGCCTAACCCTAACCCTAATCAGGGTGTCCCCAGTGCCAGAAAAATTTGGGTGCCCCATAAATACAAGAGCCAGGGGAGAGGGACGGTGCCATCTGCTCTGCAGGAGGGATGCCAGGGTTGGACCGACTGGGTAGGTCATCTCACTTCCTCCCCCAAAAGGGTTCCCATTTTGGCCACGGCCCGTAGCTCACCCCACTGAGATCACAGAATCATAGAGTCACTTGCGTTGGAAGAGACCTTCAAGATCATCGAGTCCAACCATAAATCTACACTGCCAAAACCACCCCTAAAACCATGTCCCTCAGGGGTCCCTCAGATGTTGCGGGGTGAGCCCAGCTGTGGCTGTGGGGTGACTGTGTGCTCCCTGCTCTTCCCAGCACCACAGGGAGGGCCAGAACCTGCTGCCCAAGTCCCCCAGATCTCAGGGATATGCCTGTAGCAGAGGAATCCCATCAGCTCATTCCCACTGCAAATTACCCTCACTGAAACCCCATACTGGTTTTCCACTGGAGCTGCCTGGATTCAGCCCTGCACCAACCCGGGGCCGTGGCTGCACGTGGGGCATCTCCCTTTCAGCTGTACCGCAGTATTAGGTCTGTTTAAATTGGTTTAAATCCTCCGCATCGCCCCTGCTCGCAGCCTGACCCTGGCACTCGATAGGTGGTCCCTAAGAGGCTCCCAGGTTCTCGGGGCTGCTAAAAATGGTTAATAAATCCCCAGTAATAAAGTGTTGAGGTCATCCGAGAGAAACGCCGCGCTCGGTCTGCAAAGCTGCATTGTCCGCCCAGAACGATTTACGCGCTTCATCGGACAGGGGTTAAAAGCTCTGTCAGGCGCCGACTTCGCTGCCATCGTGTTGTCGTGGGTATTTAATGGGGTTCGGCCCCGACATGCGGCTGGGCGGCCGCTGCTCCCACCGCTGCTCCCACCGCAGGGCCGAGGTGTGCCAGGGCGATGTCGGAGGAGGGCGGCGCGGGAGCCGGAGCCTGCCCGCGCTCCCCCTATCACTTCCCCCCCTGCTTTTTCTTTCTGCGATTTTCTGAGAGCACAAAAGAGACTTTGCATCAATTACTGGTAGGAAAACGGCAGCGCCCCGCGGCAGACTTCTGCGGTCCCCAGCCCGGGTTTGGTTAACTTCCCATTGTCTGAGGGGCATCGCTATTCAGGGCCAGCGCGAGGGCTCATTTTTGTCATCTATTAGGTTTTCTTAACCACCCTGGAGACATAAAACCTTCCTGCCCTTGTAGCAGAGGGTCCAGCAGTGCCACCGAGGTGGCCGCGCAGAGCGGAGCGTGTTGGCGCCTCCTGCCCCAGCACCCAAATCTCCCGCAACAGGTGCTCATTGACGCATCTCCCAAGCCTGGACTGTCCCCGTCCCCACCGTCCCCTGATGTGCTCCAGCTCTGGCACGGCTCTACTCCAGGAGCTGCTGCAAACCCTCCTCTGTGGCTTCCATCGCTTTCCTCCTCCACCTTGGGGGACTGCAGGTCCCCTCAGCGGGGCAGTGGGGGGGGACACACGATGCAATCCGTGCAGGGCACTTGCAGATCCCACGGGGCCGGGGGGCTATAGAAATGCAAAGCGTTATTATTTTCCCGGGGCTGAAGCAGAGGCCTGAGAAAGGTTGAGCGAGAGAGGCAGCGAGCGGGGAACAGCGGGGGATTGAGCTCCTGAAAAGGAGCCGGGGAAAAAAGCGGGCGAAGAGCTTCATTGTGCGCTGGGCAGAGGGGGTCACGAGCAAGTTAAACTGGTTAATGTATTGGAGCAGCTTCCTCCGAGCTGCTGGGAGCAAGCAAAGCCCTGCAACAAAAGGCCGAGGGAGCATTCTTGCGGGGAAAGTGGGCTCTCTTTAAAAGGATTTGATTTCTTTTCTGTCAGTTGAATGGAATTTGGTGGTGACTCCTCCAGGTCTAAGAATTTGGGGCTTTGGCAGGGGTGGTGGCGGGAGGGGACGGTCCCCATCCTCTCCCCCTCCCTGCTCCCTCATTCTTCTCCGTCTCCCAGTCCCCTGCCCCCAGATTACAGCCCCCGGTGTTGTGGGGGGGAGAGGGGCTTGGGGAACACAAGCGGCCCCGTCGACGCACTGATCCTGAAAGAAAGCGAGGGGCACGGGGCCATCCCCGCCCGGCCTGGTTTCTCATGCTCCCTATTCAGCCCCGGGGAGGGGAGGGAGATGTGGGGAGAGGGGAGGGCAGCGAGGCGGCCGCCGCTGATTTAGTGCCTCTCTCGGGGCGTCGTGAGGTGGATCTCAGGGGGCTTTCAGCAGTGTAAGGTGTGTGAGGGGAGCTTTCCGCTCCTTCCTTTCTGGGGGTGAATTCCTAATGCTAAAAATGTGGAACAAAGGTAAAAACGTGGAACAAAGGTAAAAACGGGAAGAAAACGGAACCTGAACTAGTGAACCAGCTGGATCCCACCCCGCTTTCCCACAGCCTGTGCACCTCTCTCCTCCCAACAGCAGGTCCTGGGGCAGACCTGGCCGTACAGACCTGGCTCTCCCACCCCAAATTCCTCTCACTGGTGAGCAGGAGCTCCCCCCCGACCTTCGCAAGACCCCGAAGGAGTGAGCTGCTGCCGGGCAGGGACGCTGGGCTGGATGCCGGCTCTCGGGCTCTCCTTTGATATTGACCCTGACAGCAAAGCAGGGAGCTTTGGAGCTGTGCTGGCCGGGAGGCTTGTTGTCACACACTGCTTAGATTTAACTGGCAGTGTGGGTTCGGGGTGGTAAAAGACAATAATAAATTAAGCAGAGCGTACATGACTGGTGGCCCTGCACCGCACGAGCTATTGCAGAGCCAGAGCCTTCAGCCGCGGACAGACAGACAGACGGAGGCAGCAAAGACTCCCACCGACTGCGCCTATCTCGCTGTGCCTCAGTTTCCCAAGATGTGATGTGCCTCTGGCAGAGATCCCACGGTCCCTGTCCCCTGGGCAGCTGCGTGTTTGGGAGATTCCCTTATGGACTGCTCGTGCAGCCTGTACGCCTCCGTCTGTACAGGCAGGGCCGGAGCACAACCAGCTGAGATCATGGTTTGCCGCAATGTCGGCCGGCCTGTCCCAAGCTCCTTCCAGCCAGAGGTGGGGTCAGGGGAGCCTGCAGCTCCTGGCCTTTCATTTCTGGCCTCTCATTCTTTCTGGCCCCAAATTTCTTCACATTCCTGTCCTGAGCTGTCCCTCTCCCCACTGCCCTTCTGAAGAGGAGCCAGAAGCTGATGTCAGGGAAAGTGTTTAGAGATTACCCCAAGGAGGAGGCAGGAGTCAAGTCTCATACTGGGCTGGACTGGGCTGGATAAAGGCCTAGTGAACGCAGCGTCCCATCTCCAGTAACAGCAGAACTGGAGTATGAGGATCAGCCAGTAAAGGGGGGGCTGCTCCCAGACCCCGTCCCAGCCGAGCCCTGCTCTGGGTTTGGCGGCCGCCGCTGTGGGTCCCGGGTGAAGGGAGCGGAGGCAAGAACCAGGGGAGGCAGCAAACGGGAGCAGGTGAGGTCTGACCCCGAAATGCCGCAGCCCAGCTTAGGGCAGAGCCCAGCTGTGCCCAGCTGTGCCAGCAGCCACGGGCAGGAGCAGTGCCGGGACCCCCCTTGCTGGGGACAGCCCTGACGCTGCACTGGGGAGTTGAATGAGTCCAGGTGGCTGCTTGCCCCCCTCCAGCTCAGCCACTGCCCTGGTGACTCCCTAAATCTCCTGCTTTAAGGTCCACATTTGATGCAGCAGCTGGTCCCGTGTCCATCTGTTGCGTCCCCCCCCCCGCCATGATGCGACACTGGCCACTCTTTTCCTGCCCACAGCTACCTTACGGCTCCAGGTCTCCAGAACCTCCCTGGGAGAGGGAGCCAGGGAGAGGATCGGGGATGGATTTTAACTCCCTGCCTGGACCTGAGCATCTCAGTGCCCGCAGCTCACCCTGGAGCAGCGATGGCTCCCGCAGCCGCCTGCGCACGCCCTCAGCATCCACCCCAGAGCAGATATGCGTGTCACC
Organism: Chionis minor; assembly: GCA_013398295.1. Lineage (NCBI taxonomy): Eukaryota > Metazoa > Chordata > Aves > Charadriiformes > Chionidae > Chionis > Chionis minor. Next base: position 68,729 of record VZSF01008150.1, on the reverse strand, counting down.
CCAGCCCCAGCTGGCTCCTGATAAGGCTTTCCAAATCCTGGCTTGGCCCCCAGGGAACTTGGCTTCTCTCTGGGCCCCCACAGCTTCTTGGCTTCTTCCTTGCCCCTGGGGTGTCCCGATGAAGTTGCTGAGTAGCTTTCCGAAGGCAGATCGGGGAGTCAATATTCCCCCACTTCTTCCTCCAGTTTGCCTTGGTGGTCTCCAAAAGCCCCTTCCCCATCACACCCCTGGGAAATTGTTCTCTCCCTTCCCATTCCTCCTGCAAAGGGGATTAAAAGCAACAGTTCATTTTTCATGTGATGTTAGTTTAAATAGGAATTTCACTGCTCTGGCTTTGCCCGGTTTCCGGGAGCCGAAGCTGAGAGAGGGTGGTATTAGCGCTGTGCGAGGCAGAGAGGACGAGGAGGGAGGTGGGAATTGAAAGGGGGAAAAAGGAGGGGGGACGTGCGGGGGTGAAGACGGGATTAAAACATCCCATTAGAATTTCTGTTTTTGGAAAGCTCACAAAAATGTTGACATGTAGCATGACTAACATAGTGCAAATGTCAGCCCAGCTCTGCGAACGGGGGCCCTCGCTCTCCTCCCAACGCGCCGGCCCCCTTTTAAGGCAAAAATATACAATGAGCCGTACAATGGCTGAATTCCAGAGAGCAGCGCTAATTGTTCCTCGCTCACATTGTTGGACTAATTGCTTCGCTGAAACCATTCGTGCCTGGCCTGGATCCCACGTGTTTTTACCATTTAATTAGGACAGAAAAGCTGGGGCCAGGAAATGGGATGAGATAAAGGCAGGCAGAGATGGAGGACAAGTCGGGTGCCCAACCTGGAGAAGAGACGTGCTGCATGTGCTCTGGCAAGCGAGCGGGCAGGGAACAGCCACTGCACTGTGCCAGGCTCCAGCAGAATTGAAGTTGTGCAGGCACCCGGGAGAGGAGCGGGAGACGGGGACAGCTCACGAGCCTGGTGAGACCAAATGTGAGATGGAGAAATGCCACCTGTGGCAAACATTTTCAAGAAACACCTTCATCCTGCTGCCCGGTGACCGCTCCAAGGCTCATGCAGGCAACAAGGCTATGTGTCATTAGAAGGTCTATCCATTTGCAGACCATATGCAGTTTGATCAGGACCCAGAGAGGCGAACAATAGATGGGCAGGAAATGCCTTTTGATGGCTGCTTATTGTCTTCCACTTTCGGGTGGGGGAACTGGAAGTTTAACTATAGTCTTCCTCCTCTTTCAGGTATTCCTGTACGGCTTGGTCCTCAGAGGATGCGCCTGGACCACAGCATCGTCTGGAGTCTGGCACTGGGCTCCATTGTGCTGAGGAATGTGCGTGTGGTTTCCCCTTTGAATAGCTCCTCTGAGCCTGCAGCCACCCAGAAACACTGCAGGGCGCCAGCACATCCCCGCCGAGGGAGAAGGGTTTGCTTATAGGTGCCACCTTCTCCTCCCAGGCACAGTGCAGCATCTCTGCTGCCCCTCAGCCCACCACTGGGCTGCAGGTGATGCCACTCCCCACGTTGTAAACAGGGGTGGGTGCACAGGGTTCAATATTAGTACTTACTTCCCTTTCTCCCCATCCATGTGACAGAGCACCGCTTGCTCCACAGCATCTGCTGGGAAGCCTTCATCCAGGCTGCACGTTTTCATGGGCAGAGGAAACCACTTAATGTATATGGTCTGGCACTGAAGCGTAGCATCTTCCAGGGTGGACCCTGATGGAGCTGATTTGTAACTCCTGGAGGCATTTCACCTCCCTGTGAATACAGACAGCTGGGCATTCCTCCACTGCCCATTTACACACCTTCCTCTGGCGAGAGCCACCGGCAAGGAGCCACCAGCCTTGTTTGTGCAGGAGGAGTTTGATTCATTGGTCTCACAGAGGCCTGTGCCACTCTTCATCCCCCCACAAGTGCTCCCAGCGTTTAGGATCACGGCAATACAGTTTGCACTTGGCAAGTTTAGTTGCTCCCTGGCAGAACAGCTCTTGGCCTTATGAGCAATACACCTGGTGGGTTTGGGCACTCGGCACAATCATTTCAGATCGGTGTGAAGATCGTAGTTCGAAGTGCAAATCTCAAAGTGAACCCAGCCTCCACTCGTGTGCAGAATCGCCCCGGGAGCTCTGCTGAGGGGCTGTCACACCCATGTGGGCAGAGGAGCCACATCTGTGGCTGGAGGCATCTTCTTCCAGCTGTCCTGGAGAGGAGGGAAGTACTTGGCCACTGCATCCCTCTCAACCCAAGGCTTTCAGGTCTCTTGAAAATAAGAAACGTTTTGCCCAGCTGCAGATGAAAGAGGAATTAGCCACATAGATCTCAACCATGAGCAGATGTGGAAACCACTGAAAATGGGGAACCCAAACTTCCAATGCTCCACAGAAAACCTGCAATTCTCTGTCCCAGTATAACAAGGGTGATCTTTTTGTGTTTCCATGAAAGTCGGTAAGAGCACACCCACACCCTGAGGACAAGGATGTTAACAAACACTGGAATTTACAGCAGCGATTTAGTCAGAAGAAAGGCTCCAGGTGAAAAGGACTGATACTTAAAAAAGAGAGAAAGAATTCTTCATAGATGCAAATGCAATGCTTATAAGTCAATATTTGCTCTTCAGTATTGGCACAGGCAGAAACAGTTTTCCAACATGAATAGGTTTCAGCCCAGCTGCTCCAGGATCATGTTGTTCAGAAGCACTCAGATCCACTTCTTAAACTTCATTCAAAATGTGAGGTTTTAAAGCCTTTGGGGAGCTAAGAGTCTTTTATGATGAGTCCTCCTAGCCACCGAAATCCACAAGTGCCATGGGGTGGCCTGGTGGTAGCTGACCAAGAACAGATGATCCCTTTGGGAAGAGACTATTATAAACCCCAAAACATAGACAAGTCAGAACAAATCCTTGTGGCAGTAAGACAGTTGAGAACATTTCTTCCCAGATCAGTGGGTCATAGACAAAACACCAGATGATATTTATTCCAGGACTAACCCCCACGCGTATTTCCAGCTCCCCCGGTGCACTGGAATCTCACATCAAGACGCACTGGTCATTCATTCGGGGGTTTGAGCAGTCCCCTTGAAATTGCTGTCACGTCTGTATGAGCAGAGTGGCTGGGACACCCAGGTGACGTTGGGACCTGCTGGCAAGGCACAGGCCATGTGTACGGCAAGCCAATGTCCCTACCTCAATTCCCTAAACCTGTCCCACACCCAGAGTCCAGTGGGGAAGTCCCCAGCCAAGGGATGTGGAAAGACGCTCCCAACACCCAGAGCAGCCCAGAGCCTTTCCTCAGACCTGGACTGATTTGCACAGAAGAGGAAACAGAGTCAGAATACTGGGAATTAATTTTCCCATCTGGGAGGGGGGGACAATAACCCAGTCTGGCCACTGCACTGGGTGTGCTGGGAGCAGCTGTCCCAGTTTGTGAGGTACCCTGGGACTCGTGGACAGCCTGTGTCTCCTGTTATCCTGCTGTGCCAAGGTGATCCAAGAAGCAGAGTTAATGTGCTGTTGACTGGGAAACCAAGATGTAGTGGAGAAGCATTCAGTATTTCTGCATACTCCCTGTCACCTCGGAAAAACTGAGGTCAGTGACCATTTTAAAAACCTGGTAGTTGAGGAAACTCCTTATTCCTGTTCCTCGTGGCTCAGAAAGGTTTGCATCAGGAAAGGTGGAGGCGATGTATTTTGTACTCTTGGAAGGAACGAGGTGTCCCCGACAAAGTGGTCACTCCTCTCCTCGCTGCAGAATGGTGCCTGTCCTTTGTCCTGCAAAAGTCCCCTTTGTCCCCCATTCCATGACCTTGAAGGACTGCATCCGAGGATGACAAGGGCATTTCTTTTGGGTTTATTTCGAGTGTTGCAATCCCCGTTTGGGAGTAGCATCCTGGTTGTGGGTTGTCCACTCTGGTGGGGAAAGGACTTATTCAAGCATAGTCATCCTGGTTTTTGCACACGGAATAACATGACTTTTATTCTGGAATAAGCTGGTCGCTGGCTGCTCATCTGGAACAGGGCGCAGGGAGCGTGCCAAACCCACGGAGGGGATGCAGCCACCTGCCCCATAGGAAGTGGGACGGCAGCCAGACGGCGTGGTTTGCACACACCACTGGACAGGCACCCAGCGGCAACGGCGTCCTCCACTACCGACCTGGGCTGGATTCAAACTGGCAGCTGAGAGGGAAGAGGAAACCATATTATATCGTTATCTCTCACCTTGCTTCCCTTTCGTAACAACCCCATCCCTTTGCAAAACAGAAAAACACACCAGGGCTTTGCGGGGGCTGCTGGAGCCCATGCACTGAGCCGGGGCCAGCCAGGGCTGGAGCTTCCCTCGCCGAGAGCCAGGCACAGACAAGCTGCCATTTCCCCAAACTGGGTCAAATGCAAAAGAGAAACGCTCAGGGAACAGCAAGACTTTGTTTCCCAGCTCAATCCCAGCCTCTGCAGGGTGGGGTGCTGTTGCAGACAGGTTTTCTTAGGAGGGCAGGACCTGCTGGTGCACCGTCCCCAGCCTTGAGACCCTGCAGTGCTACCTAACCACTTTTACCGTGAACATATATTATAAATGCCCAGGGATATGAATCAGAAATGTGTGGGGAAAGAGAGACTACGCTCCCAAGATGGTTGCCATCATGCTCTCCCCTTGCGTTGCGCGACAGTCCCGTCTCGTGTTGGTTTAAGCTCCTGATGTCTCAATCCCCAGGTCTAACAGAGTGCCTGGCTGTCAGCTCAGCCCACCCTAATCCATTCATGTGGCTCCTATACAGGCTCTCAGGAGTGACGGGGGCCGTTTCTCTTTTTTTTCACATCGAGAAAATTCATGAGCTGGTTTCACATTTGTTTTTCTTTCAAACTTGAGGCTTTGCAGATATTAAAATATAATCCAGGAAGAATTTGCTTTGTGAGGGAAGAGTGTGGGATCACGGAGGGGAGAGGGGTCAGTGGGGGAGTGCGGGGAGGTGGGGGTGGCAAAGAGATTTTCATTTCCCCTCTGTGTCCCATTGGGATAGAAGGTTTTACCTCCCTGCAAACAATAGTGGCCAGTATGGGACCAGTTAGAGGCTTTGGGAGACTCCAGGCTCCCCCAGGCTGGGAATTTCTGTTTGCAGCACAAAAATTTTAGACATTGCCTGTGGCAAAGGCAGAAGAAAAGCTCTTTGCAGGTGGTAAGAACGGGAGAAGATGGCCGGGACCGTGGAGAGATGAGTAGAAAGGAGAGAAGAAACATCTCTCCTAGTACCAAGTTGTTGCTCTACATTAAAAAAAAAAAAAAGGCAAACAAATTGAATTTGTGTTAGAGGTAAACAGAGGAACTGGCCAGGCAGGACAGGAAGGCAGAGCTCCGTCAGAGCCCTGCGCCGCGCAGGGAGATAAACAAGAATCCTAGAAATGTGGAGAGAGGCTTAAGGTGATTGCTCAACGCATGAGGAAATACGGGGCAAAAGCCAGATATCAGGGAGAGGAAGCTGGAAAAGGGCAGGCTGATATGAGCAATGAGGTCAGCGCTGCAAAAATAGTGCGGGAAGGCTTCCTGGAGGCAACGAGCCGGCAGAGCACACGTGCTCCCACTGCTTCTCCTGCCTTAAATGCACAGGTGGCGAGGGCTTACTAGCCCATATTGGCTTAAAATTACGCAGTGGTGGTGAGTTCAGCCCATGGAAGGCTCCTAAGCTGCAAATCCCACTTCACAGCACCTGCAGCTGAGCTTTATTTCCCAGCGAGTGCTTCCAGATTGACGGAGCTCCGTTGGCAAAGTCCCATTGAGTTGCCCTCGCTGAGGCTGTCACACAAAAATGCGTGGCTTCATCCACTCAAAACAGCCTTTTTTCTTGAATGAGTATAAAATTGGCCCCGGCTTGCTGTCAGAGAGAGCACGAGACAGACAGACTGCCCTCCCGTCTTGGGTTTGATCTCCAGCCCCGTTGTGTGGTGAGCTCATCTCTTCTGGACTGCAAGGCACACTGCTGGGAGAGCAGCCAGCTGACCTGCGGCCCCACGAGCACTGACAGCACGGTTTGTTTGGGTTCCTGATATGCCAGGGGTCTTGGGGCTTATTTTGAGTTCATCTCAGTTTGGCAGTTTTGATGGATTCTGCCTTTCTGGTCTGGTCACAAGCAGTTGGATGTTCATACAGATCTTGCTCTAAGACAAACAGCATCCATAAATCTCTGGGCGAAGCCAAGAAAGTCTTGTCTTTCATTGCTCTGTGCTGTCCCCTTAGCCTTTTGAACCTCTGGTGCCCTCACAAGCATGGAAGCCTTAATCGATGTCCTATCAAAAGGAGCAGAATAAATCTCATTATCCTGTGAGACAAGGTCACACTCCCTGTGTGGCTGTCTGGCAACAGATGGGGCTGCTCCTTGGGTTGTCTTCTCTTTACAGGAAGTCTTCCATCAGTTCTTGCAATGCATGAACCTCTATATGTCTCCATAACGTATGGAGTTTCAGCCCTTGGCCCGGCTGTGGCTTGTTCGCTGGGTCACTGCTCAAAGCACAAGACTTCCCAATATGGCCCACCCTACCAATCCATCCTGCTCCAAGGAGACTACATGGCATGCCTCCAGCCTTGCCCCCAGGATCTCACCAGGGGATCTCCCGTTAAGATCCTATACTGAGTGACTTCTCCAGTTTCTTTGCATATGACTGGTTTTTTCAGTCACATCTAGAACGAGGGATCTCTTTCAGGAGCAGGCCCTTGGGCTCAGCTGGATTTATTTCTCTAGCTCATATGCCCTCTGTTCTGCTCCTCTGCCTCCTCCATGTTCCCAGTGATTCATTAAAAGATTGCAGTAAAGCCCAACAAAATCAATGGGAAAACTGCCTCTAATGTTAATGATCTCTGGGTCGGACCTTGAGCCTGAACTTACAGAAAAGCCTATTTTCCTTCCCCGTTGCCCTGGCTGTGGTGGCCCAGCTGTGGTCCTGCTGCTGGGGCCAGTGGCCCAGGTGGCTGTGCTGACACAAACACATGATTTTAGACAGTTTTCCGTTCCACCCTCAGGCAGAGAAGAAGACGGGGACGTTCTCCAACTGTTTGAAGAGTACACACAGCTGATAGCAACCACATTCATGACTGTTTATTTGCATTTCCAGCAAGCCTTTGATAAAGCCCAGCTCCTGCCTGTGCTGCCCAAGCTCCAGGGACCATCGGAACGCCAGGAGGATGATCCCCCCATCTGGGAGAGGACAGAAGAGAGCCAGCAACCAGCCCACTGGCCCAGCGGCACATTCAGCTGGACACACATCCCCTTCAAGGGACAAAGGGACTCGTTGAGAGAGGAACAAAGCATGTGTGGCCTACAGGAAGGAGGGGGTTGAAGAGGACTTGACTTCAGCGGCAGCAGGGAGGGCAGATAAGGATGGAAAATCAGATCGTTTCCAGCTCACGTCTGGGCAGTGCGTGGGGAAGAGGCTATTGGATCCATGTGTGGTGTGAAGGGGCTGGAAGCTGGAGGAATTTGGGAGAACCTCCAGGAGACCCTATGAAGCCTCTCTGTCCCCAGGAAGATGATGTCTCTTGCCACGGTGGCAGTGGCATGAGGAGGGTCTCAGTGTGGCAGAATGAAGCCAACCCCACCATCACCCACTGCCCTCCAGCCTCTGCTGGATCTCATCGTGGTTGCCCTCCTCAGAGCCCAGAAAGCGTTCTATGGGGAGCACCAAAGCACCTCACCCCATATGAAATATCACATACGGTAGCTGGAGAGACAGGGACTAACGATGACGCGTTTCCCCTTCTCCTCAGGCATCCCCCAGCCTTGTCGCGGGGCCACCAGCAGTGAGGAGCTGCTGGGCAGAGGCATCTGCTTGCCCTCCCTGAGAACAGGAACCCTTTTCTGCCTGTCACCCTATAGCCATGACCCAGTTTCACCACGGCATTTCTCAGCCCCGGGCTTTTTCCTTTTTGTCTCCTCCCTCAGCATTCCCCTCCCTCCCCTTTGGCACCGGCATTTGATATTTACTTTCTGGCTGTGAGGGACAGAGGAGGCTTTTCCTTGTGTGCCCCGACATTGTTCCCCACTGGTATTTGGGAACAAGTGTGACATTCAGGGAAGCCGGAGCGGACAAAGCCTGCCTGGAGGTAATCATACCGCAGGCGGGCGTATCGGGTATCCGCGGATGCAGGGCATCCGAGAGCTTTTGACTGCGTCTTTTTTAGGAAGAGCTTTCTCAGCCTCGGTATCTCTCAGATTAGGTTTTGTCCCCAGAGGAGCCTGTTGTGCCTCCATTGTGGTGGAGCTGTGGGAACCCACGGCATGGCTCGGCACCGGAGTGGTAGGACAATGCCGAAAGGCACCGGTGCTCCTGACCTATTCGATGGGCGGCTCTCCCTGTGGTCCAGAGGGACCGATCTCTAACGAGAAGGTTGTGTCGACATCTGCTTCCCGGCGCTTTCTCTTCTCTACTCAGTTGTTCACAAAAGAGCAGGTATGGATGGAAGCCCTGTGCCCTTGGCAAGCATCCCTGAGCCTGTGCATGGAGATGGAGAGGGTGAGACACACACACACACGCACAGCCTGGGAATGGGCCGGTACACCACATACAAATTGAGGTTTGTGCCTTGGATGTGCAAGGAGGCAACACAAGGAAACCATAGTCACCCCTGGCCCTGCGCTAGGGGAGCAGCAACAACCTCAAAAACTCAGTGACGAGTGGGGAAATGTGACGAGTGGGGAAATGCAGAGGAAAGCCCAGGGCTGTCCCCGTTTCTTCCTACGCACCCTGTGGCATGGCCAGCCAGAGGTCCTGGTCCTGGGCACAAAGCACCTTCAGCCTCCCGCAAAATGTGGGAGATGCTTGCTTGCTCTCTCTTCTGCGCTTAGGGATTTGCAGGGATGCTAAATACTTCCCAGAGGCATAAGAAGGGATATTGGCCCTCAGCCTCTGCTGCAGCACAGGCTCATGCTGCTGCCCATCCCATCTGGGGGTGTCCAGCCCCATCCAGCACAGACACAGCCTGGCAGCTGCATGACCCTGCCCGTCCCAGGATGGGATGACATCTAGAGCACTGACAAGTCCAAGGAGACGGCAGTGTCTCTTCTTCTCAAAGAAATCAGCACTCACCCCTCCCCGATCCCATTAAAATGCCTGATTTAGTACAGATACTAACTGCATTTAGTCCATGTAAAGCCACTTCTGGCTCCTTTCTGCTGAGGAGCTGCGTAACCCTGGTGAAGCCTCGTTGATATAAACCAGTCATTGACTGATCCCTTATCTCCAGCCTTCTCGTGCTGACTGATCGGTTCCTCCCTCTTCTCTCAGCCGAGCCTCTGCTCTGGATTCATACAGACTTTTCATCACTTTTAAAATCCTGGCCCAATAAAACATTAAAGCACTTGAACATGAATGGGACTGTTTACTTGCTTAAACCTAAACATGGGATGTAGTTGGATCGAGACCTTTCTCTTCCTGCCCAATGCTTCCTTCTCCAGTGTCCTGGCTGCTCTCCTCGGCGTCGTCTGTGGTTTCTCTCTGCTAACGGTGCAATGTCACGGAGAATTTGCAGTTTCCCATTTGTGACACCCTGGTTTTGCCTAAGGTGACAAATGACCTCCTCCCTTAGCGATAAACCGACTTATTCATCCCAGGCTGCATCTGCTGGTTAGTCACAGTCTGCCCTCGGAGCCGAGGCTTTCGGTTCTGCTCAGCATCTGCACTACAGCTGTTTGCCATTGACTTTCCCCTGTTGTCTTTAGCACCCAGCCACTCGCTTCCTATTGCACTTCAAGCTCATTGCGTTTCCTTTTATTATTCTCAGTTCTCTAAACCAAGCTGGCTCCTTGCTACGTCTTCTGGGAAGAGCAATCCTCTGCCAGGCTGTGAGGCAGCCCGCAGCGGCTCGGTGTGATTGAGCACGTCGAGCTTAGTGGGAAACCATGAGCATTTCTGGGGATGAAGGGACAGGCAGGTGGGAGATGCTGCGAGGGTGGCTGCCGTCCAGGATGGCTGGCTGGGGAAGGGACGTGACCTGCTGCCGTGTCCCTGGATGGGGAGGGATGTTCTTGGATGGGTAGCGATGTCCGTGCAGCAGCTGGGGAGTGCGGTGGCGTGGCTGGTGCAAGGCTGGTGTCTCCCTGACGCCGCTTGGAGCCGGCTGCCCGCAGCTGCCGAGCCGCCACGGCATGTGCGAGCGTGCAGCCCGTCGGACGTGGCCCTGACCGAGGTGTCTGGGAGCAGGTCCAGCCTTATGCAAGTCGGGCCGGCTGCCGACCACGCGCATCCTCCCTGCAAGGAAAAGATGTCTTAGTGGGGATACAAAGCGCACGATGGGCAGGTCCCTGGATGAAGCCACTTCCCTCCAGCACATCTGGAAAATTGCTCCCATCCTCTGGTAAACAGGCTTCCAGAGGAAGATCTGTGCTAGTGTTGTCCTCCCTTTGGGACGTGGTGGAGCCAAGGTAGGAAAATCCAGCGGGATGGGAGGATATAGGCTCTCCTAGAATAACTTACAGCTGTCCTGGAAGCTCAGAGACCTGGAGGGCTGAGGAGTGTGTTGGCAAAGTCACAGATTTCTTCAATTTTCTTTATTTTTGGCAAAGGGCCGAGGGAAGACATGGTTTCTGCAGGACGGCGGGGATGATGAAGGTCCATCTAGAGTCCCTGTTGAGTTCAGGCCTTTCTCCCACCTCCATAGACCCAGAGGAGCAGCAGCACAGGTGGGTCTGTGGGCCAGGCTCAGGAGAAAGCCTGCAGGAGCCAGCACAGCTGATACTCATCCTCCTCCTGAGCAGAGGAGGTGTCAGGAACCCTCAGCCACGTTCTGCCTTTAATAATCATTGTATTAACATCCTGCAGCACTGAGGATGGGTTCTTGTTTTAAGAGACTGGTGAGAAGAAAAAAGAAGCGGCGTCATGATATGAAGTCCTCCAGGGAAGGGAAAGGATCCAGGAGGAGGACCTCAGGTCCTCAGCCCTGCAGCAGAAATTTGGCAGGGGCTACTTCAGGGCTCCTGCTCCCGCCCAGGGAGAGGTGGTGAGAAAGTGCTGTAGTGCTTAGAGAGCAAAGGGAGGGTTTGCTTAAGTCTCTGGTAACAGTAATTATGTCACAGCTGCCGAGGAGATGGCCCAGAGCTATTTTGTTAGAGATTGCAAGCCCAGATATGGGTAAATCGGGAAGCTCAACTCTCTCTTCAGAGGGGGATAAGCGAGGAGGAGGTTGCTCTTCCGTGCAGATGAATGTGGAGCCCTGTCTTCCCTCCAGGCACCGCAGATAGATGTCACACATGAGAGAAAACAAACCGGAGACGTGATTCACAGTACACTGAATGTGATTCTGAGGTCCTGGTCCAGGACTGTGCTCCAGCCTTGCCCAGCAGCCCCAGGCACGGAAACCTCCCGCTCACTGGAAGGAGACTCCTCTTAGGAAAACAGGAGCCTGCTAAGTTCAGCTCTGGTTACAGCCTTAAACCATCACGTCATAAATCTTTTTTTGCGGCATCCTTGGCAAGGGTGTTCTCCGCCAAACACCTTGCTCAGCAGTGTGGCAGACGTGGCAGCTCTTTTGGGGGCTGTATCTCTCTGGTATGCGAAGAGCAGCCCCAAAGCAACCCTCAGGGCACGCTCGGCCCTCGGGAGCCCATCCTTACTGCCCTGGGGAGCTGACAGAAAATGGGACTTTTCCAACCTTCCCGCGTCCTTTCCCAGCAGGAGCTCCCAGCCTTTCCTCGCTGATCCTCTATGGGCGGTGTGATGAGGCAGACGGTGCCGGACATGCGGCTCCGAAAGTGCCAGCCCTCTTTCCAGCGAGGCGATGTGCCCAGGGAGGGTGACAAGAGCTGGAGCAGTCTCTCCTCCCTGCGCTGATGCCCACGCACTCCACAGCAGGAGAACCAGGAGGTCCCAGTGCCACTCTGTGGCTGGGACACCGGTTCCCTGGGACAGAAGTGAGCTGATGGGGGGCACTGCTAAGGATGGGGGGGGGGTGCTCTGGCCTAAGGGGTCAGCACTGAGCTCTGGAGGCTTTTTATACTAAAAAAACCACCTACGGGAGCCTGTTCAGACTGACTGTTACAGAGCTCTCCCAGGCCCCTCCATCCTGCCCCTCTCCCTCCCCCCCGTGTGGCTCAGTCCTGTCTCCTGCGAAATCTCCAAGTGACAAAAGTCTCTTTGGGGCTCAGCATCAGCCACAGCCCATCGCCCGCCTGCCCGGCCACATGGATGGAGGACAGGACCATCTGCTCCAGGGCAAATGAACCCCATGGCCAGATGCTCTGCTTTGCTAAGGAGGCTGTAAAAGCCTTGGACCCGGTTCATGGGAACCGCTTCGCTCTCCCCCGCCTCCTCCTCCCACACACATTAACCTCTTTACTGCCACTGATGTCTTTATGGCAACATCAGAGGGACGAGGAGGAGGAGGTGGGTGAGAAGGCACGGGGGCGAGGGGCAGGATGCTGTGGAGGTGTGCTGGGACACCAGCCTGACACGGTGGTGTGAAGTTTGCCATCCTTCCTCCCCGCTTTGGGAAAGTGGGGGGTGAGAGCCCCTTCCCGGCGGGGAGGCCGCAGGCAGCACGGGAGCGGGTGCGGAGGCGCCGCAGGGGTGCGAGGAGGAGGTGGCAGGATTGGCACTCGCTTTGGAAGTGTCCCCGCAGGGGTCTGCTCTCCATTGCAGCCGATTCCCACGAGCCGACCAAGCCCCATCCCCCAAAGCCTGTCCCAGGGTTTCCACGAACCACCCTGATGGTCCCCACCAATGGAGGCACCCGGTGTTTGCTCTGCGTGCTTCAGCTCTGGTGGAGAGGACAGGAGGGACCGTGGCTGCTGCCAGGTCTCTGCGGCCGCGGTCCCCACCGCAGTCCGTGCCTGCACTGGTGGCCCCCCAGCTGGCTGCTGCGAGGGGCGGACACACAGCCCAGCATGGAGAGCTGGGTGCTGCGGTCCAGGCCTGGGTCTGCCCTGCTGATGTCCCACCTGCACAGCGTTGTTAGCGGTGGCATGCGTTAGCAATGGCATACAGCACACGTTTGCACCAAACAGCATGGATTTAGGCGGAGGCAGGGACCCAAAACTCTCGCCTGGTAATGGGGAAGAAGCCACATAACCTCTCTGTTGCCTCTATTCCTTCCAGTGCCAGAAAGAGGGTGTCAATCCCACCTGGCAAGGTGCTCCCACGCAGCGCCCCAGTGTTGGGCAGAGCTGACAAGCATCTGGACCACGGGGATGTACCACCGGCGTATTGCTCAGCGCTACGAAGCCCACGGCATAGCAGGTGAGCAGCTGCTGATCCCGGCTGGATCCAACCCTCCTGCCTGGACAGGGAGGCTTTCAACCTATTAACAGCCACAGGGTGACGCAGCTTCTACCGTAGAGCTGTGTCTGCCTCTCCCCTCCCTCCCCCATGTGTTTTCTGCCCCTCTAAATTAATTTCCAGTCACCTGGGCCACCAAGGGTTAATTCTGCCCTGCTCCGGTGGGCTGTCTGGGGGGGGGGGGGGGGACAGGAACTGGGGACATCACAGGTGGGATGCGAGCTTGCAAGGCACGGTGGCCTGCTGGAAAAGACCTTGACTATTGAACCCTGAAAAATCTCCTCCTTTCTACCACAGCCTTCCTCGCCCTGGTTCCCACAGGGCTCCTCAGCCGCCCCGCACCTCCGGGAAGGTCACACGCTGCTGCTGTATCTCACCCAGCGCGGTGGGAATCCGATTAACAACCGGCCCCCGGCTCTGGGATTGGGCAACGATGGGCAAGAGAAGGGCCCCGCGCCTGGAGAAGAGTTTTCCCACACTCTGTCCCCACTCGTCGGCGACGGCGGAGGAAATCGTCCATATCTAAATGTGTCCTGATAGCTGCGCTAATCTAGTGCAGCGCGGGGTGGGCTCACCGGCAGCATTAGCGCAACACATGGCCCGTATTCAGCTCACACAAAGGGCCATATTCTTCCTCGCCCTGCTTGGGCTTCGCATGCTCCAGCGGAAAAACAGAGCGGTGCCGGGGGTGAGGGAAGAGGGGAGACCGTTGGGATGGAGCAGCTGGCTCCCTTGGAGGACGCGGGGGGATTTCTGACCCCAGGGAAGGTTTGCTCTTCTCCCGGTGCGTGTCCCCCGCCAGGAAGTCAGGACTGCGCGATGCTGCATTTGCAGCTCTGAAAATTTGGCAGAGAGAAGGGAAAAAATGGATTTTTCTAAGCAGCAGGGGGGTATTGTGGGATGGCTCCACGGCCGACTCTATCCCTGGTTTGCGGGGGTGCTCCGCAAAACGGGGTTTCTCTACTCGCTCTCCGTGCCGCAAAAATACCACGGGGAAAAGGTTGGCAAGATGTCAAAAAAAGGTCAGTTCAGTTAAACCTGAAGCTTCCCTCCCATCAAACCCACAATGTTCTCCTCCCTTTTGGGGGGCTTTTTTTTTGCACCTTTTTAACCCTTCTTCTCCTTTAGGCTTGCAGCACTGTTCAAATAGGAAAAGCTGTCTTGAAATAAAGGAGCCAAAAAAATGTTTTGTTTTGAAAAATATGTTGAAACAAGATGTTTCGACATCTTCCAAATGATCTCCCTCCCTTGTTTTGGCTGAAGCCCTGCATTTGCATTTGACCTGGATTTGCACATTGTTGGTTCCCCACAGAAGGGCACATTTTTTGCTGAACTCAATCCTGTTCACCAAAAAGCAGCTCAGCTCTGGGCCAAGCTTCTGTAAGCAGAATTTGTCAAAAGGGTGGACTAAGTGGTTGGTCTGGATAAAGGTGAAAATCCTCTTCTCCAAAGGACCTTAAAATGTGCCCACAAAGTTCCCCTTTCCTGTTCCTCTTCTCTTTTTGCCTCCATGCTTACTTCTCACCTAAACCTCTTTTTCTTTTGCAAATTCCCCTTTTTTGGGCCATTTAGTGAATAAACACTGCTGCCAGGCTTGGATACCGATTCCTGGAGCCCCGCAGAGCCTAGAAAACCATAAAGCTCATCTCCAGGATGGGGTAATCTCCCATCAGGGACCATTCTTGGCCACTGGAGAAAATCTCTGGCCCTGGATAATGAAAATTTTCCCCTGGGAAAGAGGTGCCCCAACCCAGCCCCCCCTTCCCGAGCCCTGGGGAAGCCTCGGGGCCAGGTGTGGGGCAGCAGAGGGGCAGGCACGTTTGCACACACGGGGACAGGGACGCCAGGGCTGAGAGCAGCCCTCGCCTGAGCACCCTTCGGTTCACATCAGCAGCAAAGTCCCCACCCTTGCTCGGAGCCCCGTCGCGTGGCTCCCCGTCACCTCCCCAACTCTGCCACCAGCAGGGAGATTTCCCCCCTCCTCGCCACGGACCCGCTCCTTTGCATCAGGTCTGGTGGGTGCTGAGGAGGGAGAAAACCCCCATGCCGGGCGCTGGGAAAGCGGCGACCTTCCCGATTTCCAGTGGGAAGGGTGGGGAGCTAGGGGAGGCAGCCCTTCCACGCCTGGCAGATCCTCCACCGTCCTCTTTCTGGGCCCTGTCGAAATCTGCCTGTTTTAACTTGTCTGTATGCCTCACTGGGGAGATGGACTGGAAAACACAAGGCAGATCCAAGCAGCTTTCTCCGTGGGGAAAGCTTTCAGCGCATAATAGTCTGGGGCTGGTTTGACGCCTGGTGTAAGATGCAGCTGAATGAAACCACGTAGAAGGAGCTTGAATAGTAAAGGGCATCTCAAGAAACAAGCAGCCTTTTCTTCCCTCTCCCTCTGCAGAAGCTGCCCCGGAGCTGCCGTGTGTGTGGGGAGAGGGGCTGGTTCCCATTTAATCTCAGGATGAAGGCTGCCACTATAAATGAAGGTAAATATATAATTCCTCCTATCCCTACCCAGTTGCTATGGAGACCACAGTTTAATTAACCACAAGGCTGATGCCCTGCGCACCACAAAGCTGCTCGGGAAAATATTACCGACGTCTCTGTATGTGTCAGTCCTGCGTTTACTTCTTGGTCTTACTCACTTCCAGAACTCGCCCAAAGTACTCAGCGGGCACGTGGTGCAACCTGGCGTCGTCATCCTCCAAGCCACACTCACGCTTTCCACAAGGGACAGACCGGGAGGGCAGGAGCTACTCAAACCAGATTTCTTGCTACGATATGCAGGCTGGGTGGAAAAACACATACGCATAGGGAATTTCCAGAGAAGAAAAGGGAGAGATCAGCCCTGTTTAGTCTTCCCAGGACTTCACTTGGAAAACCCACAGAGATATGACTCGTGCGATCCCAGTTGCTTCTGTCTTGTGGACTGCAGCTTGGTGGGAGGCAGTGGAGCGGTGCAGAAGGTGGCTGCACATCTCACCCGTGCCAGGTTAGCTCCTGAGATGGCCTCCAGCTCGGCCTTGGGGCAACCTTAGCAAGAAGCTGGGCTTGGAAAGGGTTTTACCTTCCCACCAGAGACCTGCTGGAGTATTTCCATCACACCCAGTCTTTAGTTGATGGCTGAAGCTGCTCTACTCTGCTCCGAGCCCTTACCCTCCCTCAGTCCCTCACCCGTGGGGAGCACCCGGGGCGAATCCATCGGGAAAGCTGCCTGCCTGGCGGGAGGTTTGCAGACCCTCGCCGCAGCCGGGATTTCTCCAACTCTTCATCTCCAAGGGAGCAGCGGCCCCCGGAGCTGCACGGGGACTGGGGAGAGACCTGCTGCAGGGAGCTGGCACGGGCGCAGGAAATCCAGCTGTCAAGAAGACTCCAGCGTACTCACCCATCCCTGCCTCCCGGCACCTCTTTCTGGTGCGCGTTTGTGTTTCAGACAGCGCGGATCCTGCCGGCCAGCCCTTACCTGCCAGCCCCTGTCAGACACCGCAGTAAAGAGTAGCCCCAAGGCACGAACAGCCCGCCATAGGGGCCGCACCTACATCCACCTCCGTGATGCAACGTCTTGCTGCGCAGCTGCTCGGCTCGCTGCCAACAGCCCCCGCGGCTCCGCCGGAGACCGGGTCTCCGAAATAAGGAGCTTTGGCACCTCCCCATCTGTTTGCTCAGCCCCAGCCTTGAAAGCGAATCTCAACAAAAGCCAGCAAAAGTCTTCTCCTGCTCCGGGGAGAGAAGTCCAGGGGTAAAGGCTTGACTCGGTCAGTCCAGAGAAGGAGGGATGAGCGATATGAAAGACTCGTCCCCGTGCCCTCATGGCCGTTGTCACCATGTGAGACAGGGAGAAGTGGAAAACTCATCTCAGCTGCTGTCAGCAGGGCGGGAGCCAAGCCTTGGACAGCCACCCCAGCTACCGTCGCAGGGACCCTGGTGAAGGTGCACCACGGTGGGAGGTTGAGCTGTGCCCTCATCACGTAGGGTGCTGTCACAGGGTGTCACTAAGGGGCTTGGAAGCAGCACAACCAACTGTGTTGTTGCTTTGTGTTTTCTGTGCCAATAGATGCCAGTTAATGAAGAAAAGGAGGGCAACAGGCAGGGTGTCATTACCGCAGGTTCTCGTCCACATCCACGGGAGCAGCGTTAGCACAGAAACCCCTGCAGAAACCCAAAACTCAGCCAAGGACATGGGCGACAGGAGCCTGGGCCCTGAAGGGACAAAGCGGGGGGACTGCAGAGGACAAGCCACCTGGCTGCTCCAAACTTTCAGATCGCCTTCACCTCGTCCGGTGGGACTCACCTCTCCGGCTTGGCGGGAAGGTTTATTTTTCCCATTGGAAAATTATACCCTCATTCCCATTCCTGAGCTCCACAGGGCGCTGGAGGAGTCCTTCACTGTTTTTAGCGTTTGCAGTGCTTCCCCTCTCCCTCTGTTTTCCTTTTCCTCTTCTCCATGACACGAAGCTTAACTAACCCCCGGGGAGGGGAGAGGAGAGGGGGGAACAAAACACTAAAATCTCAGCCTTTCTGTTAGATCCCTGGGGATACAGGCATGGTTTGAGCACCCCGCAGGGTGCAGGCAGAGGGAGAGCTGGGGGATCACCCTTTGGGCCAGCCAGAGCTGGCTGAGTAATTCGCACCGCTCTTCTTCACCTTTTCCATGGGACTTTCCGGTCGCTTCATCTGGGCTCCAATCTGACGGCACGCGGCGGCCAGGACGGCTTGAAAGGATGTGTTTTTCTGGGATGATTTCACTTGCACTCTCTCACTGCGGGAGGTTGATCTCAATAATGGAGTTTCTGCCCTTTCTGCTGTCTCGGGTAAGATATTAGTACAGCAGGTGATTTCTATTGCTGAATCATAGAATCATAGAATGGTTAGAGTTGGAAGGGACCTTAGAGATCATCAAGTTCCAACCCCCCCTGCCATGGGCAGGGACACCTCTGACTACAGCAGGTTGCTCAAAGCCCCATCCAGCCTGGCCTTAAACACTTCCAGGGATGGGGCCTCCACAACTTCCCTGGGTAACCTGTTCCAGTGCCTCACCACCCTCACAGTAAAGAACTTCTTCCTAATATCTAATCTAAATGAAGAAACCCCTAAGATGCTCTCAGTGAAGCGCAGCTTGGCAGTTAGGAAGCCGGTTCGCAGCCTCACCAGGCTGCCTGCCACGCTGCATCTTGCCGGGAAGCTGACATCCATTTGGCCCATGTGGTGGGAATTGAGCCGAGGATCTCCAAAGCACAGGAGAGCTTTAAAAAGCCGGTTCGCAGGGGGCTGTCATCACGACTCTGATCCCCACGGACACGCAACATGTGGAGCAGCGGGCATCCGTTCAGGCTGGGTTCAGCGCGTAGCAAGGCTGCTGTTTTCGGGGCAGGTATTGCGCTGCCAAAACACACCCGATGCCGCCTCAGCGGCTCGTCCGCCAGCCTGGGGACGAGGGGACAACACTCTTGGGAACAGCCCTGGCTTGAGGGCCATAAATCACAACCAAGGGGAAGAACAAAGGCGCCTCGTTGGATGGGGTGGGGGACAAGAGGCATCGCTCAGGGCTGCCTGAATTTATGGCACCCTCTGGCTCCTTTAGCAATGGATGCTTTCGACATAGGTCTCAAAGCAACAGCCTTAGAGGAGGAGATAAAAGGCTGGGAGAAAAGAAAGGATCATCTTTTTTCTCCTCTTTCATTTTTTTTTTTTTTTTAAATCAGCAGAGGGAGAGGAGGCACCATGGCAACACCCAGCTCCTCGGGCAGGATGCTCGGTGGTGGAGACCCCGTGCCAACCACCCTTCTCCCATCGCACAGCCCTCGGCAAACCCCGCTGCGAGGCCATCCCTGCCTCCACTGCCCCGTGCATCACGCACCCATCGCTGGCGCTGCCCGCCCGGCTGGCAGGAGAATCCATTCCCAAGGATGCGATCAGCCACTGCTTCGGCTCCTGGGCGTATCGGAGGAGGAGGGTGACCCTGTTAACAAACCTCTGCTAACCAGGCTGCTTGGGGCTGTGCAGGCAGAGCCCATACCCTCATTGATATTGAAATCAGGTGCAATCCATCACGGAGGGAACAGGCTCCTTTCATGGGAAGCTGAAAAGAGCCACTCTCAAAGGGAGGGGGAAAAACTTGTCCAGGGGAAGGGCGAACCAAAGCGTGGCAGGTGTGGTATGGAGAGGGATGCTGTCCGCGCCAGACGGTGATTCATTGCCGAGCGGTGCCGTGCCATTGCCAGGGTGGGCGCAGAGTGCAGGCAGCGGTGTCCCCTGGATGGCGGGAGGACAGCGGGCCTGGGGACATGTTGGGTTTTGTTGGGGTCCAGCAAGAATGCTGGCATCACAGAGGGACAGTGGCCTTGGGTTGCACCCCAGTGTGGGAAAGTCCCTGCTGGAGGAGTCAGCGTGACCAAGGTGGGCAGCTCGTGGGTGTTGGGACAGGAGGTGGCATCTGGTGAAGCCACGGGACGTGTCTCATGGGCCACCATGACTCCTTTCACCTGTGACTGAGCTCCTGCCCTGGTGAGCGAAAACACGACTTTGCACTTTCACCCATGGGTGCTGCAAGTGCCCGTGGGACTGCACAAAGCTGCCGCATGCAGGGTGAGTTATGACGAGCCTTTTTGCAGTATCAAAAAGTATTCAAGCAGTATCCCTGCAGCTTCAGGAGGCCTGGGGCTGCCACACACACTGGGGGACAACATTGAGACTCCCCTGGGGGCTCCCCAGACGGGGATGGAGACCAGACCACAAAGGCCCTTGAACCTGGGTTGCTCTCAGATCTGAAGGTCTGGTTCAATATTTAGAAAAAAACAACCCAAAGCGAAACTGTGTTTGGTTTCCTGTGTCTCAAACCAACTTTCCACCGAGCTTGAGGGCCACCACTGGCTTCGGCATGGCCTGATGTGATGGGCACCACCTCTGTGGAGAGGGCTGTCAGAGCTGGGTCGATGGGAAGGGAGGGTGGTGGGGATGGTGACTAGTCTTGTGAGCTCCCCAAAATTGCCTCCTTCCTGCAGACAGCCTACGGGCTTGAGGCACAGTCGTTGTGATCCCGTGGGGTCTTGTCTTTCAATGTGCGTATCAAGGGTCAGCCCGGAGTCACCCCGTCACAGCCAACACTGTGCAAGCAGAACGATGCCAAATCTGTCCCAACATCTCAGCGCTCAGCCTCCAGCCTTGGCTCCCCGCACCTGGACACAATCACAGAGCCGGCCGGAGAGTGGGAAAAAGCCGTCCCATCCAGTTCACCGGCAGCTGCTGTTTATTTACCCGGGATCCTTCCTACCGAGGAAAGATGGAGCAGGGGGGACGTAGTGCTTCCCACCCCCTCGGGGCTGCTGCTCCGGGGACGATGAGGGGTGTGGAGGATGCCCCGGCAGGGGGGTGACGTTCTCGGCAGAGCTGCGAAAGGACCGTGGCAGGTTTGGCCTTTCCCAGCGCAGCGCCGGGGCCCGGGGGAAGCCCACATCTGTGTGCGGGGGAGTTGGGCCAGCGCTGGTGTCCTGCGGGGGCGGGCGGCGGAGGAAGCCAGCGGCGGGGCTGCAGACCCATGCTACCCCGCGGAGGTGGGGGGCGTTTTCAAAAATCGCATTCTTCTCTGCTTTTCTTTCTTCTCTTTTTTTTTTTTTTTTTTTTCTTTTTTTTTTTTCCTTTTCCTTTTTCCCATTAAAAGAAAACCATACAAACTCTGGAGTTAATTAAGCAAAGGACAGGGAGGCTGGGATGTGCTGGGGTGCAGCTATGAAAGCAATTCTGCTCCAGCAGGAAAAAGGTTTTGCTTCTTGAAGGCTTCCCCTCGCCTGGTGTCACGCTTGGCACTGGCTGTGGAACGAGCCCTGGGGCTGGCAGGGTTGCTCCGTGCCCCCCATGGCACCCCCCATACTCCCTCTGACGGTCACCCCTGATGATGTGAGCAGGGCCGAGCTTGGCTTTGGTGCTGCCATGGGGTTTGTCACTGCAGCAGGGAGTGAGTTATAGCCAATGCCAGGTGGGCTTTGGCATGTCCATTTTGCCAAGCAGACTTGGGCAAATCACATCCCTGCTTCATGCCCTCATTTTCTCTCTGCCTTTTGCCTGCTGTATAGAAACTCCAAACAGGTTTTTTGGCAGAGTGGCTCGGTACAGAGCCTTGCACCGCAAGTGAGACCTGCAATACTCCAGCTTAAACTGATAACAGTGAATTGAAAGGCAGGAGCCCACCAAGGGAATCTCCTCTTCTAGCCCTGGGATTAGGGCATTTATCCCAGGATATGGGCTCTGCCACACCAGAGCAGAAAGGCATCCCTCGGGGGAAGGAGAAATATCCCAGGCTACATCTGTGCCATTGTGCTCAGCCGAATGATGGGAAGGGGCATGAAGGGGAAAATTAGATTTGCACCTTGAGCCTGGAGATTAATTTCCCCTTCCTGTTGTAGGAATAATTAAAAATTGTTGGCCACATTGTTCCTTTTCACCTTCTCATAACCCACGTGCTGTACTCGATTCCCCAACCTCCTCCTGATAATTCCACGTCGCAGTGTGCTGTTACGGTCCCGCACATTCCCTGTGACGGTGGGCTCTTTCTCATTGCCACCCTCCCTTTTCGCTCCGCCGTTTGCCAGCAGCACTTTGCCCACCTGCCTGAGCAAGGGTCCCTCATCACCCAGTGCTGGGCTGGGAGGCCAAGATGGGTGCCTGTGGACCATCAGGGGACAGTGACAGATGCCCACGTTGCCCTAAATGACCAAGCACAGGTATGGAAGGGACAGGGCCACCTCCATGTGGTTTGAGGGACATGGTTTAGTGGTGTTTTTGATAGTGTAGGTTATGGTTGGACTCGATGATCTTGAAGGTGTCTTCCAACGCAAGTGATTCTATGATTCTAAGATTCTGTGATTCTATGTGATGCTCTCCCCGGCTTGCCGAGGAGCGTAGCTATTATCCCGCATGGGTTGTTGCTGCTTTTCCTTCCATGTTGCTGGAGCTGGGTTTGACCGGGCACTGCCTTGACAGCCCCGCGTTGCACCGTGTGGACTCCGGCAGAAAAATGCAGAGAAAGCTGTTGTCCAGGGAAAAACACGCTCCTGGCCCTGGGGATTGACAGCATGATCCAGGCGGGAAAGCACGAGCACGGCTGGGATGAAGGCTGCCAGCCGAGCGGGGCCGGCGGGGACCAGCCCTTTCGGCCGCGTTAGACAAATAAACACAGGCCCCCGGACTGGCGGGGGCTCGCAGGCAGTGACCAGCGGCGGTTTAACAGGTCACCCGGCCCCCGCAGCTGCCATCTGCCACTGCAACCTGCGGGTCCCCCGGGGCTGGCGGGAGGCTGCGCGTGGGGGTCCCCGAGGGGATGGGAATGGCGGGACAGGGATGAGGAAGAGGAGGAGTAGGAAAAGCTGCTCCTGGCAGCTTTGGGAGCGGGGTTGACGTGAGGCTGTGAGCTGGAGAAGGCATATTTTGGCAGAATAATAATGAAAATAAACCTCCCTAAACTTATTTTTAGCCCTGCTGATGATGCTGGGACTATTTAGAGGCTGGCTGACACCGTGGTCTGGGGCTTTTCGGCGAGCCCCTGTTATCGGGTGTTTTGTCCTTCGATCGTAAAACTCGCTGGGAGAGAGAGCATCGTTTCTGTACATTGGTCAAGGACCCCATGCCTAGGATGCCTGAGCCTTTTGGTGTGGCAAATAATAAACACAAATAACGTTTCGCCAAGAATTTGTTATCCAGCTGCTCAAATGGGGAGAAGGAAATCCACAGGGATGAGGTTGTTGGGGCATGGACTTCAGTCAAAGAGTGAGATGGCTTCAGGATCGGGCAGGTAACTTGCTAGAAAACAAGGCAGATGTTTAAAGTGTTTTCCAAATACACGTGGATGATGTCAATGAAAAAAAAAATCACCTTTATAGAAATGAAATGAGGGTCGAAGAAGAAGAAGAAGAGGCGATAGGCTCTTGCTGTGGGCACACTGGAGATGGAGATGGGGTAGCTGGGCTTGAGTGACAACGGGCAACTCATTAAACCGCACGTGGACAGGGGGCAACAACGATGCTGCCCTTCTGGCAGGGCACAGCCAGCCCCGTGGGATGCGTCCCAGCTTTGCTGCGCGGGGTCAGAGGAGAGGGATCTAGAGTCAACATGATGCACAGCAAACCAGTAACTCTTACATTTCAGCCTGTTCAGCCAAGCAAATTTTAGGGACGCTCACAAAAAACATTTTCTTAGTGGCTTTAAACCCTCCCTCCAAGACGGTTTGTCAGGGCAAACACATGCAGACCCATAAATTAGCTGTAGTAGCTGAAGCCCCATTGTGTAGGCAGGGGCTCGCGGCACACAACAGCTACTCCCAGTTAACAATGCGAGGAAAGTCACTCTGCACATTTTTTATCCTTTGACACAAAGTGCAGCTGCAGGAATACCTCAAGCGGGATTTTAATAAAAGACAATCATGGTCTTGCGGCTCCGCATATTTGAGAACGAACCCGTGGAGATAACGGGCCCGGGCTCACAGTGATAAACATGTCAAGATAATTAAAATTATGTCTTTCTTCTAACAGAAAGGGCAAGATCCTCATCTGATGCAAGCTGTTGTAGCTCTGCACGGTCAGTGGAGTCACTCCTGCTCACCCCACTGGAGACTGAGCCCATGGACTTGGCAGCAATGAAATGGGATCCAGCAACCAGGCTCTGCGAACGCAGCGTGGTCAGAGAGGTCGCTGTTTGGTTGTGCGTGCCAAATTCTCATCTTTCCCCATCCAACATAAATCCAGGATTTTTGTATGTGTGTGCAAATGTCATTTAGGAGCTAAGCTGAAGGCAGACAAGCCGCCTGTGCAATTGGGGAGCCAGCTTCCAGGGCTGCAGGCGAAGCAGAAAGGACTGAGTGTTAAGCGAAGGTCCCAAATGAATTTTCAAAATGCGAATGATGCCGAATGTGGCCGAGAGGCTGTTGCAGGGAGCAGGGTCACGCACATGCTTGGGAAGAGCTGGGGGCAGCCTTCACTGGGATGAGAAACACCAAAATTCCACAGGACGTCCTGGGCCAGGTTCCCGGAGGACTTTCAGGCAGGGAGAAGTGCTGGAAAATGGCAGCCTGAAGGAAAAATTCTGGAGGAGTCTCTGGCAGCAGGAGGAGAGAGCGAGCAGGCAGGATTGCCCGCAGAGGAGGAGCAGGAGCGTGCACGGGGCCGGTGTCGGGGCTTGTCGGCACACAGGAGCATAGCAAAGCTGCTATTGTGGAATAAAATATGCTGGAATGCGGACACGCCTATTCCAGAATAAAGCTGCTTTTTCCTAATTTAACTTAATCCACTATTTGTTTTTATTATTTTTATCATCATCAGATGCAGCTAATTTGGAAAAGCTGTTCCAATTAATTTCCCTGCATAGACAAGCAGTTACACGCTGGAAAGCCTTTGTCTGTTCGGTGGCAGCCTGACCAGCAGCTTCTGTTCATTTCAAAACCAGCTCCTTTCTTCTTCCCTCTGACCATTTTTTTCTGCTTTGTCTCATCAGACCATGAGGGGAACAGGAGTGGGAATTTTTCCGGGGAGTGTGGAGCCCGGTAACCCTGTTTACGGGAGGAAGAGCAAGAAAGAAGTGCTATTTAAAGGGTGGGAAGACAAGGACTTCAAGCGAAGCAGAGTCCGGGGCAATGGTCAAGGAGGCAACAATGACCACATGGATGGCCACAAGGGACTTGGCATGAGGTAGTGTCTGCCATCCCTCCCTTTGGACTATCTAAGCCCTGGGAATTGCACAGCCTGAGACCTCAGCAGGGGGCAGGAGGCTGGCGTGAGCTGGGTTGTCCACACTGGAGAGACCCACAGCTTGCATCAGGGCCAGAATGACAGCTGGTGGTGATATCAAGACTATGCCCAGGATCGAGCAGCCTCCTTGGATGCGTCCCTGGCAGTGGATGGCAAGAGAATCCCGTGCCTGGGGAGGCTGCGGTTGCTGCGCTGCTTCCGGCGAGGCAGGGCCGGCTCTCGTGGAGCCCAGATGTTGCAGAGGAAGCTGCTGAAGAATGATCCATCCTTTCCTTTGGCTCAGAGATGAAAGCAGCTCACAGGAGCTCGGGGCTATGAGCAAGTAACTGATTAACCAGCGTCGCAGCCACCGGGCTCTGCAGACGCTGCGAGAGCCGCTGTTCTGTTTTTGCACTGCTCCTCCAACGGTCTCTCTCCGGCTTTCGGCCAGAGCAAGCTGAGACTGGGGAGACCTGTACGTCTCAAGACACAAACCCCTGTCTCCAAGCTGATTATCTCCCTTTGATTCTGCAGTCTGTCTTTTTTCCTACTGCCTTTTTTTCCTAATCTTCCACCCTTTTGCTTTGGGACTCCACCATCTCCTCGCTCCATCCCATGTGGTCTTGTCCTTTGGCACTTCAGAGACTTGGCTCATCCTTCTGCCGACTGGGAAATGTTGGGAGGCCACAGCTATGCATTCATCTCCAAAAGCAACCTGAAAACGGTCCAGTCCATCGTCCCCTGTGGTCTGGGCAATGGAGCCAGTGCCAGCAGAAAAAGCCGAGTGTATCCATTGCTTGTGTGGCAGGGAGCTCATGAGACAGACATTGGGGGAGAAGGATGCAAGCTGAAAACCCAAAGTCTCCAGCCAGATGTTGGTTGCGCCTAAAAAGATGGCAGCGGCTGAGTGCTGGAAGAAAGGACAGCCAGATTTTCTCCCTTCCAGGCAATTCCTACATTGTTTGGGGATTCTGTTTCCCTCCCAAGGCTTGACCTTGAGAGACACTAAAAATGCCTTAAAATCTTGGTGCAGGACTGTTGTGAGCTGTTTCAGCATGAAATCAAGTTATTATTTGGTACAGTGCCCTTTCCCCCTTCTTCCCCTCCTTGTACCTTGAAGAGGGCTGTATTCAGGGGAAGCTCATGGACAATCTCCCCATGCCCAGCCTCTGATGAGTCAAAAAATGAAGTTTCCTGCCCCGCCAATGTATTTGGTCCCTCTCACCCAGTGCTTGCTGGAGCTGTGCCTCCATGCTAATAAAGCCTGGTACTTTGTAGGGGCAGGCCCACAAGAAAACAACAGCTTCAATAAAAGGGATGTGCTGCCAGCTCCCTCCCTTCTCCCGCGAGTGTTTGTACGGTCCTGATTTCCGCACAGAGACTCTGATCTGCGAGTTGTATTCGTGACCATAAAACAGAGATTAGCTCTTATCTCTGCCAGGCAGCAATATTAGGCACCAGCCCTCGCTCCGGAGCGTTGGCAGCCGAGGACCAGCCCAGCACAAGAAGATAAACCTGTTGGAAGAGGAGGAGGTAAACAACATGGGCAAAACAAGTTATGGGAGGTGAACCTGGAGGATGGGATGATGCCAACGTGCCCTGGGCTGCAAGGGAGCCCTGAGCCCCGGCGCAGGGTGAGAGGCAGGGGAGGAAGCGGTGATTAGACACCAGCATCTGCAATCAAGAGGCAGGAAGTGTGATCACCGGGAAATGCTCGCCTTTCTTACCGTGCACGATAAGCCGCCGAGTGCCCCGTGGAGGAGGCACCCAGCCCTTCCGTGCCCCCCTGGCGCGGTGCCCAGTGCACACAGAACTGGTCCTCATCGCTCAGCCACTGGAAACCTTACCCCTGTTTTCCAGCATCCACCAATCACCAGGGCTCCGACAGAAATCCCCACGCCTGTTGGTTTGCAGGATGGGTGTCCCAGCAGGGAAGTGTTCCCAGCATCAATCCTGCCCTTTCCCTGGAGGCTGGATGTCATTGTACCTGGATGGAGGAGCTGTAGAGACAGGCAAAAACCTGGGGCTGGTTTGGAGTCTTGTAGCAAGACAAACACAGCCCTGCTTACGTAGGGGTCTGGGTCGATTCAGCAGTGGTGTGTGGGAACGGGCTTTGGTCATCAGATGGCTGCAGGAAAGGGAGAGTGAAACAGAGGAGGGGGTAAAGAAAAAAGAAAGAAAGAGAAAGAAAGAGAAGAGAAGAGAAGAGAAGAGAAGAGAAGAGAAGAGAAGAAAAGAAAAGAAAAGAAAAGAAAAGAAAAGAAAAGAAAAGAAAAGAAAAGAAAAGAAAAGAAAAGAAAAGAAAAGAAAAGAAAAGAAAAGAAAAAGAAAAACCTGCTTTTGAAAGCCTTAAACCTGCCTCTTTATCTCCCTAAGCTGGATTTCCCCCCCAAGGCTCTTTCTGTACAGGATGAAAGCAGATTTCTCCTCTTTATTTTCGTTTTCTGTGTCCTTTAGGAAGGCATTTGCTCGAGACTAATTGAATTTTCTGCCCAT
The DNA here is from genome assembly GCA_013398295.1 of Chionis minor. Classification (NCBI taxonomy): domain Eukaryota; kingdom Metazoa; phylum Chordata; class Aves; order Charadriiformes; family Chionidae; genus Chionis; species Chionis minor. The sequence continues at coordinate 41,287 of VZSF01008150.1, read as the reverse complement.
GGAGAGAAAGACACGACACGGAGTGAGTTAAAGTCCGACACCAGGACAGGGCGCAGGAGCCGTGTTAACTGGTGTGGGGGACAGCCCCTCACTTAACAAAAGTGTTTAATTCTGTCCCCTCTTGTTAAGAAGGGGCGGAAGGAGGGGATATTTATTCTGTTCTTTTCTCAAGGTTTTTCCTTTCGGGTCACAAAGTGCCCCCCACGCTCCCGGCCCCCCTCCTCTCCCTGCTTTTGTGGCAGCAGCAGCTGGTGGGTTGCAAAGGGGACAGGCTTTGTCTTTTGACACACTTGAACATTTCTCCACAGAGCTGGGGAAACCTTTCCCTTCCCCGGCTCTCGCCTTTCCAAGCAAGGAGGAGGGAGCGAGGGGCAAGCGACGGAGTTACGGCCAAGGGGATAAAATGGCACAAAGGGTTGTGGAGCCGTGGTGGACGAGGGATCGGGGCTGGGCTGTGCAGGGTTGCAGCGAGCAGATGGTGATGGGCACTGAGGAGGGGGTGGGATGGCCCCGAATGCTGGAGAGGCTTGTATCGAGCAACCAGTTGAAGGGAGAGGGGAAAAAAGCAATGCAAGAGGCAGCAATCCCATAAAGCAGAGTGCAGGGGCTGCCTCTTCCCAAACCCAACAAAGAAGCCACTTCTTTCCTTTTGTCACCCTCCCAGGGATGGGCCCCAGTTAATCTTCTGGCCATGACACGTGGAGGATTTGCTTGGTTTGTGCTACAAATCCATAAAAAGAGCTCCTTTTTCTGCAAGCTGCACCCTTGAGTCCTCCACAAAGGGTGTGCAAACCCTTTGGTCCCTCCATGAAGGGTGTGCAGACCATTTGGTCCCACCACACGCTGTCTCCAGGGACAGGACATGGAGGCTGATCCCCAGGAGTGGGTGCGACGTGGCCACATTTGACACAAGAACACAAGGAACGGCATGGTGCAACCCAGTGGCGGTGGCCTGGGGTGCAACAAGATCAAGCTCCTCGTAGGCATGAGCAGGAAACTGGGGCTTGACCCCTGAGCTAACCCCGCAGCAGTTAGTATAACCTGCCTGCGTCCACCCCACACCATACAGGTTTGCAGCCTGGGAATAAGGCCCCAGCGCCTTCTCTGTCCTGGGCAAAGCTGTAATGGAAAGCTGAAAACCAGTTTAAAGTAGAAAGGTAAAAACCATGTCTCTCATGAGCTCACAACTCGAAGACTAAATCCCTCCACTGTCTTCCCCATGACCAAGCACCTCATATGAGACCCCCAGCCCTTACCCTGGGACAATTCCACATCTTTATTCTGCAGTGAAAACCAAGCCCTCGCAGCCTAATTGCTGTTACTAGTGTTTACCTACAGCGGTACCCAACAGCCTGCACCGGGAGAAGGTCCTCCCTTCTCAGGCTGAAGATGAGAGCGCGTGTGGATACTGAAGGATAAACCTCGCAAATTGCAACCAGTGGCCCGATAAAAGTCCGTTCAGCTCTCCCTTCTATTAGTGCAAACTGCCAGCTTCAGCGGGTTGGCACTGGGGTAAAACCAGCATGAGGTGAGTGACAAGAGAGATGTGAATTTTAATCTTTGTGCGGCACTGGACATATACGTGAAGCTTTGGGAAACATCTGCTTCCGCAGGAGCTTTCAGGAGAGCCCTTATGAGTGGAAAATAAATAGATATATTCATTATCCAAATTGTCTTATTTTTGTGGTGCCTCTTGAGTAAACCCACTTCTGAGGCTGTCCTAATTGCTTTGCAATAGAGCAGAGATAAATATTTATCAAACAGCTGCATCAGGAAACCACAGTTCAGAGAACCAGCATCAGGCGTTGTGTCTCGGGAAGGATGAGTCTGAGTGGTTTGAGCTCGCTGACCTGTCAGGCTTCCTCCCTCGCACGAGGCAGAGCTTCACCTAAGCCCAGACCCACGTGGCACCACACCAATCCCATCTTTTGGAGCTGGTCACACAGAGCACTTGTAGGACTCTTCTTCATGCTGGAGTCTCCCTCTTGCCCCATCCCATTGACCCGGTGTTTTCTGACACCTTTTCTTCCTCTGACTTCGTGGCCTTGCTTGCTTTCTATTAAAAACCCCAGAGATGCGTCCCATATTCCTCTGGGAGCCCCAGTGCTAAAAGGGGCCCACATGCAAATATTTAGCCACACTATTATTAGCGCAGGAACATCCAACCAGATGGCAATGTTTCTAGGTCTTGCTGTGCAAAACTGGCTCTTTGGAATAAAACAGGCTGGGACGGAGCTCCGGGATCACCCGCCGCTCCCTGAGATCCCAGACCGCTGCGCCGAGGCAGTGAGACGCATGGGACAAGGGCTTTCTAGCATCTTGCACATGTGGGACACCCCCTCAGCAAGCGGCGCTTTGTCTGAAAAGAGAGGAAATGATGCTGGCAATCAAATTTTGAGGTTCTGTGTGTGAGACAAGAGGCTCGGCTCACACGCGTTCACAGCACGGGTGTGCAGGTCTCCCCTTGTTCCGGGCGCACCAGATCCCTCAGCAAAGAGGAGCCGTTTTGCGCTGACTGCTGTACGCCGTGTGCTTTCCAGAGCTGGGTAGAGCAAAACCACCTCTGTTGACGTTAACATCAGCATTAAGCAGCCTCAAGAGTAAAGAAGAGCAGAATTTCCTCTGCTGCACAGTTTGTGCCCATCCTCTAAAAAACTTATCCTCCCAGGAGCACTCTCTCAAGCTAGAAATGCCCAAAGAGATGATTTTAATGCTGAGCACGAGCCAGCTGAAGTGCCGGTCTAAACTTCAGATGGATGACGTTCCTGTTTAATTGGGAGCGGGTGGTTTTTTGACTCATGCAAAGGGCATGCTATTTTTATAATGAGCTGATTTCAGATCACAGCCTCCTTATGTTAGGAGCCTCTGCACATACATCTAATGAAAGCCAGGTCCTGCCTAGAAGGCCATACAACGTGCTGAGAGTTGGGAAGAACGCTTAGAAGCATCTCACCCAGGGGCTTTGTGAGGTTGCCCGCCAGGGTCTGTTTTTTCCATCCTCACTCATGTCGGAGAAGTTAAATATTTACTGGAGCCATTAAATATTTATGCTAAGCTGCTCCTCCCGAGGGGAGGCATCCTATCGCTGGCTCCCGGGGGTCTGTGTCCAACTCACATGCCTGTACTCCGCTCAGCTCCGCTCCAGAGTGCAAACACGTGGGGACTTCATGGGGCTGCCATGTCCCATAGGGAGGGGAAGGCTCTGGTTTTGGCACCAACAATACTATTAGGTGACGGACTTGATGGTTCTTTGGGTGTCTTCCTTAAAGACCAAGTCCTTCAGGAAGGTGTGGGTTGCTCTTTGCTATCCTTCCCCCTCCCCGTGATTTGTGAAGTCACCTCATCCCTGGTGTGTGGGAAGCTGGGTGACAACACCCAGCCTGACCCAGCTGTGGCTCCCTCCATCCTCCCAGCAGGTCACCACCACCGCCAGGAGAGCAGCAAGACTCGAGGCAGCAGGTCCCTAATCCATAGCATCCCGGGGAGCCGCGGTCGACACGGTAAGAGCAGGAAACCCGGTGGCAATGCCAAACCTCGCTGCTCTGCGAAGCACAAGCCAAATGGGTGAAGTCCCATCCCCAGGGATGCCAGCAGCAGCCCCGGGATGGGCTCCCCGCTCCCACCCGGGCTGAGCGGGTTAACACTGCTGCGCTTCCACCCTGGAATGGGGCCAGAGGAAAAAGGCTCCACCGTTTCCTGGTCCTCCTGGAAAACAGGCCGGCTGTTTTCTCCAGCGGCACAAGGCTGTTTATTCTGGGCCAGATTCAACAGCATTTTGTTGTTGTGTCCCCCCCCCCCCCCCGAACCCCAGCCCACGGGGAAGCTGAAGGGCACAACCTTCCCCGGGGGGAGCCGGGCACTCTCCCCGTCTGGCCCGACGCCCCCGGGCGCCGCTCTGCCCTTCCTGTCCCCATCCCTTTCCTCCCCGTCCCACTCTGCACGGGGCTGGGGACGCCCTTTCCTGCCTGGCACCCGGCTGGCCCGACGGCAGAGACGGTGCTGCCAAGAGCCACGGCACCATCCCCACTTCCCGCTCCCCGCCAAAGCCCAGCCACGTTATCACCACGCTATCTCCGCCGCGCTATCATCCTGAAAAATGTGCCTGGGAAAGAAAGAAGAAAGGAAGGGAAAAGAAAGGAAGAACGAAACCGGTCTTTGGTTCAAGTGCGCCAAAGGGAGCGACAGCGCGCGCGGATTTGGCTCAGGATCTCACCAGCTCTTTTCCCAGCAGAGCGATAAGAGACAGGGCAAGCGCAATCAAGAGCGGAGCAGGTCCCAGCGGCTTGGCCGGCTCTGGGCTGGGATGGCCGAGGGACACAGAGTGCTCCACAGGGACATATTTCCAAAATAAAGTCATTCTGGTGCTCCTCCAGCACCGCCAGCCACCCGACAGCCTGCTGCAAAGCATCGCTGCCGCCCCCGTGGCCAAAATAAAGCTGTGAGGAGCCCTGACCCGGCGGAGGCGTGTTTGAGGGCTCCCCAGGCAGCCCCCCTCCTCCAGCAGCGGCAGTTTTTGGTGCAAAGAGCAGCACATGGGCTCAGCCGGACGAGCCTGCGGCAACCGCAGCCTCCCCAGCTCTCCCACATTTCCCTTCTCCCTGTCTCCTCTCCCTCCCATCCTCTCCGTCTCCCTCCCATTTCTCCCCCAGCATCACTGCCTGGGTAGGTCCACGCATGCTCGACGGGGCACAGATGTGCTCTGAGTGCACCAGCTTGGTTTGCTTGCTGCAAACTGAGCTCAGCTCATCCCGAGCAGAGGATGGATGTTTTGGGTCCAAAATACGGCTGGTGTTAAAGACAAGGAGCTCAGAGGTTGGTTTTGAGCCGGCTCCTCATCTCGCAGCGCTGCACAGTATACCCAGCCTGCTGGAGGATGGGATCTGTGCGCTTTGGTCACTGGGGGAAGGAGGTGTCATATAATTGCTGGAGATGACTTGAAATTATTCATTTTTCCCCTTCTGATCCTAATGTTGTGACAGGGTCAGCTGGAAAGCAAGGGGGTTTATTTTCTGCCAAATTACTCTAACTCTTAACACAAGAGAAGGACACTTTCAAACATGCAAGCCATGAGTATGAGCTACCAGTTGTCCTGAGAGAGGGCTCTGGAGGAGCTTGCTAGTTGGAAATTAAGGCTGGGAGAGGTTTCAAGACACCTCAGGATATACAACTATGAGGCCCAGCCTGCAGCACCTCCAAAGTCCCCCTTGTCATCCCAAGCTGTTCAATGTCTTCTCCTACTCCAGCCCCACAACCGAGTGCCAAAGCCCCTCTCCTCAGCAGCCCCGTAGCTAATCCTCTCCATCTCCCCACAAATGGATGAGGTGCAAACCCTGTCTACCCGCTCCCCCCTGGGACCCCACGCATTTAACACTATCCCACACTGTCCTACAGGTCCTGGAGGTGCATGGGATCGGGACACCATCATCCACCCTGGTGCAATGGTGTCATACAAGGGTTTCTGGAAGATGACAGCCCCAGCCCTGAGCTCCTTGTGGAGCAGCCTCTGAAGGCAGGAGGCCCTGCAGGGTTTGCCTTTGCCCACCTCAGTCTCCAGCACAGTCTGGAAATGCCACAGCACGCAGCCGGCACGCTCAGCTCACCCTGAGCGCTGCTCCACAGCCCTTCCTCTTAGTCACCTCTTCCTTACCATAATAAACTAAAAATCAAATGGGTATTACGGCACTGATGGCCATCCTCATTATCCCCTCATCAGCATTAAATTAGCAACCCCAACAATGCCCTCATAGCAGCACCAGCAGGGCTGAGATAAGCAGCAATAACAAAAGGAAATCAATCCTTCACAGCAGCCCACGGGACTCAGGGTGTCCTGGCAGGCGATGTACGGTCAGGCATTCAGGGTTGTCTCACCGAAAAGCCCATCTCCCCATGACCTCCACAGCAGGGATGCTCAGTGCCCTGTAAAGGACCTTGACAAGCTGGGGGCCAGCAGCTGGGACCCCCGAGTGGATCTGGGAGCCTGTCCCCTTGCACGGTGCAAATGGGGTGGAGATGAGACCCCAATTCCCTTTAGGCTGGGACTAATCAAAGCTAATGGAGTCCTTACAGCGAGCACTCTTGACCATGACAGGGAGATGGGGATGTCTGCAGGACACCCTCTGTCTGGAAGCCTCATCTGAAGTAGCTGTGGATGCCTCCTGGTCATGGCCCATCCCCAGCTGATGTGAGCAGGGGTTGGCTTGAACCCACCACCAAAGGTCTTGGTGACGATTTGCTCAGAGCAGCTCACCAGAAGGGGCTGTGAAGGGGGTAACACCCCCTCCTTCCTCATCTTCCTGGAAAATGGGCAGAAAAGGAAAAATTGCAGCAGCCAGAGTGAGTTTCAGCCCAGATCGGGGTCTGGATGGAGTAGCCCTCAGAGACCAGCACCGTAAGGAGGGCTTGGGCCAGCCCTGCTCCCCGGAGAGAAACACACGGAGAGGTGGGACACACACCCCTTGGGAGGGGTTCCTGTTTTGAGGGAAGAAGAAAAGGACACGGACGTGGCGGTCAGGGATGTACTGTTGGCCTTGCTAATAGAAACCCTCTGTATAAACAGGGAGAGGATCCAACAGAGATCAGAGATGGTTTTTCTTTCAAGAAAATTAAACATTTAAAACATTTGAGAACACACGCCCTCACCCCCTGGACAGTAATTAACTTCTTCCTGTGCAGAGCATGGAGCACTTTCCAAAAACAGAGTTAGATGGATTATTTTTCAAAGGAAATGTTGTTGAAAGGATCTTCTGTTATGTCCTAAAGTGGGAAAACAGTCACAGTGACGAAGGAAGAGCTTGCTTCGTGCATGTGCCACGCTGTGGCTGCCCGAGGAGATGGTGACACTCCAGATGCTGCAGGTTTGGGGGCCGCGTGGTGGTTGATCGGCGGCCACTTTGTTGGATGGAAAAAAGCTCTCATTTAGTCATCTTATGAATGCGAAATAAACTGATCACCAACAGCGGGGAAAAAAATTCCAAAACTCAACCTGCAAGGGATGCATTGCATTTCCCCAATGTGCCATGACAGGGGAATCTTGCGATGAGAGAGAGGATGTAAATTCAGATGCAGATGCAAATATATGCAGTGTTCAAGGGAATTTACATCCCACGTCCCCGTCTGAGCCCATCTTCCTGTGAACTTAGGATGAGCTCAGTCCTCGTGAACCTCCGTTCTCAGAGCAGTAGCATGAAAAGAGGCAGCTGGTATGTGTGTTAAACAAGCACAGTGTGAATGACATCCCAGCAATAAAAGGACTTCACTGCTAGCCAAGGTGTTTGGTGGGAACAAAATAACTTCCCAGGCTGATCCCCCCGCACTCCCTGAGCCTGCAGAGAGGTGGGGAGCAGCACGGGGAGGCAGAGCCGGACAGAAACGTGTAAGAGCTGGTTGGGAGAGACAATTGTGCTTTGTAGCAAAGACTGAGGTTTGGATGTTTGTTTTCAGTGCTGCGCTGGGAGGAAAATAAAACCCAACCTTTTTTGCGATACAGACTTGTGGGGAAACAGCCTTTCTGTGGTTGAAAAGGTCAGGTTTGCTTTCCATATCTCCCTCACATCAAAAATGTCCTGCAATCCCTGGAGCTCGGGAGAAAATTTCCTCTTGCAAAGTTAAGTGAGGGCAGGCCTGCAGGGAGAGCTCATTTCTTTTCCTAGCCCAGCTCGCGCCGGCTGGGAGAAACTGGTCAGGGTTTGAGCACCCAAGTGCCCTTTCAGGTTTGGGGTAAAGGGCCAGAAAATGACAAGAGCCCAAAGGTCCACTGGAGCGGGGCAGTGCGAGCATGGCTGGAGATGGGTCAAAGCCAGCAGCAAGTTTGCAAAAGCAAATGGTGTTACTGGAACAGGACAACCGTGGTCCGGTACAGAACCAGTCTCAGTCACCCCACGGTGGCTTTGTCCGAGCAGCCAGGCTGCTCAGCAGGAACTGCCAGCCCGGGAGACACAGGCAGTCCAGGACATCTCCCCTGGCATGGCCGCTTTGGGGACAGAGGAGCTGTCACCACCCACGGGTGCATGTGCCCCGTGCCAGTGCAGCCCTTGCGCTCCTGCCCAGGGTATGGCATCCACGGGAGGCTCACGTGGCCGTGCAGAGCCGGGGCACGGTGCTGCATTTGGCATGGGAAATGATACGCCGGGGGTGCGAAACCCGCTGCCTCTGCTCCTGCAATTTCTCTTCATCTAATTTACTCTTTATAATCCTAAAATCATCCCAAAATTTCTGAACTCTCTTTGGGTATGTCTCCTCTCTGACATCACGCTACAGTCTCCCCTTGGCTGAGATTTAGCTTCTAGCATCTTTGCTCTAGTAAAGATCCCTCTGCATCAGCATTGCAGGGAGTTTTGGCACCGCTAACCAGTAAGTATCTCCCTTATAATGAGACATCCAGTGCTGAGCCTGGGAGGACGGTGAATGCGTACAAAGAAAAAGTAATTCAAAGAGACAAGACAAAAGGACCTGTTGGATGGGGACCAGTGCATCTGGGGAAAGATCTTTGTTTTAGAGGAGGAAGAGAGCAAAAGGGAGAAAAAGAAGAGAAAGAGAGGAAGAAGGCATCCGGAGCGGGATTGTTCCTCGCCTGCAGGTGTGTGTGCAGGGAAGGCAGGGCAGCACTGTGCGTTTTTAACATTAAAAGCACCGCAGGCTGGTCACCTTTGGCTGTTCACGCCACACTCCCTCCCAGGGTGTTGTGTTCCCATGCCCGCAGGCAGCGCGCTCCGTCCTTTTCTCTTTTCCTCACCATCTGCTGTCGCAAATTCCCCCCAAGCATCTCCCGGCCCGGCATAGAGTTTCAACCCAGGGTAGAAAACAAGAGGGAGAGAAACCCAAACCCAACCTGCGGCAGCGCGGGGAGGGACAGGACGCAGCTTGCGCCTGCTCCCATCACAGTGTCATCTGGCCTCTGTTTCGGGGGCACCCCTGGGTGCCAGCAGGCGCTGGGGGCTGCCTGTGCTAGGCTGGGGCAGGGGGAGGATGGGGATCGCGGGGCTGCGAACACAGTGGGATCCTCTTTCCTTGTATGGCCGGGCTGCGGCGGCACAGTCGCCCCTAACCCCATTGTTTCAAATTACAAAGCTGCCCCAATCCCACCGAGCCACCTCAGATCCAAGGAAAAAACTGGCAGCTGCTTTGAAATGTAGGCTGGAGTGTCTCCAGCAGGCAGTGCTTAAAACAACAGCTGGGCTCCCTCCCAACGGGACACAGCACCTCGGGTACCTGGGAGGGGACCATGGGCTTGGAGTCCCCAGGGGTAGAAGAAAAGCACGTTTGGATCTGGAGCAGGGCTCCCACAGCCCCCCAGAACAACCAGCACCCTCCTGCATCATGCCTGGCCATTACCCATCTCCCTTAAGGGCCTGGAGAAGACCCTGCCTCCTGCTGAGTGATGCACAGGGGTGCTTTCTTGCATCCCATGCACCCTGGTACATGGCCCACACCAGTTGCTGCGTGAGACCCCTCCTCCAGCTTGTGTCCAACCTCTTGGGTCCCCAGATGGAGACCAATTGCAGGCAAAGGTCTGGAATAATTACGCTTATGCCAAGCTGATTGCCCTAAATTGGGCTTAAACCCTTTTGTGCCCACCAGCGCGCCCGGCATGCCCTCCTGGGTCTCAGGCCACCCATCCCTGACCTTGAGACCCTCTCTGGTGGCAGGAGCTAGGAGGGTGGAAGGGGGGCACTGGGGCTGATGGTCCCACGAGCTGATCCAATTCTTCATGCGTTGTTAACTCCCCCTCGGACAGTCAGGTGGAGAGCACAGGGCCATCACTGGGACAAACTTGGTCATTCTCAGCCACATTCCTGCCTTCAAAAGGGCCTGGGGTGCCTGGGCTCCAGTGGACAAGGGCCCCAGGAGATCACGTTACTCGGAGCTTTTGTAGCCTTAACAGCTGTGATGGCATAGCAAAAAACTATTGGTGTGCAGGGCTGCGTGTGCGAGAGGGTCGGGGAGACAGCATCCTCTCCAGCTCAGCCTGGCATTAATCCTCCAAGCAGATTAATGACGCTTAGTGCTTTGAAGAGAAGAAAAAGGAGATGGGAGACTAATTGGGGAGATCAGCAGGACGAAAGCAGGCATGCACTCCCACTGAAAGCCCAGCTAGCAGTTGGGGAATTGGCTTCTCCCTTGGGGAACCTCAGGGCATCTGCATGGAGAGCTCAGCCTGCCCCCAGGACCGCAGCTGGACACAACTGGGTGGGTGAAACCTCCTGCAGGGAGTCCCACCAGCCAGGCTGGGGTGACAGGGACCAACAGTCGTAGCTCGGTGCACGCTTGGAACCGCAGATCTGTGCCCCCGGCTCCTCCAGGGATGCTGAACTCCCGCCACACACTCAGGCTGTGCCAGGAGCCGAATTTAGACCTCGGCTGTGCAGCCTTAAGCCCTGGCACGCTTGTGCCTCATCGCTGCGAGCAGCCTGAACAAACGTGGGCTGTTTGCAGAGCAGCGGCAGGAATGCTGGCCCGGAGCCTGGCGTACTGCAGGGCCAGCAGCTCCCATCCCCTCCCCGTCACCAGCCCGCTCCCTCCCGCCCCACGGCCCCGGGAAAAGAAAAGTGCTTCCAGAGGGTGGCTGGGAAAAGAGGAGAGGGTTTGTCAGCACAAGCAAGTCAGCTACTGTGTTTAATAGGCACTGATGAACCCACTTTGGAAGTGCATTGACTGCCCCAGGGGATGTACCTGCCCACACGGACAACAGGACAGCAGCAACCCCATCCCCAAAAAGCTGCTATACATCCTTCTAGCTGCAGCAGCCTCTTCACCACTATGGTCCCTCCTGCTCCAGCAGCATCCCACCAAGCTGTCACCTACCTGCAGTTCCCAATGCCCACCCAGGCTCTGAAACAGGCGCAAGTCAGTGGTTTCCCAGCATCTTGGACTGGGAGGAGAGTCTGCTCAGCTCTGGCTTGAGGACCATCAGCAGGGTGCTCTGCCTGATGGCTTTCATGGTTGCTTCCTCCCCTAATTAGAAACATGCAGCCACCAATTACCTTTCCCCAACCCAGCCTTGATCAACCCCCACCCGGCAAACACTTGGTTGGGAAAGGGTTTCTCCTCCTCTCCAAGGATCCAGCCAAGGGGCTTTTTATTTGTGTTCACCATTTCCAGCCATGATTACTACTGCAAAGGTTGTTGATATTTCCTCCATGCTTCCCAAGAGCCCTTTGCAAAGGGCTGGCACCAGAAGACCAGGCTGAAGACCTCTTAAGCTAAAAAACATGTGTTTCTACACGGTGCGCTCCAGGGCCAGGTTCCCAAGCTGGGACGGCAGCAGATCATAGATCTAAGTCTCTGGGTCATGGGCAGTCGACAAAGCATCCTTCACCTGAGCATTAGCAGCTCTAGCCCCCCCCACCCCGCCTGTCCTGCAGCATCCGGACCTTCTCAGCCCATTCCCTCTTCCCAAAGAGGTATGAAACCTCCCAGGACCAATTTACCCCATCTGTGCGGCAGGGAAAACATTGAAGGCTTGGAGGTGTATCAGGGCCACTGCAAGCAGGAAAGAAAAATAAACAGGCACAAGATCTCTTGGCAAACTGGTGGCCCTGAGGAGGGGAGCTGCCAGCCCTCCGTGCTCCGGGGGCATGGGTTTGTCGGGCTCTGGGTGTTGTTGCTGTTGTGTGCTTTGAGCTGGCACAGCTATAGCTGCAGCCTCCGTGCTGGGTACCTAAACACGTCTGAAACTTGCACATCAGCTGCCACGCTTCCTAACCCATTCTTCTCCGAACTTGTCCTACCCCCTACGCAGTGGATGACCAGCTTTGCCACCCCCCTTGGATAAGAAATGCCTCCCCGGCAGTTTGGGCCAGGGCTGCCTTCCCTGATCCTGCCCTCCCCACTCATGCAGGTGCTTCCTGCTGCTCACGAAGGGGTTCCCAAGCATCTGCAGAGATGCTCTGGCTGTGCAGGGGCATTTACAACCTAACTGACTTCTGCAAACATCGCTACGGTCCTCCTTGCACCATCAGCACCAAAATCCTGGTAGTAACCTTGGCCCTTCATCCCACCATGCCTCAGTTCCCCGTTCATGCTCCAGGACTGCTGTGGAGTTTCCCTCGCTCTGCTGATGCTCTGGTGCTTCCCTTTTTCCTGACTCCCTCCCATCCCTCCTGTTTGGATATAACTGTGTGCATCTCCTCCCAACTGAGCTGATGAAAGAGCCTCCCAGTCCCGCTGTCACCCTCCGACGCTCCATCACAGTGAGCCCCTGTTTTGCAGAACTAGGAATTAAAGTGACTGGCAATGCTTTCAGGCTCATCTAAGGATTTCCAGAGCCTTAATTTAATTTAATTACCATCCCCTTCTTATCTTAATCATCCCGCCTGTGTTTATAAACAAAACACTGACTCCCTGCCCCACGGGCTGCAACCTGAGCGCGGCACCTCCCATCTGCACAACTCATTACATTCCTCGCTCGGCTCATCTGCCAGATGTCCGCAAGGAAGCCTGTGCAAGCCGCGACTGGAAAGCCGGCTCAGAAAAGGCGCTGGGTTAACCGCTCGGCTTTCATCCGCCGGCCCAGATTTTCCCGGAACGCCCTCTTCGCTTCACGCCTGGGGTGAGGTATTTGGGTTGGGGTTGCTCAGCCCTTTCCCCACTCTCCCGTCAGGGGTGGTGGTTCCCGCTGTTGCTGCTGGTTCAGCCCCTGCCCCTCGGTTGGGATGTTTATGCCAAGCAGACAGCCTGACTGGTTGATTTTGGGGGAAACTGGGATGTTGTGAGCATCTGCAAATTGCTGCCCTGCAAATATTCAGCAGACAACATGCGGTGAGCTGTCCTGGGCAAAGCCAGGCTCCTGGGGACACCCTGCTCCGGCCAGCAAGCAAGGTCTCATGGCTGGGGTTGGCGGAGTGGCCCTGCAGCCCCAAAATGAGCCCAGAAATGGAGGAAAAGTCCCATTTTGAGCAAACGCACTGCTTGAGGGATGCTGGAGGTCCCTCCTGCCTGGTTTGGAGTATCTTCTTATAGAATCATAGAATCACTTGTGTTGGAAGAGACCTTCAAGATCATCACGTTCTTCCTGCAGCACAGATGTGGGGTGAACGATGGCGCAGCTGACTCCATCCCTACCTCATGGACTTCGAGGCCCTGTATTCAAGGTTCTCCCTGATGGTCCTGAAGGATGTCCATCTTTTGAAAATCTATCTCTTCCCCTCTAGGCAATCCTGATCCTGATTATCTCAGACACAGCTGAAAAGCGAGCTGGAAATCTTCCAGTAGAGCTGTTGTTTGGTTTCTCTTGTGACGTTGATTTCCAGTCCTTCAAGAGCCCGGATTCTTGCCAGTCTGGACAAACACTGCCGAGATAACCCCGCTGTTATAAAAGGTGAGGTGAGCTCCTGCTAACCGAAGACACTCTCGTAAACACCAGAACAAGGGACTTGGCTCAATGCAGGCGTAAAAACAAACTTTGGCTTTGACTTCAAAAGCCTCAGAGTTTAAAAAGCAGTTATGATGCAACCTCCTTTGTATGCGAGCCGGGACAGTAACGCCGGTTCCTGCAGGAGGGCGGGATGTGCCGTCTGGCCTTTTGCAGAACGCTTTGCAAGCCCAGTGTTGTTCAGTGGTGGCAGGCCCAGGGAAAAGGGCACCCTGCTCCTGATGTTCAGATCCTGCTTTCTGCAATGGGAATGAAGCTGCTGAAGGGCTGCCCAGGGCATGGAGGTATGGGGAGGAAAGAAAAGATCTTGCTCTGCTTTCTCTCTTTACTGCAATACTTGCATTTCTCCCTGGGCTTTCCTCTGCCCGTCCTTTGGCCGGCTGCAGCGTAGCAGAAGAGCAGGGCATCGCTCTGCCGAGATGAGGGGTAGCTGGGACGAGCGACCAGCTTAAAGCCAAGGTGCTGGGAAGAGGTCTCAGCCAAAATGTAAAAATCATCCCTTTCCCCATCACTTGGACTCTTGACAAATGTGCATCCATAGGGCAGGCTGCGTGGCTGGCTGCAGCGTGTATCTGTTGGCCCAAAATGCTTTGAACGATTGGCCCCTTCTTACAGAGAAAGCCACCGTAGCTTTGGGCTGCTTTGTTTTCCTGGCATGCTGATCTCACAGGGCATCCTGGGTCCCAGAAGCTCCTAATTAATTTCTATGGTGCTGGGTCCAGGGCAGGCGCCCCAGGGATCAGGAGATGCCGACAACACAGCCACAGCCAGCCAGCCTCTGACAGCATCTCTCCTGGACATGTTTTCCTATGCCCTGAGGTTTACACAGCAGCCAGGAAAACGTCCTGGTATCTGCCATCTCGGAATCAGAAGACCTGTTCTGGAAAGGTGCACCCATGAGTTCTGGTGCATTTGGTTGGGTAACGGCAAGGTGAAATTTGAAAAAAGGTGATATCTTGTATTAGACCCATGGATAAATCGGGAAGACCAGGCTCCCTGGTAGAACTTTGGAGGTGTTTGTGCGGCTCCTCACTGCAGCTCAGGTTGCAGCACTGATTTAGGGGAAGATTGGTCCAAGTCTCTGCAGACAAATCCTTTCCTGAGAACTGCAGCCTCAGCACTGCCCTGTGTCCTTGGATGGACATCACCCTCTCCGGGAGCAGGTTAAACCTTCCACCGGCTTGTGGAAGAGAGCTGCATGGTGAGAGCTCCCGCTCCCTGGCAGCAGCAGTCACGCCTGCTGGGAGCAGACGCGTGGGACCATGAACAACTCAGGAGAGACCACATACAATCATCTTCGTGTCCGACATTATGGTCTCCAGGCATTTATTTGGGTAAATGGGATCAGAAAACCCTCTAATGCAGCCACAGTGTTGTCCTCCACATGAGAGCGGGGAGCTGGGGCAGAGCCTTCGTAGCGAGCTGTTCCCCTCGTGCTGGTTGCTGGCAGGAAGGACACAGGTTTTTCCTATTATAGCTTAGTCATGGGACTAATAAAGCCTCTTTAATCATTGTTCATCGCTTATACACACACACGCACACAAAAACATTCTCCGAGCTAAAGTACAGAGGGAGTCGGCACCTGGCAAAGTCATTATTGACCACTTTAATTTATTTCTAATCTGATGCTAAGAAAAAAAAAGAAGTAAAATGCAAACCGCCACCAAGAGAAGAACTCGGCCCACGTGGGAGGAAAGACTGAGATGGAGGTGTGTGGAGTAGAGAGGGAAACTGAGGCAGAAGAGGGTGCAAACCGCTCCGTTGACAAGCAGGATGGCCCAGTGGGATGCAGCGAGAAGCCCTCATCCTGCTCAGGAGGGTCCTGAGGGGTGTTATGAGGCCAAGGTGTGGATGGGGCACAGGGGACACCACATCCCCATGTGCTGCTTCCTCTTGCAGGGGATGGATATAAATATTTCAATGAAAACCAATTCCCTGGTACAAACTGCAACTGCTCCTGGAGATCGTTGACACGAGCTTTCCCAAGCGTGCCACAGGTGGACTCAAAACTGCCTGGGTTTTACTTAAAACCTGTGCCCAGACTACTAAGTTTAGTGGAAAGCGGAGCCGCTTACACCTCCTCGCCCACCGCCCAGACGCAGGGTCCCCACTTCTTTATTTCAAACGTCCTGTCAATAAGGCTGGCTGCAATAAAAACTTATCAACTCATAAAACGCACCCTCCCAAGCGCATATTGCTGGGACAAAGCTGTGATAAGGGGTTCAAATACAGGAAACAGCAGCAAGAGCTCAACAGCAAAGACACTTTAGGGAGGTCCTAAATAAACAACAGCCCGTCTGTGCAGTAAAAAAGGGACGGACGGACGGCACCCATGCCTACAGCGGTGTTGTACATGTGTCTGTGGGGCACGAGGGAGATGGGGCAGGTTCTCTCTGGGTGCCATGCCAGACACGGTGTCCCATGGGTGACATGCTTGGGTCAGCATCCCTGTTTGAGCTTCTGATCCCACAAGGGTTGTTTCCCGGGATGCGTGGGTGAGTCCAGCCAGTGATGATGGCAACTGCTGAGCGTGGGGCTGAGCAAGGCAGGGAGGTTACCTGAGGAAATCGCATCCGGCAGAGTCCAGTAAAACCTCTTTATTTTCATTTTTTAAAAAATTTATTATGGAATAACACATTAAGCTTGGTAAATGTTATTCAAATATTTGTGAAGTCAGGGCTGGTGTGTTCACGTCTGACAGCAGCTTCCTTGTGTCCTTTCTCTGAGCTCGGAAAGATCAACCCATCTGAAAGGAAAATACTTCAGTGACATGTTTACTCTTTTCACAGCTTGTTTTCTCGCCTGGATGGGAAAGCCTGAGGCACTCAGCAGGGTTTAAATCCCGCCAGCCTGCTGCGCGCGGGCAGGTGGAGGTACCCGCCGCGGCATGCCAGCGTCCCTCACCCTGTGTCCCAAATGC
This sequence comes from Chionis minor, assembly GCA_013398295.1. Classification (NCBI taxonomy): domain Eukaryota; kingdom Metazoa; phylum Chordata; class Aves; order Charadriiformes; family Chionidae; genus Chionis; species Chionis minor. The sequence continues at coordinate 24,998 of VZSF01008150.1, read as the reverse complement.
TGTCTGCAGAAGTTAAAGATTTCATGGCAGTCATTCCAGGGGAACAGGGTGTCCCAGTCTCCATTTAAATATTTCAGATTAACTGAAGGTTAGTTCCAGCCAAAAGTTGTGCCCCTTGGTATCCATCCATTTGATCTTACCCTGCTTTTGTCTGTTGGACGGGAAACCCTCTCCTATCTCAACCCTGACATTTAGGGATACCATGACCCATCATCCAAAACTCTTCAATGTATAATGTTAAAATAAAGAACACTCAGTAAATAAACTAAGCTTTCTCACCCCGCCTGCGTAGGCAATATTTCCAATCCCTGAATCACTTCTGGGACTCTTTTCCCAGGTACTTCCAACCTCCTCCTTGGCAATGGGACACCAGAGCTGGGGACACCTCTCTCCCTGCTCTCACCCCACAGCAGATAAAACCTCCATCCTCTCTCCACCACATCCAAGCACGGTGGTTGCCCTTACAGCTGCTGCATTGCACCGGGGACATGGTCAGAGTTACCTCAGTACTTTGCAACCACAAATCTGAGGACCCTGGGAGTCTGGATTACCTCTGAAGGACCACAGAAATTATTTTGGAGGTGGTCCCACTAAAATAAGGCTAAAACGCATCGTTCTGCCATGGCTTTCAAATGCTTTGCTTCCCAAGACAGAGAGGTTGTCCTGTCCTATAAATACCACCTTCCCTTTTTGTTCCTAGACTCTTTATGTGGTTGTACTAAAAAAGACAGTTTTGGCTCGCACCAATCTGAGAGATCTGGCTTATTTTCTTACAGCCACTTAGAAATGTTATCAGAAGGGGTTTGGTTTTTTTCACCAAACAGGTAAAACTGGGGATGCTCAAGAACCAATTTCTTTGCAACCCTGCTGGAAAGGTGGCTGCATGACCACAATTCCCCAGGGCAGCCGCATCTCCTAGCCCATAGCCAGCCCCGTTTGCCCTCCCATCAGGTGAGCTGTGATGGTTTTGTATCATTAGCATTTATCAATCTATCTAAGCAGTAGATTCCAGCTCCATTTGTACTATGGCCAGACGCCAAGTCAAACCACACAGCCAAGGCTGCTGCATTGACAAGATCATCTTCATCAGCCCAAATCCTATCCCTGTAGAAATGAAGAAGTTAGCAGAGATCTATTTTCATCATTTTCTGGGATTGACATCAGTTACACTCCTCCTTTAATTACCTACACATTGCTTTGTATTAAAAGCCATCTCAATATTTCAGCTGTGATGGATGCCAAGCTGGCAGCCTTCAAATAACCTGAGGGGTTTCGTTGCCCTTTCCAAAATACTGGCTTCTTTGTAGACTTCCTCCCAATCTGGATGTAGGAGCAGGTTTTGGGTCTGAGAGACCGGAATGGCCACACTGCCCCTCACAGCCCAGTGCCACATTGCTGTGCTAAGGTGGTGGACATTGGTGAGCACCGGTGGGACGTCCTCCAAGTGTGGTCCCTGGGAAGCAGGACCCAGAGGCACGCAGTGGTGTGGACAGGATTTCACTGGGATTTTTCCAACTCATTTCCTTTGCGAGTGGGGTGAGGATTTGATCTCAGCCCTTCCCAAGTGCCGCACGCGAGCACTAATCCAAAAGGGTGCCTCCGTTTCCATGACCCTATTTCCACCCTCAGCGTTACACTCCACTCCAGCTCTGTGAGCTGTTCCAGATGTTTTGGAAACCCCCTTGCAGTTTCGTAAAAGCTCCAGAAAAAGAGATAATTTCTCCCAGAAGCCAGATCTAAAGGAGGAGGAGGAGAAACAGAGGATGTGAGGAGTAGAGCCACGGTTGGATAACCTCTCCCTAGGCTACCATCCACATCCAGTACAAAACAGGATTGATGAAGTGCTGAGGCAGATTGGAGCTACCCCAGATCACTCTTGGAGATGGAGGCCGAACCTGTAGCACCTTTCTTTTCCCATCCATGGGAGCTTTGCCCCTGGCTGCGGCAGATGGGCATCTCCCTCTGTGCCTGCTCCGCATCTCGGAGGGGCTGGAAACCCGCCATCGGCTGTGGCAGGAGCAGAGAAGATGGATACAGCACATTCTGGAGTCGCAGCTCTGTCCTCAGGTCCTGAGCGTGCCTTGGCTTCTCCTGAGCTGCTACTGAGATGCCGCTGCGGCTTCGACCTGTTTCCCAGAGCTGGTCTATGAGCAGAAAAATTGCAGTCAAGGTGTGGATGGGTCTGGGTTGAGCCTTTTGTGGATTAAACCCTGCGCAAGGCACGTGGCATTGCCCCGCACCATGCTCTTGCTGCCACTTTATATCCTGTCTTCTTGCTGAAATCTTGCACTAACAAATACTTCATTTATAAAGCACTTTCACCTCCCTGCTGAAATTCTCACACTCTGCTCAGCTCTACCCACAGCTATATAGAATCACATTATATATAAATCCAGAACCAGAAATAGAGAGGGACTGAATCAGCAGCCTGGATTCAGCCTCCTCCCAAGTCAGGAGTCACTGGAAGCTGGACCTGCCTCCAGACTTTGTGGCTGGAACCCATCTGCAACTCTGAAAGCCAAAATGAAAATAAAGAAGAAACCAAATAACATGGCATCTCCTCGCTTTGACCACAGGCTCCCTGGGGCAGTGACTGTCTTTTTGTTTGTCTCAAGAAGAACAATTTTACTGTCTGCAGACGAGGAGCTGGAGCGGGGTCAGGGAGTCTCACTGCTGGAGGGGGCAGAGAGGAGCAGAACTCCCGAGGGGAAGCTGGGCTTGCTGCTCCTCCAGCTCTGGACAAGCAGACAGCGGGACAGTCAGCAACAAGCACGGCTATAGGGAAGGCTACACTTCCCCTTCTTCATTCCACAGCACCACCGTGTGCCCCAAAATTTCCCCAAAATAGGGTACCATTGGCTACCATCTCCTTGGCTTCCCCCACCATGGTCCTAGGTTCTGGGGAGCGACCACGACTTGGCTGTTCCAAGTAGCCAGCCCTGTACAGTGGCCGGGGAAGAAGACGGAGGGGAGCCAGGCAGAGGAGCCAGGCATTTGGTTGAAGGCACCTCCCAGAGCCTGGGCAGGTCAGGGACCGAGGGGTCTGGTAGGGCATTTGGTCCTTTCCAACTGAAACAGGCTCACCCTCACCCTGGGTCATGAGGAGTTGCAATTAGCAACTTGAACTTGCGTCTCTCAGTTTGAGTTATCCTCGTCACATCAGGAAACAAATGCATTCGGTTCCCTAAATGGGAGGAGATTTTTTGTCATCGTCGTCATTTTTCTAGTTTCGGTCTTTGTCAGCAGCTCTTCCTCTTCCTCCCTGCTCTCCAAAATAGAAGAAAGCTGCATCCTCCCCCCCAGCTGCCTCTCGCAGGTTGCTGCAATACTTGGAGCTTCTCCTCATCCACCAGCTTTTGCGTGGCAAAGGTCGGAGCCCATGTGGAGAAGACCAAGTCTCCAGGCTCAGGGATTTGTTGGCTTGGTGGCCTGAGGCAGATGTGTATGGGGTCTTCCTGGTACTGGGAGCCTTTGGATGTGTGCCAGGCCCTGCCAGGCTGAAAATGCCCTTCCCACCACTCACCTCCCATGTATTGTCCCACCTTCTCCCAGAGTGGACCCTACATCCCCTCTGCAAACACCACAGTCCCTTTATGCCACTGATGTGGCAGGGCAGATGACAGCCTGGTGGCTTCAGTGCAACAGGACCAAGAGAAGAAAGCAGCGGTGGTGCAAGGAGTGGGTGAAAAGTTCTGAGATGGAGGAAGGACACGTTCTGGACCCCAACGCTGCAAGACTCTCGGTTCCTAAACCCTTTTCCTTGACCAAACCCAGACTTCCTCTCCCACAAATAGTTCTAAAACCCCTCTAACCTCCCTGGAGATCTCCATGGGGTGGAGTTCATGCTTCCCTCAGCAGCTCCAGGAGTCCAGAATGATGTTCATCCTATTGTGTCTCAGCGCTACCCACCGCCGATCAGCCTTGAGGCAAAACTAGTCAGAGGCAACGCTGTCTCCAGCACATCTTGCCACCAATGGATGGTGGCTCTCCAGGCAGAGCTTCCTGTGCTGGCTCCCTGCTGGGAAGGGGCTGTGCTGCCTCTGGGCTTGGTGCGTCTTCCTTCTGGGTGAATATTATTTGCACTTTTGTGTGCCTGGGAAAGGTCACCCAGGGCTGGGCTGAGCAGCCAGCTGAAAGAGGCTGGAAGGTTTGTGACACTGATGGTCTCATAATTTTCTTCTCTTTTGAGCTTTTTTTGCCTGCCTTGGTGCCAGTTGCCATGTGACTCCAAAACAGACCTTCTCTAGGACCCAGCCTGTAGGACAGCTATTTTCAGGGCTGATGGAGATATCAAACACAGGCATGGGAAGGTGTGCATGATGCCAACACCTGACTATGACTCCTTATGTTAATAAATCTCAATTAGAAATGGTGGAAAAGCAGGGCTACGCAAATCCTGATGTCCCCAGACCCAAGCCATCCTCGTGAAACCTGCCAAGAGCCAGCAGGGCTCCAGCACACGGGATGCACCTGTGCCTGGCCGCTCCCTGAACCCCAGAGCAACCCCAAACCTCGCAGGTCGCCTCCTTCCTTCCTCTCAGCTCCAGGCTTCCCTCTCCTCCGCACCTTCTCCAAACCCACCTGCAGACGCGCGACTGCGGCTCCAGCCCACGCGTTGGTCCCCGGGGGAGGAATCCAGGCTTTGATACGCGGAGCGTTGCCCGCCTGTGCTGTGCTCAGGCCTGTTGCCATGTGGTCTCCCTGGCCAAGGAGCCGGCGTGAAGCTTGCAGGGAGAGCATTGGCAAGAGACGGTCGTGCTGCTACTTGTGCACGCAGCCGAGCGCAGGAGCGGAGCACGCTGCCAAGCTGCAGCCCCGCTAGTGATGTGCCTCCTCCTTCCCCTGTGTTTTGGGGCAATAAATCAATCCTAAAAAAAAAAAAAAAAAAGAACTGCTCAGGCTGAGGAAACCCAGCCCTTGGAGACAAACCTTACCTGGGGAGCCGCTGGGAAACACTTCTGAATTGGCAAGAGTTAGAAGCAAGGAGATGTGGGGTGGAGGGGGCTTCGGTGATGCTGACGCTGTTACCCGGGAACCAGAAATTCAACATAAAACTGAGCAGGGAGAGTTCACATGTATCCCCCCCTCCTCCTGAGGATCTGTCATTGCTTTAGCGCTGCGCCAGAGACCACCATGGAAGGACACGTAGTACACCCACACGCTGACGCTGAGGAGCGCGGCGAAGCCCAGCACCAGCTCTCCTCCTTCCCCATTAATCACCAGGAAGAGGGAGACAGATGTCTCCCTGGGGAGTTTGGAAGGTATCACCGAGGAGCAGGATAAATCAGGCCCCTGCATATACAACAGGGCAATTACGTGCGGATGATCAAATATTGGCTCTAGGAACCCCGGGCAATAAACAATAGCCCGTGCCAGGTCGTGTGTTTACCTTCTGCCTGCACCTCGCAACGCTGAGCAGGAGGGATGGGTGAGGACCAGCACCAGCCGTGCCCCAAACCCACCACTCCTTTCCAGCTGGAGCCACTGGTGAGGGCAACGGCAGGTGCTTTGGTGTAGCTTTACCCCCTTCTCCCCAGAGAGCTGAGCAAGAAACAAAGTCATGGTCCACAGAGCCTGGCCGGATAACGATGCGGCAGGTATGGGATGTGCTGGCTGTGGCGATGTTGCAGCACGTGTAGCCGTCCTGAGCCAAGGAAGTAGGGGTAGATACAACCTGGGCTCAATCGCTGTCTCTGCCTCACGCCTTTCACCTCTGCAGGACCCTGGCTGAGTTTCCAGCTAGAGCCTGGCCGTCCCCATGACACCAGCAGCAGCAAGGTGGCAGCAAGCAACGCCTGGTGAGGATGCCCATATAAGAGCAAACTCGCGCTCCAGATCATAAACGAAACCCTCCGCTTTCATTTACTCATCTGACCCGCTGGTGCTGGAGCTGATAATGCCGATTTCCTTTTAAGCGGAGGCTAGTCATAAATAAAATAAACCAGGCATGCTTTGTGTTTCCATTAGCCTTGCCTTTCATCCCTGCTCCTCAAAGCCGCCTGGAAGGGAAGTCCCGAGCAGCAAGCGGGAGCTGTGCCGGGGACAGCGGTGGCTCTGGACTTGGCCTCAGTTGCACTCGTGCTGGTTCATGGCGCCGGCGGGGTTGGGATGATCTTCTCCTTGCTCCAGCGTGGGGAAAGAGTGCAACGAGAGGCAGAGATCTTCTTGCAGCCGTTCACATTCATGGCACCCCCTGGCACTGAACCAGGCTCCTTTTTTCACCAGCCAACAAGCATAAAAGCAGAATTTCATACTGACAGCTGCCCGGATGGCTGCTGAGGCAGAGGACGTGCCCTCCCCTTCCCCAGCACCAGTGCCTGACTGGGAGGATGATGGGACACCCTAACAAGCGGCCAAAGAATGGAAAATCTGACAAATGCAGCAGCCCCAGAAGCTGTCGGTGCCGAGACCATTCCCAGCGGCTTGTTAGTGGCGCTGACATTCCAACAAGGCACATGAAGCTCAGTCAACACTGGGCCGAGGCAGCGTGTGCCGGGGGGGGGTGTTAGCTCTCCCTGTTTCTTTTGCCACCTTGCAAGGTGTGAAGTTTTTCTTTCCTTGCTCTCCAAAGAGTTGCCTCGGGATGTTCAGGCTGGGCAGCTGCAAGAGGCTCCTTCCACAACGCATCTTGAGAGAGACCGGAATCTCCTTAAAGCAGGCTGCAGAGCTGACCCACGTCCCAGAGCAGCAGCGGGTGTTGCATCAGGCTCTTCTAGAGTTAGACCCACGTGTGATTTTTCTTATGATCATACATTTGTCTCAGGGATTTGCCTGGAGTCTCCAGCCCTCTTCTGGCTGGTCCTGTAAAGCACAGCAGGGTGAGATCGCAGAAATATAGAGATACCATTGACTGTTGCACTGAGATTTAACTCAAAAGGGTTGTTTTGAGTTAAATAAAGGGTTTAAATAGTTTATGTTAATAAAACATAAATAGTTTTTTTCTCTCCAGCGCCAAGCCTGGAGGAGCATTCGCACCGTCCAGCCCCGGCACGGCACGGAGATGGTCAGTCTCTGGATGCTGCCTGTAGAAGCAGCGCTGGAGACGTCCCAAGCCGAGCAGCCGGGAGTGAACGCAGAGCCGTAGGACTCGAGGAAAGGGAATCGAGGTGAGCTGGTGAAGCGACGTGCCAAAACCCTTCCCGGGGTAACGAATTCCCAAGGCGCCACAGATGGAGCAGAGGGCTGACTCCTGATAGCACGGGGGAGTTTTAGGAATTCCCTGGAGGATCTGAAATGGCTGCGGAGGAGGTATAAATACCGCCAAGCGGCAGATAAGCAAGTCTGGAGAAGCCTCGCCTCACACAGAGGCGTGCGCTGCGGAAATCGCAGCCCCTGGTTTGGTCTGGTGGGGAACGTGCTGGGAGACCCATCTGGATTTGGGGTTACCCAGACTCGCCCTCCAAGAAGGAGCTGAGCCCGCCTGGAGCACACAGGCTATGCCCAGGAGCCTCTGCTTGCACCTGGGCTATTAAATACTTCATGGTATGTTTTTATCTGCAAAGCTATTGTCCTAAAACAAAGAGCATGGGGTTTTAGGAAAGCCAGTGAGTCGCTCTGGCTCCAGAGATGGAGGAAAAGGCTTAAGTCCTTGGGCTGGAAGAGGGAGCCGTAATACTCACCCAGTCAAGTAATGGCTGGTGGCTGAATGGCAGTGTTGGAAGCAAGAAAAAGTAAGGGACTTTGCAACGACACCATTTGCAGCCTCAATGCTGTGCCCAGCCTGGTTGGTGGTTAGAGCCCACCACTAAAAATACATCATTTCGTAGCTTAATCTTAAATTATTCCATAAGGCGGCAGGTCTGGAGGCCCCTGGACTAGTCCCAGGAGAGTTAGCCAAGGGTGATTCCAAAAGGAGCCCGGCTCTGGCTGCACCCTTGTGGCCACAGCCACCCTGCTCCAGCCATTAGGTGCTAAAGCAGCTTTGCACTGCTGTGGACTGGGAACACTGGGCTGGCTTGTTTGCATTGGTGTATTTAGGGAACGTGGGTTGATTTGTGATCACAGGCCTCCAGCAGGTACATGTGGCTGAGGTTCAGTGGATGCTGTATATGGATGTACAAGTATATATATGGGTGAATATTGACAGGAGATAGGGCTGTGCAATAATGTGTGAGGGCATATATAGCAATATAACGCAGGTGTGGGCACAGGCAGGTCTGTGCTGATGTGTCTGGCTGGCAGGACAAGGTAGATATGGGACAACACATACCCATGTGTGGAGAGCTCACCTGGGGCAATATCCAAAGGCACCGTTCACATCAGGGCTCGACTGAGTGAGGGATGGGAGTGATGCTTCTGTCCTGTGCCAGCTCACGGTAACACCTGAGCGTGTCTCGGAATCCGGAGCATCACGGGGTGGGTGAACTGCGGAGCCGGGCAGCGCAACAAGGAGAAAATCACTGTACGGTGTGTAGAGGAGGGCACTGTGTTCAGGTCCTGAAAGTCCAGGCTGTGTGTTTGGAGACCTCTAGAGCCTAATGGAAAAAATCACACCTCCAGAAACGCAGCCGGTGTAGCGCAGGGGAGCCTGGCACGGAAACTCCCGTGGGAAGCGCGGTGCTGAGCTCCTCGCTGAGTGTTTCTGTCACTTTGTGAGCAACAGGAAAAAGAGTTTGGGACAAAAGACCATGAGCAGGACACGGATAATAACGGCTTAAGGAAAGGTGCAAACTCTGATGGTTGTATGACCAAATGGCTGGCAAATGCATAAGCAGGTCTGCTAATGTATCCTCTGCAGTTAAACAAACCAGCACTTTATCATCTCCTTTCCTACACCAGACTCCCTCCACCTCAGACTGTATTTCTCCTTTCTGTATCCCAGTGGCACATAACCACTGTGTTTGGTTTTTTTTTCCATCCATCACCAAAGAGAGGGAAAAGTTCTGGCATTAAGAGCTAACCACCCAGTGCTGCCTCCAACATCTGTGATTTTAAACATATTTCCAGTCCCTTTCTCCTTGCTAAACAGACAGATGTCATGCTGGCTTCTGAGCAGTAGCACGACAGGCAGAAGGCAAATAAAGGTGCACCTGTAAAAGCAGTTGGCATGTGGGCACCATTTACTGCTGAAATACGTGTGTTTGCATCTTTTCCCCACGACCTTTATTGCTCTTGCTGAAATGCCAACAGGAAGCAAAGCCTTGAATTTTGGAAAGTGCTGAACATCTCGGAAGCTGCTGTCCCCAAAAATGGAGCAATCTAAATTCCCCTTGTTTCCTTGAGAGCTTTCTCATCTCTCCAAACCTGCTTTCACCGGCTTTTTTTGCTCTCCCACAGGGCAGCCCTGTGGCTCCCAGTGCCGCTTTGCCTGATGCTTTCAGCAGGGGAGCAAATTCCCTGCCTGTTGCTGGTGGTGGCACCAGCAGAGGCTGCGGTGGGAGCTGAAATGAGACTCAGCATGGCCGGGACATTACCCTGCCAGGACAGGTTGTGTGCATGCAGATTTGTGGCAAGCACTTGGTTTTACTAGACAAAATAAGAAGCTACAGCAGCTTCTCTAGAGGTCACGACTCACATCGGTTCCTGCTCCATGTGGGTGAGATGCAGCCCCTGGGCACAGAGAGGAGCCAGCATTTGTCCCACCGTGGCTCTCTGGCGAGGTCCTCTGCAATCCCACCGCACCCCCACCCGCCCTGCAGTTCCCAAGCTTTCCCCAGTCCACTGATTTCATTAGCATAATTATGAATAACTTGGCATGATTATTTAGCTTGCAGATCACTCCTTTCCTACGTGCAGGACTGCAATGCCATCTGGTTTTGCCCACCACCATCGTGTGCATCTCAAAAGCAGCCCCTTCTACTCACAGTCCCTTGCCTGGCGGGCAGGAGAAACAACCAGGGAGGGATGATTTGGGGGGTGAAAACACAGCTTTGGGTTCAGGCCATAAGTAGAGGAGACATACAGCTGGGCAGATGGGAGAGGCCAATGTCCAGCACCCTACAGCAGCCCAAGGAGGGATGGGTGGGATGTCCCTGGCCCTGCCACCACCACCTCAGTACCTCCACTGCCACCTCATGGCTCCTTTGCACATCCCGATGCCGCCATCTGTAGCACAGAGCTCTGCTCCGGTGCTCCCCAGTACAGGGCCTGGAAAGCTGGGAGCTGAGCAAGAAGACCACGGCAGATCTCAGCTTCACACAGTCTGGTTTTGTCGGAGTCCAAATGGGCAAATCCCAGCCTGGGACTTGGCTTTTTCAGCCCCAAGAGAGGCTGTTGGCTTCTATGTCTGCTGGATTGCATTTTTAATCATCTGCCAAGGGCACCAGAGCCTGGGATAGTCGCTCTCATTCTGCTTATCTGCTGGAAATAAAATAAACACATTAAACAACATCAGCACTGCAGCCCATACAGTGAGGAGGTTTTAACCGCGAAAGCCATGGATTCCTGTAGGACCAGCCGGGGAGCATCACGGCCTCCAGTGCACGCAGGGATGGGGCCAGCATCTGTTTTTAACACATTTACCCTGTGAAGAGGGGGGGCGTGCGGCCATGTCTCCCTTCCCCAGCTCAGCTTCACCCACCCATATATTGAAAAACCCCATCACTGAAATTCGTTTCATCACTGCTCATTTCTTGGTGCCTTTCCATGACAGGAAATATCAGACAAAGGCTCCCTCGTCCTGCTCCCAAATCCCTGTATTGTCCCCAGCAGGGAGGGGAAATGCAGGGCTGGGACGTGCTGAGCTCAGCACAGCAGCATCCCGCGCCTCGCCGGCCCCGGAGTGCCGTGAGGTGGAAAAGCGGCTGCGACAGAGCTGGCATCAGCTCGTTTCAGGTCAGGCTCCGGCCCACAAAGAGTGAGCAAAAAAGAAAATGGGGAGAAAAAGAAAAGTCTGTTGGTCAGGGTGAAGCTGAGCCCCTGTAGGAGCCACTGTTCCTCCTTTGCCATCTCCCTTCCCTCTGGACCTTGCGGTGGATGGGACTCCCGGTATATCCCCCAGTTTTGGGACTCTCCATCCTTCCTTCATGCATTAAACACATGCCCCCCCAGATCACAGCCTGAACGCCCGTCCATCTCGTGGCTGGCGCGCGCTGGCTCCGTGACGTCCCAGCTCAGGACTGCCCGGCTGCTTTGCCCGGGCAGCAGCGGGGCCGGATTAACCCTGCACGCCTGAGCAGGCTGACCGCGCGGGGCGCGCAGCGGGATTTGCCGCTCCTCATCTCCCAGCCGTGTCCCATGGCCCGCTCTGAAAAGCAGACCTCAGCCCGCTGTCGCTGCTAATCCCTGCGCACGAGGGCTCCTGGCCCGCGGCCCCTATATAGACCCCTCTGAGCGTGCAGCAGCCGCATCTGCGGCGCGGGGACCGGTGAGCGGGATGGCACTGCGGGTAAGCGCTGGGGACGGGAGCCGGCACAGCCTGGTGGGTGATGGTGCGGGGTCAGGCAGCGGATAAAGGAAAGAGGCATGGATAAGGGCAAGAAAGGTAGAAATCCTGAAAGAAATGGGGATGCTGCTTGAGGTGCTGCCCCTCTATTTCAGCCCTGTCCAGGCTATTGCAAAGCTGAGAGCTTCACAGCTTTTGAGAAAAGGCGATAGGACAGACCTTTTGTCTCAGTTACACCAGACTGGGTGTAACTGAGCACCCCTTCTATTTTGGAGCGTTTAAGCTGAGACGAAAATACAACTGATGTTTTAGCAGAGGAGATCTGTGCTTTGCTATCTGTCTCCACTGGGACAGCCGACAGCAAAGAGGGAATTGCTGTTTCCTGTGTATGTGGTGTGTTTTTTGCTGGGGTCACTGGAATGATGACAAGCTAAGGGTCAGGGCAAGGCTAACCTGGGTGCTGCCATCACCACCCACTGTTTGAAACCCTGCCGTCAGCTCCATCAGCCATCCCTGTGTCGCAGGGGGCAACACTGGTGTGCTCAGAGCCTTGGAATGACCGTGCGTGGGCTCCCAAAGCCGCTCACCAAAAGTAGCTGGGCATGAGGTTGGCCATCACCATGTCGCAGCTCCTGCCCAAAACTGCACATATCCCAAAATTACACTGGAAATGGGAAACCGTAGCAGAGAAAGTAACAGAGGAGTGAAAGCACTGGGCTACGGGGAGGGAAAGCAAGGCACGGAGCTGCAGTGGAGATGCCAAGCCTGAGATTTTCCCGGTGTGAGCAATACGTTTGAGAGACGGGGTTGCTCAGAAATGCCAGATCATTAGAGTGCTAAAAAAAGTGGGGTGAAATGGCAAGCACTTCTTATTAAACGAGTTATTTAATAAAACTATGAATTATTCAAAAAGGAACATTTTGCAGCTTGTTTTATGCAGGTTTAACCTTGGAGATGGAGGGAGCAGGTAGGATGGGGGATCAGGCAGGAGCTCGTGGGAAGAGTCACCCATGTAATGCTTCATGAGGACAGGCTGGATGCCACCTGACACCCATCCCTTGACCAGTCCTTGGCTTTCACATCCTGCTTCAAAGCATCACAAAGTTTTCTGCTTCAGATTTTGTATTGCCCAGGCGGGGAGAGGGAGCAGAGCATCTTTCTGTCCTAGCAACACTGAAGGCATTCAGGTTCTTCTTTAATTTTTGTGCCCCGATCCCAACCTGGTCATTACAAAAGACTTTGGGGGGCAGAAAATCCCACCTCATCAACTGGATGTTTGTAGGAGCTTCATTTCAGATCAATTTAGAGCCCCTGAGATTATTTAGGAGTGAGAAAAAAGCAGGGACAGAGAGTGTGCCTGCGTGGGGACGGGGGAGAAAAGACAAGATGATGAAAGGGTAAGAAAGATGGAGAAGTGGAAGGAATGAGGAGGGCTGTGCACCTTTCCCACCTTGCCATGTTCCACCGTCGCCTCCTCACCGGCAGTTCGAGGCCCTGTACCCAGAGGGGATATGTCCCGGTTGGAGCGTCGTGGTCAAGGGCGAGACCAGTTCCAGTACAAGCATGTAAGGACATGCTCTGCTCGCAGTTCTCCTGGTTTGTGAGAGCCGGCAGCATTGCTCCGTGATTCTCCAACACTTCTTTCTCTTGCTGTCTTAGGTTTGAAATTAATTTGCTTTGCGATCCTGGAGACCAAATTGCTCTCCACTTTAACCCCCGCTTCTCCAGCTCCAGAATCGTCTGCAACTCCTTCCTTGCCAACCACTGGGGGAAGGAAGAGGTTAATAACACCTTCCCCTTTGAAGCAAAGGAGCCATTCCAGGTAACCCTATGTCACCCTATGGGTCTCCTGGGGTGGGAGAGGGGTGACCCAGCCAATACTGGGGTCCTCCTCATGGATCTAGACCTGCCTTTCCTTACAGCACCATACCCAGTAACATCCCCTCTCTGGCTCTGTCTCCTGTTGTGCCCTGATTTGCTGCTGATTTACACCCAACTCAGGTACAAACATGCAGAGCCTCAGCAATAATCCCTGGATGCTGTATTTGTTTTCAATTTAGGCTTTGCATTATCTCCTGTTTCTACTACCACAAAACGAAAAACTCAATTATTCCTTCCTTTTCCCCAAAGAGGGGGTGAGCAGTGTGTGTGCTGGCACTGGCAGGACTTGAAATGGGTTGTAGATGCACATGCCCGGATCTGGGCTTTCCCTGACATGATGGCAGCAAGGTCCACTGAGGATGTGGGACCACATGGTGAACCTAACACAGTCTCTCTTGCAGGTTGAAATCTACTCTGACCAGGACTATTTCCACATTTTCATCGATGAAAACAAAATCTTGCAGTACAAGCATCGGCAGAAGCAGCTTTCATCCATCACCAAGCTGCAGATTCTCAATGATATTGCCATTTCTTCAGTGGAAATCACCAAACGAGGCCTTTACTAGAGACCAGAGTTGGGACAGTCTCCCAGACCATTCCCCCTTAGGCTACTGATACAACTTGAGAGCATCTCCTCTGCTTCTCCACCCAACATGTGCCATCACTGGCCAGGGAGACAGCTACACATGTGTCCTCATAGTGGAAGTGATGGGTCATTCCCATCACATGCCACAGCACTAAGGAAGCACCCAGCCACGTCGCTAGCTGTAGCCCAGATCATTGAAGACCTTCTGCCCTTCTTCACAATGGGATTTGTAGGTCCTATCACCTTTGCTGTTGGACAGTTTGACAGATCAGGTTTGCCACAAGTAGTCTGGACACCGGCATGTTACCCTAGAAATTGTGTTTGCCCCAGAGCAGGGTGTGAATTAGCACTAGTCCACAGCTGGCTGTGTGGTGAAGGATGTAATGGGTGTAGATGTTAAGGGTGGAAAGGGACATATCTTCCCAGGAGCTGGGTAAAAATGCTATCATATTTGTCAATAAAATCAAACAAGGAAATGCCTGCTGAGATGTCCCTCCCTGGGCAGATCAACTGAGTTGTTAATTCCCTTCAAATATCCCGGTGTAAGGTATGAACAAGGGCTGGCAATTGGGCAGGAGGGCACAGGCTGAGGATTCCTTGTTTTCAGCCCTGGGAAAATACTGCCTGAAATGGCTAATATAAAACTGAGGTCCCTTGTAGGTAGATGAGGGTGATAAGATTCAACTTGTAAGATATTTCCAGAGATTCTTTTCACCAATTGAGAGATGTTTGCTCAGCCTGAGTCCTGCCAACTCCAAGCTTCTAAGAGAGACCCTAAGAGTGATGTAGTGGGTCAGAAAAGGGTAAAAGCTTAAACAGACACATAAAAGCGTGTGGTCCCTTCATCATGCACCAGAAATGCAGATGGACTCAAAAGAAAAAGGATCTGAGTAAATCAGGGTCTAGAACTGATGATAAGTTTAGAATGAACAAAGTGCCATTATTCTTGTGGATAGCCTCTGGCGTTTCTCTTTGCTCTGCTTTCTTGTTTTCTTTTCTCCTTTTTAGTTGTCTTTCAAAACAGCCCACTTGTCCCTTGGACCCTCTTCTCTTTTCAACCCTCTTCCTTGGAGCACGACATATTTCTGACTCTGTGACTGGGCCACAGCAGGCTAAAAGATGTTATTTTTACTTTGTTTTAATTACTCATGTCATAAGCGTAATGTCACAGTGTTAAATCTGAACAGAAATTCACTCCAAAAATGTAATTACAGCTGCCCTCAAATCACTCCTTTGTTCCTCAGACACAAGACAGACCACATTCCTGATGCAAAAGGCAAAGATGATTCCGCCTTGCCAGCCCTTCCCACCAAGGAGAAATCACTTGGTAAGAAGTCAGCCCTGATCCATCGTTGCCTTTGGGTGAGATCTGTGAAGGTCACAGTTTTTCTCAAATTGTTCAAATTGGCTATTCCCAACTCTTCCTTCTATTTATAGTTTCAAGGACTTATGAGGAAGAGGTGACTGTGTAGCCAACCACAACACATGATGACACAAAGTTGACATTTATGAGTCTGCTAAAGTTTTGAATTTTTTTGCAGACCATAAAGAACACTAACTGGAAGCCATCTTGTTCTCATGGCAAAGAGCGCAGCACAAAATGGTCCCAAACGGTACCTCCTCCCTCCAAAAAGAACAGAAAATAAGGTCTGGAAATGGCCATAGTCTTGTTTGCAAGTCAGGAAGGCTGAAGATGGCGAGACTTCCTCTAGCCTGGAATAAATCCATCACCACCGGGACAAGAGGGTTGGCTCCAATTCTGGTTGTCATGATGTAAAGTTCAACAAACTTTACTCTTAGGGCCATCCCTTCAGTAAAAGAGGCACAAACACAGACAAAATCAGGCCTGCTGGGATCTCTGTGTCATACATCTGATAATGCTGGCCTGCATTTGAAAGAAATCGTTCTTTTTAGTTGTGCTTCTTTGGGGGTTGATAGCGACAGATCATTTTTCATGGAGGAAAACTGATGAAATGATTTATAAGGGTAATACTTTGTACTTCTATGGCTGCAAACTCCATCTATAGCCGCTGCTGCAGAAACACGCCACAATTTCATTGTTCTCCAGAAACGAGCACACAGGACCACAGACAACCAGGGCAAAAAATAGTTCAAGTGCAAATAAATAAAGAGATGCCACAAAAAAATCAGGCAGCGGCAGAGATTATGCCCTGACTCCTGAACACGTTCTCCTCAGCTTCTGCCAGCGGCTGATCTCACTCCATTACCATCTGCACCGAGAGAGCCCAATCTCTCCTGACACATCCCCAGCATTGCTGCTGGCTTCAGGATTGTATCTGCTGCCTCCTCCAGCCAAAACACTCCCAAGGGTGAAGGGGTCTTCAGAGCAGAAGAGGTCTGGGGAGCCACAGAGCATCTCTGGGAGGAAAACTCCAGGGCTGGCTGTTTATAGCTGTTTTGCACAGTTTTATGGGGAATGACAGATGCCCTCCAAGTCTGTGACCCTCATCTGCCCCTTAAGGGAAAACTCTGGAGGAAAATGAAACCCGACAATTATGATGGTCAATTAAACTCTGAGGAGCTCAGGAGGGGGTTTGGCACATCAGGCTTGCAGAGAGGCGTTGCGTGCTGGTATCGAGATGATCAAAGGGAACAAACCAATCCTTCCAAATTTAATCCAGCTTTCCTATTCATAACCTGGGGTTTGAAACTGGGGAGGGAACTAGTGCAGAGAAGCTCCCACCCAGGGTGTATTTTGGAGAGCTGGAGGCCTTTTGAAGGGGAAGGTGCAGGTGAAGCTGGGGGTGCAGCTCTGGGAGCGTTTCACCGCCCAACCTAAAGGCCAGGATCGATATTTTTGCTGTGGCCAAGTGCAGCACAGGAGCCGGGCTGAAATGCTTCTGGAGAGAGCAGTTACTGCGGGATGGGATCTGCTGATCTGGGACCTGACTGTCCCAGGCAGGATCTGCTTATAAAGCAGCAGCTGCTGCCCTTAAAGCTTACATGAACTGGAAAGGGACACTGGAGGGGGGTGCCCCTCAGGAGGCAAAGCTTACAGAGGTGGTGACCTCCCATGTGGGCTCTCCCTCTCCCACTGACTCTCTTCATTTGGGTCGGATCTGCAGAGCTCAGTGAAATGCTCTGGCTTGTCCTCAGATCAATGAGAGGAAAATCAGGCTTGTAATCCTTCGTGCATGAGCTGTGCCAGGGCTCCCAGGACCAAGGTCCCCTCTGGCAGTGTCATAGTGATGCAGATCTCCTGCGGAGCATCTGCCGCCGCGTGACCAGGGAGCGCTCCTCGGTGCCGCTGACACCGCTGGCAATCGTGGCATACCCCGGCAGCGAGCACCGGCGATTTCCTCGCAGGCCAGTGAGCAAACGGCTCCCACGTCAGTGACACGCACGTCTCATCGGCAGAGCAGCAGCCTGGAGACATCGGCCCAAGTGATGCCGTCTCGGCCAGCCTTAGCAAGGGACACTTGAATATCAGGCACCAGTCCTGCCTTGAGACAGGAGAGGCAGGCTGAGGAAGGGGCAAGGACTTGCTGCTAATACAGGGGGAAAGGCTTCTAGGAAAGCACAAAAAAAGGAGAAAGTCGTGCAGGTTGCATCTGCCTCATACCCACTTTCTGAATCCATGCCTACCTTTCTTGACATGGCAACCCGCCTGAAACAGAAAAAACCCAACCCCTAAAAAAGCCTTTGATGCTGGAGCTACCTACTCATAGCCAGAGGGCAGCTCTGGTGAAGAAAGACAGGAGGAGGGAGGGCAGTTGTTAACGGTTTAACTGACAATTCCCCTTCTCCTCCCATTTCAATGCCCCCGTGAGCATCTCCTGATGGACAACAGAGCTGCACCGCAGCAAAGATCTTCTCCTCTCCACTGGTCCCAAGGACTGTGCTGCAGCTCAGTGACCCTGGCTCCATGTCTATGGCGTCTCGAATTCCCCACATCCCCCAAGGCCTCGGTTTTCCCAACACATTGCCGCAGAAATAGCTGCTAGGAAACGCAGACCTTATCAGCATCAACTTTCTTCCTTAAATCTCTGAACTCTTAGATAAGAGGTTGCTTATTCAACAACATTCAAACTCCTTAAATGCTCCGGAGTCACAGGTGTTTGCTGCCAGGACTGAGGAATATGAAGGGTAAATGTTTAGCCTTTTCTGAAGAGTATGAGAAAGAAAACAAACAAACCAACCAACCCCAAAAACAACCAAACAAGAGGAGAGAAGGAGTAACTCTCAGTCTGGGCTGGGAAGAAGTGTCTCTGAGGCACCTGGCACCTTCACATTGCAGCTGTAAAGAAGTCTCTACTGGAAAGCAGAGGGATGCTTCTTTTATTACATTTAAAGAGAGCTTTGTAAAGCCATTTGAACTCACACCATCTCCGTCCAGAGCCAGCTCAGACAGGAAAGTACACCTCTCAACTCTGATCTCACATGCATGCTGGCAGGTACCAGCTGTGGACATTAAATGCATGTTGGAGAGGGATTATTTTCTGAAAGAAAAGACCTGCTCTAGAAGTTGAAGCATTGGAAGCTGATGGTATCAGCTTTACTTGGCAGCTATGTTACTCTACATCACTGCTGTATAAGGAAAAGCTGACAGAAATTAGCCTGATGCCCAAATTTGCTGGCCTCCCAGTTTTGCAGTCTGCTCAAAACCCTCTTGCCAAAGCTGCATGCAATCTATCATGCCATTCCTTCAAGCTATACACACATAGCTGGCCAAATCTCTGACTTTACCAGAGCACTCGGATGCTTTCTCTGCACCATCACGCCATCGTAAGGCTCTCTGGGTCTTATAAAGCACTTTGCATCCGCAGGGACCCAAACAAACCATAAAGAGAAGAGAGGATCATAACAGCCTTGTGTAGATGAGGAAACCAAGACATGTGGAAGAAGGGAGTAGAGCAGAGAGGGAACGGGGTGGTTTTTCCCTCAGTCCTAGTGCTCTCACCTTGCAGCTCATGGCCTGGCCGCGTAGCCTGTTCTTAGGTCTGGCTGGGACTTGTTGTGATCTATTAGAGGTTGTTCCAAGCCTTAATGAGCTAACGGGCTCGGTGCTGAACACCTCCACAGCCTACAGCAGAGCTCAGGATGAACAGACCAGCTAGCCCCTTGTCTTAAATGAGGGGCCAGGGCTGCCCAGCAGCTCCTTAGCCCAAGGAGCTTCCATTCATCTGCCCACAGATGTTGTTGCTGTACTCTCAGCTACTAATCAGCAGTTTTCTATCTTCTTTCCTGCTCCAGCCCAAACAATGACCCCTTTGTTTTCTTCCCCTTCCTTAATACATCACCTGTCCAAAGAAAGGCTTAGCGATTGCTGTGTGATTTATCACACAAAAAGCTTGCAGGTTTCAAAAATTGGGAATAAAAGCTAGATGCAGCTATTTCACCTTCTAACCTCCACCTCTGCGCTAAACTCCAGCTCTTGTCAGCTTTCGTTTCTTGAAGTTGCTCTGTGCTGTGAACACACACTGGAAGCAGAAAGACAGACGTGGTCGGCGGTGATGAGAGGGCAGTGATTGCGCTTCCAGTAAATTACCTGAGTCTTTCCAGATGAGTCACTGCACAGAGAGCTGAGGCGTTATTACTAGACAGAAAAAGTTTGCAACCGATCCTGACAGAGTTTAACAACCTCACACAGCCTCTGCCTGCCTGCTTTACTGTGACTAGCTGTGGAGATTCCTTCTAAAGAGCTGCCCAAAATAAATAACAGCTCACAGAGTGGCTTGGGTCTTTTCTCTTATCTTGTCAAACCAGGAGAGCAGACTGCTGGAGAGCATTCAGACCCAGAATCATTTCTCGCCCTGCCTCCCAGCTGATCCCCTCTTGAAACCACACAGCAGAAATCCTAAGGATTTCCTGATTAGAAGCACAAAACATAGCACAGCTTATTTTTAAACACGTAACCCTTGATCACCAAGCCCTTGCTGCAAACCTGCTCAAATTCTAGTTCTTATTCTAACCTGATCCCGCGCTTACCTGCTTTGTGACAGCTACCTGCAGAGCATCGCTTGGGCTGAGAGTAAATCATCTTGCTCAGAAAGACAAACTCCCTCCTATTGTATTTGCTAAAATCTTTATCTCCTCCCTGACGCCAGCAGATGTGGGGCCCGAGAGTGCTTTTCTCAGAGCCTTTCCTTCCTGCCTCCCTGCATTTCCCCTCTGCAAGCCTGTGCAGCTGGGAAGAGGCAAACAGTGGCAAATTTAAAGCCTTTGTCAGAGACTTCCCCCAGATGGCAATCAGCTGATGGAACCGAGAGAGCTTTGTCATCTAAAAAGCCCTTTATTAGCCTGTTGCACCTGGGTATAGAGCACCAGGGAAGCAATATTGTCATGCAAATCTGGCGGTGAGCAGGTAGAAGGATAGAGGCTGCCTTAGCAGCCCCTGCTCTTGATATTGTTTTATCTGCCTCCCTTCTCAGTAGTGCCAGTGACAAACTGCTTAGACCACTGGAGTTACACCAGGGTGAAACGGAGCCCCACGAACCTGCTCAGACCACCAGGTCTCCTCAGTTCCCAATTCTGCTTGATTTGGGCTTTGCTTTCAGTCTGGTTCTGATGATTTCTCCCCAGGGTTGATGGTGCCTGTATTGATCCAAGAGGGCGAGATCACAGAACATGGACACAAAGGAAATTCCACGGTTGCTTCAAGCGATCCTGGATCACAGCTCAGGGGAGAGCAGGGCTGGGTGCAGGCAGTGTTAGACGGTTGCTTTACGTGCCAGCTGCCACCCCTGCGAAGTCCTGGCTTCTCTTCCCAAAGACCTGACTTGGTGCTCAGTATCAAAACCTTGTGCGTGAATTTTGGCAATGAATTGGGGATTCACAACGCTGATTTCTCCTTAAAACCCCACTTTGTTGTGCAGTACATCTCTGTTTAGTGACTCTCCTTCTAATGAGAGAGGGTCAAATTCACTCGGTATCCTGTTTTTAAGCAGGATTCCTGCAGGAGCACGTTCAGCCCTGCGTTCCCCGGCCTGCTACTCGCCTGCCCTTCTGCACAAACCAAAAGCAAAGATATCTGAAAGACAGATTTTTCAATCACACTAATGCCAAAATAGTGTTTCATTGTTCTTGAGCGAGTGAACATTGTATCAGACAAATTCTTCTGTACTAAATTATCTTTTTATTTCAGCCACTACATTTCCGGAGCACTAATCTAAGAGGCTTCCAATAAAAAGGATGAAAGATAAAGAATTTGGCACATATCTGTTTATGAAAACAGACATCAGTGAATATTCTCAGGCATAAAAATGCACACATTCTCCATTTAAAATCCTCCGAAGGACACTTGGAATAGTTTAAATGTTTCATTCTTTGATTGAGAGGGAAGAATCAGGGGAGAAGAAAGGTTTTCACTCTCATAAAAGTAATTACAAACAACAAACATCAATTCCCAGATGTTTTTTATTTGCTTTGTGATTTTATTTTCAAAGAATCTGAAGTGCACTTGGCATCCTCTGTGTGTTTTCTGTGACTGTGCGCAGTGTTGGCCTCTTATCTCATCCTGGATTCGCAGCCGCGTCAATGCGCTGACATCAGTGAACGCCACGCCGGAGCTATGCCGAAGACCTGGACCGCGGTGCCAGAAATAGCTCGTGTCCTCACTGAAACGGCGGTGCCGGAACAGCGATGGCACCGGGATGGAGAAGCCACCAGCAGAGGGAGCGGCAAAGCCGGCTCAAAGGTCCCCTAGACGGGTGGCACCCAGGATTTGGGAGTTTTGTTGCTGGCTTAGAGGTTTGAAAGAAAGCGTCCCAGAGAAGGATGGACACCTTTTTTTTGGTCCAATACAAGATAGCAAATGGTGATCCTGTTACTCTCTCCCGATGGCAGGAGAGATGCAGAGAGAGGTTTTGGTGTTACTCCTTTTTGTACCAAGCACTGGGAACGCTCAGGCAGACCCTGCTGGTGGCAGCGGCAGCAGGGACACTGGGGGGACAAGGAGTGTGCAGGTGTAAGGGCTTGGGGAGCCTCCCTTGCCCCAGGGACCTCCCATCTCCAATGAAAAAGTGTGAGGGGCAGAAGGGGTAAGTGGCAATGAAAGTGGCTTTTATCCAGTGCTTTTCAAGGACAGTCCAACCAGCACCTCCCAGCAAAACCAGTGGGAAACAATTTGACCAGTACCAGTGTTCCCCTCCTAACGTCGAGCTGGGATGTGCTCCCAGCTCACCTAACACACGCAGCACCCAGACAGTTCATCCCCGCAGCACCAATCCAGCCCCTGCCTGATTGAGACAAGTGCTCATTTTGTTTCACTCCGCGAAGCGGGCAGACCCCATCCCACCTATCCGCGGGGCAAGCAGCTGTGTCTTCAAAACAGGCCTTTAGGCCAAATCGTGGCACCTTGAGACCTGAAGCACGTCGGGATACGCACTGGAAGAAAGCTGAGAAAGCAAAGGGCCCTTTGGTTGGGTGCCAGCCAGCAGACAGGGGGTCAAGGATGCGGCTCCGCTGGGAGCACGCAGGGGTGTGCAGTCTCCAGGCACTGGAAAAGCATCTGTCTGGGTCCTGTCCCCCTTGGACTCAGCAGGGAGAAAGTTTAAGTGGGGAGAGCACATGAGCTGCTGTGAGGAGTTGCACAACCAGAAGAATTGTTCCACCTTCACGCTCTCGAGGTCCAACTGGTCACCAGCAGAAGCTGGAAACGCCTCAGGGTTTCCTGAACTTCCACAGGTTCTTGGGTCTGGGACAGTGGGAGCGTCGGTGCGGCTGCGCGACTCCCAGCCGGAGCTGGAGCGGGAGCAGGGGGTTGTGCTGAGAGCGCTGGGCTAAATTTACCCCCGCGCGGGGCCGCCGAGGTGCAGCGGGCAGAGCAGGTCGGGGAGCTGGTGTGAGTTTTTCTGAGATTCTGGCAAAGGCCCAAAGTGGCTGACTCACTCCTCTCAGGTCAGCTCTTCACGGCTGTAGCTCCAGTGAGACCGGTGGGTTATTTCTGATGTACGTGGCTGTACGATCACAGTCCAGTCCATTACCCTTGCTGGTGAAGGATGGCTCCTGTCTCCGGTGGGCTTTATTTAGTTTCCACTCCAAAGCTGTTCCGTAAGAGGGGAACCAATGTGAACAGGGTACAGCATTTCTTTTTGTTGGAGATTCTCCATCGTGAGTTATTTGGTGACTGTGAACTTGTTAGAAGCAATGAGCTCGTTATAATCAATGCTCTTGAGCTCTATTGGCTGAACACAGCATATAGATTTGTCATTTGTTGTTAGAGATGACTTGGCATTTGTGAGTTGTGTCAATGGATGCAAAAGCAGATCCATCCTAATTATATCGAACCACTGATCAACTTAGTAGTCTAGTCTAGCATTTTAAGCCCGAAAGGTTCCTTAGCAGCAAATCATGCAGGTTACAAATAAAGTGCATGGGAGAGAAAAAGAAGAAGTTAACTGTAAGTATTAGCTTGAACATTTGGAAGGACAAAATACATTCAAAGAGCCCTGGCACATTTCTTCGCTCCTTTCTCTTGTATTCTGTTAATACCCTACTAAAACTGTTGACTTAAACACCTCCACTCTGTTGTTTTCGGGGTGCAATGAGAGGTCTGCTTTGGGGAGGCTGGGGTGCATGGAGATTTCCAGTCGCTGGCTTCGACCCCGGCCTGGGTAGTTGCCTGTTTGCGACAGATCTATTTGCTTGCGGAGCAGCTGTGAAATTGCGGCTGATTTTAGGCATCCATGAGAGTATCCGTGCATTTCACCGCATAGAATAATGTGTACCTTGTGCTCTGGGCAACACACTATAATTACTTTGTAGAAGTTGTTTGTCTCTGAAGATCTATAAATACACATACATAAAACTATAAGGGAATAAGCAGTCACATGCTCAAAGCAAATGCATTCTAATGCAGAAGAGTTTTATACGCTGATCACATCCCCCCCCCCCCCCCCCCAAAAAAAAAAATATGTGGTTCCACTGCTGATCTTTCTTTCATTTCACGTAAGGCTGACCAAAAATATTTACTTTCTTCTTTCACATGAATAGACTAAAATGGATGGAGAATTTCCCACTGAAAACAAGGACATTCACCATTCACTGACAAACAGCCTTCACCTGGGCTGTATTTGTTACCTTGCTCTCTCTCAGAGAAGGCAAAGAAAGAAAATAAAAACCAAACACCTCAGGCAGAGGTATCAGTTCTTCTTGTCAAATGCTTTCCCCTGTGATTCACTGCCATCATCTGGGTACCTCCGGTCAAAAGGTTCGTTTTACAAACCAACCTTGTTCCCCAACCAAGCACTTCAACTTTTTCAAGTGACTTTTTTTCCCATCACCCATCCTTCCCATTCCTGCAGTTTAAGAGAAAAGACAAAAAGTTGTGTTTCCTTCTGGAGTGCTCCTTGCTCGAGTGGGCTCCCACCAATACCGGCTGTGGCGTTAACCACCCACGTACCCACCTCTGCTGGGAAGTGCAAAAGGAGGGTGGATTTGCTGGTAGAGTAGAAGCCAGCCCTGAAGCGCCTGGGTTCCTCCCTGCCTGGCTGCAGCTGAGCCCGGGGAAGCCCCAGGAGAGGAGAAGGAGAGGCGAATGTAGAGAGTCCTGCGAAGAGCGTGCATGTCCCTGCCTGCCTGCTCCCTGCCTGCTCCCTGCCTACTCTATGTCTGCTCCCTGCCTGCTCCCTGCCTACTCCCTGCCTGCTCCCTGCCTGCTCCCTGCCCGCTCCCTGCCCGCTCCTGCCCATCCCTGCCTGCTCCCTGCCCTCTCCTGCCCATCCCTGCCTGCTCCCTGCCCTTTCCTGCCCACACCTGCCTGCTCCCTGCCCAGACTCTGCCTGCTCCCTGCCCACCCCTGCCCATCCCTGCCTGCTCCCTGCCCGTTCCCTGCCCGCTCCAGCCCGTCCTTGCCCATCCCTGCCCATCCCTGCCCGTTCCCTGCCCGTCCCCTGCCCGCTCGGGCCCGGCCCAGGCGGAGCTGTCCCTTCAGCACCACGGCGGGAGGGCGCTGGCACGGCTCGGCTCGGCTCAGCCTGGCACGGAACAGCTCGGCTTGCATCGGCTCGGATCGGCTTGGATCGGCTCAGTTCGGCTCGGCTCGGCTTGGCTTGTCTCAGCCTGGCACGGAACGGATCAGCTTGGATCGGCTCGGCTCGGCTTGGCTTGGCTCAGCCTGGCACGGAACAGACTGGCTTGGTTTGGCTTGGCTCGGCTTGGCTTGGCTCAGCCTGGCACGGAATGGACCGGCTTGGCATGGCTTGGCCTGGCTCGGCTCAGCCTGGCACAGACCAGCTCAGCTCGGCT
>VZSF01008149.1:0-109654 GCA_013398295.1 Chionis minor | reverse complement strand
CACTGCTCATCTCGCAGTTTTACTCAAGATGAGGGTCAGTGCATCACTGTCAGTGCCGCAAATTCACAAATTCGATAACTTTCCTCGCATCGGACATCATTCCAGTTGTGTATATCTGGCATTGTATGGATCACAGCACATCTCTCAACATCCACATTACTCGGTTCATTGTTCCGCCAGAACCTGTGGCAGAGACAGACATGTTACTCCCCAGTTTACCCTGTAGAGCACTGCTGGAACAGACCATAGCAGGACGCAAGGCTTGGAGGGGAGAGAGAAAAATTCCAGATGCTTATTCATGGACAGAAGTAGTACCCTTCCTCCCGCTCTCCTATCCCACTGGCAGCAGTCTTGTGTGGAAACACGCCTTCTTCCTACAGCCAACACAACAGGGCCCGGCTCAGTCCTAGTCAGGGGAGCAGCTCACCACCACTCACCCCACGCACTTCACACCCACAAGACACGTGTCTCTGCTTCCAGGGCAAGTTTGTCCTCCAGGAAGGAAAGCCCTGGCGATCTCTCCCTGTGCTCCGTCTCCTTCCACAGCACCACAGCACTGGCCATGTCCATGCATACACGTGGTGGGGGGCCGTATGGAGGTCAGGCAAGGCTGGTCATTTCGGAATGGTTCTTCCTGCTCAGGAGAGGCAGCTTCACCTGCGCCTACAGCATTGATGGCCACGTCACAGGTAGTTAACTAGCAACCACTAACCAGCACGGATGGGGCTATGTGAACCTGGTGTCCCTACACAGCCCTCTCCGGCTCCATCGTTGTCCTCTTGCAGGGACTTGTCTCACCTCACTCTCGTGCACCAACAGACACCCGCACGTCTCTCCTACTCTCTTGCACTACCAGGAGCCTCACCAAACAAACACTCTCCATCCAGGGATACTCACGCTGCCTCCTCATTCAATGGAGTTTGGTCCACCCACTGCCACTTGCCCACCTCCGGTGCAGTCAGACCGATGTAGTAATTCAGTCCTTTTGGAACCGCTTGTAGCTCCTTGGTGAGGAAAGCCTGGAAATCAGGGAGAGTGTCCATGAGGTGCAGGACTGAGCAGAGGGAGGTGGCAGGAGTCCCTGTGGGGTTGGGGCTGGTGGCCGAGGGGAGCCGGTGCTGAAGTGGTGCAGAAAGGGACATCCCTCCTCCCCTGCAGGAGCAAGGAGGGGATCTGAGTCCCCTCCAGGGCCTGGCACTGTGTCTCTGGCCGCTGTGCCCCTCACGCAGCCCTGCACCTACCTGTTCTGCTTCACTGCTGATCACCACCAGGTGGGAGCCCATCCCAGTGCAGTTCTGCACACTCTCATTCCAGGGCATTGTATCAGTCGACAGAAAATAACAGCTTTTTTGAAGGTATTTCCAGCCCTTTGGGCAGCACACCAAGCCTGTGTGGGGAGAGACCGCAAATGTGAATGCTAGTAACAACAGAGAAGATGACTGCAAGCACCCCTGTTCTCCAGGGACAATGCTCATGTTCTCCTTGGATCACTTTTCGTGACAGAAAGGGCTTGAATAAACAAGGATATGGTACAGACATTTCTTCCCATGGCTTTGAGGTATGATCAGTGAACTTTGTGTACATAAATCCATGGTAATCCCTGTAACACAATCTCAGATCTTGACAAAGTTACTTTGGTGATCTGGTTTGACTTCTTGTAGACTCTCCTTTAGGCCTTTAGCCTCAAGGAATGGGGAATATTTCCTCTTTCCCTGACTAGAGCTGCACCGTTATTATTGCTCCACTCTTAATCTTCCCTGTGCCGCTGCACGCCATCCCTTTCATTTTGCCAGTGTTCACCTGCCCTCCAGGATATCATTGTCCATGTCCTCTCCTCCCCCAAAGCTGTTACCAGGAAGTCCTTTTTCTTCCCACCTCTTTCCTCTGGAGTATGCTGCTCCAGAGTCTGTTCCCGCTGCTGCTTGCTCTCAGAGCAGAACCTAGCATTCACTGTCCCCATCCCAAAGACTGTCTGCATCCCTGCCAGCGCTACTGACCTTTGCCTTGCGGCACCACCGAGACACACTGCCACTCTGTGAAGTTCTGCTGCAGGGCTGTGGGCTGGTCACCGCTACGGAAGAAGGGAGCTGCTAGAAAGGGAGACAAAAGGCAGCAGGTTTACCCCTTCCTCAGGGCTTCCCACACACCATCTCTGGACTTCACTGGTGTTTCCCCATTTCCCTGCCAAGCATCACCTCTCCTCGGGCTGTCTCTTTCCTTCTTACAAGTGCTATTCTCTCAGCAAAGGGAACAGGCATTTCTGCCCCCAGCATACCACATCTGCCCACAAGGACTCCTCCGCCCACTGACTTACAAGATCTAGCCAGGATGACCTGGCCACCTAAGCCAGAGAAGCCTGTGATCCACCCAAGGAGTGCCTGGTGGCTGTAGCCAGCCTGTGGTTTGTCAGCACCAAGTAGTTGACTTTAAGCCCCCTTGGGTGCGTGTGGTCAGTGTATCCCTGGTCCATGGATCTGAGAAAACTAGCCCAAACAAGTATGGCTGCTGTCACAGGCAAAAAGAGACAGTCTTCTGTGGCAGAGAGCTGGAGGACCACTGGGGGGACATCACACGGAGGACATGCCGGACAGGGTGTGATCAATTCCACCCAATCACAGGCATTTACCATGTAGGTACCTACGGCCAAGCTGTCCGTCCAAATCTCCTTATGGTCAGTGAATAAAAAGCAGCACTTCAGTGGCACAGTTTATCTCCTCCTAAGCTAGACATCAACTGTAGTTTGGATGAGTAACACATCAGATGGGCCTATTTCATCAGCCACAAAGACAGTCGAGGTGACGGTAACCACACACAGCTAGAGGTGCTGAAACCAGGTAGAACATAAAACTCCTAGGAGTTCATAGCCAGTTTATGGGGAATCATATAGTGTTGGTGACAAATGTCAGCAGGCCATATCCACAACCCAAAGGACTTCTCACTAACTCAAACACTCAGGGATACTGACTGGAAGCTAATCAGGCTCTGCTAAGTAATATACATGTCTATTTTAATCAACCACTTCATTTAGAAATATTGTTACTGGTAAGGAGGGTAGAGTAATCATAGTGGTCTCTGTGCCTGATGAGTGAATTCCTGTAATGGAAGAAGGCTCACAGGAGATGAGCGAGGACGACATGTGGCTGACCACACCTGTTGCAAAGAAAGGTGACCTGATCTCAATACAAATGGGACCAGAGACTGGCCTTTGTTCTAGTTCAGCTGAATGAATCAATCAGTTGTAGCAGCTGAGCGAATGGACCAGCTGTGTAACTGTTTGTCCCTCTAAAAAATCAAAAAGAGGGCAAGGTCTTCCTAAGTCAGCCAGACCAGCATGGGCGAGTAGGTCAGACCAAAATAGTGTAAAAAACTGAATGACTAACAGAAATATCTCTGAAGAAAGCAATAGGCCTGAGCTGGCTTTACCCCACATATTCTTTCTGTGTCACTGGAGGCACCCAGTGTCTTGATGTCGAGTAGATGATTGCAGAGGCTAGTAATGAAAATCACATTTTTATTGTGAATCATCTGTGCATTGCAACTGCTACCCTCTGCTAAGTGCAAGTGGTGCTTGTGTTTTCATTTAAATGCACTGTTGTATCACTCTGCTAAATCAAAATCCTATGTAACATCAATTAACTTGGATAAGGAAGTTTGCTATTAAAGATTAAACATTCCGTGTGTGGAATAGATAAAAGAACCTGGCCAGACGGTATTAGACTCTAAAAGCCTACCGGGAACCTTCTCAACCATTTAACAGAGTATTGTGAAAAGTTACACATTTGGGAACCAAGCAATACAGACTTCTAGGAATTGGGAACTAATGATGGCAAGAAGAAGGGCAGCAATGTAGCCTGACAACATGCCTTCTTCCAGAATCCATCATCTTTAGTGACAATTTGTGCAAACATGCCATGAATGACCCTTAGCAGACAATGAGAATGAAACAGGAATCACAATCTCTACAAACTTTGTGTGTAAGAATCGCTTTTCATGAATTATTCTAGTAGAATGCATTTAACACCAGAAAGATGAGGGAGTTTGCACTGTGCAGTTAATCCTGGAGATATCAGGGCTAACTTTAAAAAGCTGTTTTGTCCATTGGGACATGGAGAGTGTCAAAGCACCTTAGAGAGGTCAAGTACAGGTCCAGCTGCCTGTGTAGACACTTGTGCTGCCATCTCCAGGCTTTTCCCTCTCTGCTGAATGTGATTAAGTTCTTTTTGCATTATATGCAGGAAGAGAATTGTTCCATGTTCCAAAGAGGCCATGCAAAGTGGGAATGTGCAATCTGGAAACACTGAAAAGGCCTCAGGGTAAACAGTGGAAGATTTGGGGTATGTTTGCAGACATATACAAAGTTAGGACAGAAAAGCCTGAGACCTTACAGAAAGCCCAAGCAACCCTGACGCTCTGAAGATAGCCGTGCTTCAAGTAGGGCATTGGAGTAGAGACCTCCAGAAGTTGTTTCCCACCTAACTCTTTCTGTCATTCTAAGAAAGAGGATGCGCACACCAGAACCATCTGGTGTAATGCTGTGGTAGTCCTAGATCCTGCATACCAGTTGGCCAAAATAACTGGTTTGGCTGGCCTGCAAGAGAGAAGTTATTGTCATGTTGCAACTGTACCCCTATATCCCAAATGTTTAAGTAGTCAGGAAAGATTTTTCCCCTAAACATACCATTCAAATATTCAACACTCATGTTTCCTGAGCCCAAATGTTGGCACTTGCATCCTTTCTCATAACAAAATATTTCCTGAGTAAAAGCTCCCTTCTGGTTGGAAGATGTTCCCCTCTAGGCTCCCATTTCTCTGCTTTTCTGCCAGATCTCTCTCCTGTAACCAGCCTGCATATACTCACCAAGGAGAGCAGTAACAAGGGCAATGCACACCAAGAGAAGCAGCACCGAGATCAGCCATGGGAGCCAAAGAAGGTATTTCTGGAGATGGTGCTCATGCTTCTTCGTCTCAGGAGGCACTAAAAGGGAAGGAACACACCAAACACAACAGCACAGTCAACTATGGTTCAGTCAGCCCACATACCAAGAATGTACAGATCAAGGGAGGGGGCTCAAAAAAAAAGCAATTTCAGTTCTGATGTGGAAGTTGCACAGTTTGGAGGAGAGCAGGGGACCTCTGTGGTTTCTGGAGAAGGTCAGGTTCACTGACACTGTTCACAGCCCTGTTGGTGAACTAGCAATGTAAATTGCTGGTGTTTGGTGCTGAGGCTGTCACATGGCCTTAAAATCTGGAGTGAAACCTAGACTGAACCCAGTGCTGCCAAACATAACATTACTCTATCCATGATATTTGAGACTTTCACATGAAGATTTCATGTTGACTTCTCCCCGGAAAGATTTTTATGCCTGCTTCAGTTCCTTCTTAGCTTCTTTAGTCCTTCTTTGGACTTTCTCTGTAGAAGAACGTCAGTGTAAGCTGAATGAGGGTAGGAGACAAAAAAGGTGCAAAGCAATGATGGCACAGAGTCACTGGAAGAGAAAAAAAAATATCCCCTTCCATCTCTGCTTTCCAAGCCAGGGTTCAGAGGTTTGATGTAGTAAAAGCAGGCTGTGCTATGCGGGATGCCTGGGGTGAACAGAGGCCTGCACCCAGCAGCCTAAGTATGCCACTCAGATTCAGACTTGCCAGGGCCTGACTTTTTGATTAGAGGGACACTGCCAGTACTGAGGAGGTTTGGGAGCAGGCAAGAGAATGGGTCACAGGGAAGGAGAAGCAAACACAGTTAGGAGACTGTTCTAGGTTGCGATAGGTACACAAGCCAGGGCAAACAGGAAGGTCAAGAGACAGCAGCATTCACTGCAGAACAGGAGTAAAGAGGTTTTGAGACTGATATTAATGATAAGCTTTAGAGGGATGTCATTCATTGTTCTGTATGCAATTCCCAAGCCTGCCAGCCATGCCCAGTGATCAAGACTCCAGAAACCTGATGTTTGGGGAAGCTCTCTGAGTACTTCCAAAAGCCTGGGGGAGGCTGATACAGCAGGGCAAAAGCATCATCTTTCATTATCAGAAGAGAAAACATTCATAGACAGACAAGATCAGATTTCCCTGTCCAAATCATGTTTTTCTAGCCAGGGCTTTTGTCTGTAGTGAAAACAAGGCCTGAATCATGATCCAGCCACCTATTTCAGACAATAGATCTGATCAGTCCAAATGATTTTTTGATGTGCTGCATGTCCACAAATTGACTATTCAACCTGTGCCCAGACAGATCTGTGCATCCCATACTCACACCCAGGTGGCACAGAGAGCACTGCCAGTATGCATGCACCTCACCAACACAACTGAAGTGTAGTAGATTTTGTGCATACTCAGTGGGTTAATGTACCTGCAAAATGCTTCCTATAGTTGGTCTGCACGCTTGCAGCATGTCCACCCTGATCACAACACAACGGACCTGATCAGCATATGTTGGTTATTCAGCACGTAATTCAACACGTCTCCTAGGCACGTGCAACAAGTGCTGCGCAGCACGGATGTCTGTGTTTCTGCCTGGGAAATCCTGGTTGGAAATGCGGGAACCCTAACTGCACTGTGGTGTGAAACCCACCCCACGTAGTCTCTGGCACCTCCTGCCACAGATTCTGTTGTTTGATTAGCTGCTGCCTTCTCCGCTCTATTTTCCAGTGGTTGCCAATTTTGTTATCTCTCGAGTCCAACTAGAAGAGGCTACAGAATGGAGAAATCCAGGTGAGCTTGGCCATTAACAACATGGAGTCTGCGTGGCCAGAGTAACCACTCAGAAGGACAACAGAGCAGCAAAACTCCCTCAAGCACACACCCAAACCTATAGCATGAGCCTGCCTTCAAGCAAACACGGCTGGATCAGATGTCTTTGGAACAGGTCACTGGGAACACAAAGGGGAACTTCCACCACCCCCATCTCACCATGATGGAAATGTTAACTGTACCCTGAAACAGTTAATCTTAGTGCATAAAAAAAAACAGTGAGCTTTCAAGTCAGTCAGGAGTACACACATTCTTTATTTCCATGACTCATGCCTCAGAACAGACAAGGAATAACCTGGAGCTGATACCTGCTCTGTTTGGGATTGTAAAACTGAGGTAGAGTGGTAAATAGGCAACTTATTATACTTACCAGCAATAATAATTATTCATTCATTCATTCATTTATGCACACATACTTTCACCCCTCTGGAACCTGCTGTTTTGTTGGGTCTTGTATCTAAGGGTGGAGGCAGTGAGCCATACATGGAACTGTATTCCTACTTGTGGCATAATGACTACAGAATACATACTGATCAGAACACGTCTTAAATTTGCACAAAGCCTAGTAAAGGTACCGTTTTACAACCATGATTTTTAATAGCAATAAAAATTTGTTTGTTTGGTGTGTTAATTATTTTTCAGGAATGATTGACATCAATCATAGAATTGGATATTCCTCCAGATCATAGATAATTATTCCTCTGTGTACTGTGGGATGTTTTGTTTAAGCCCATTCTTCCTTCTAACTTTTGGGTCTCTCTTCTCCAAAGACCATTTCTCAATCAACCAAGGACAATGGGGCTGTAAGCTTCTGCAGCCAATGCCACCTCTCATGAAGCTGCAGGAGGCAAATGACTGCTCTACTATAAGGAGGCATGTTGTCTCTTTATTCCTTTATTCTCCATAAGTAAGAATCTGTGGCCTCACTCTCTCAGAAGCAAGAGCAGCAGCAGAGCTTGGGATGTTTGCAGGCATTTGCTGCTCTGGGAGCCCTTCCACCTTTGTGACAGACCAGATTGTTTGTAATAAACCATGATCTCTATTGTTGGTACTCAGTATTTGTCAAAAAATCACTCTTGCATCCAAGACTAAGTAACATATAGAGAAGCAGCTACTGCTTGCATCATACCAGGGCTAAGCACGCATCATGGACCCTCTGCCATTCACCACTGTTGGTGTTGCAACCAAATACATTCTTTACTGAATGCTCACTTGAAACCTGTTTGTGCCCCGAGTAGTCATCTTTGTTCATGTTGCAACTCCAGCCACGTAAAAATTCCCATGTCTCCTCTTGCAGGCATTCCTTGTCCCTCTTACTTCAAACCTCCTCCAGTATCTTGCTCAGTAGTGGTAGACAACTCCTTTTTCTCACCAATTTGTCAAGACCAGGTAGGAACCAGAGTCACAGAAAGAAAAGTCTCCATTCCCTGTTCTTCAGCTCCCCTCCCTCCAAGTCCCCTTTTCCTGAATAACCCACCCATTCCTTACCTTCAACCACTGCAGCTGGTGGTGTATTCTTGAACTTCACTTCAGCGTAGGTGATTTCTGATGACATTTAACCACAGTGTTGATCACTGATCTCTGTCCTTAGTTTTGCTATGTAATAGGTGGGCTTTTTTGGTCTCTGATTCCAGAGGTAGACACCAAGAAGTTACTGAGCCTGCTCATGCATCTGCTCATTCACCCTCTGTCAAAGGCAGCTGTGCTGAACACTAGAAGCACTGGCAATAACCTGAGAATTCTTGGGAGCTCAGAAATGTTCTGAACAGGTCTTCAGTTTCTTAGTCCAGGAAATCAGCCCCAGCACTATGGAAACTTCTGAGAGAGGAAAGAAAAATGAGAACCTAGCAATTGAAAAGGAAGTTGCACTACTCTTTCCCCATATCAGATTCTCAGATGATAGGCTTCTTTCTAAAGATCTCATTTTTTTCTTTTTTCACACTTCTTTTTTTAACTGTCTCTCCTTCCCTTGTCTGCATGCCTTTATTAGTAATTCTACCATCGCACCTAGGTTTGCAGCTATCACAGGTCTTAGCCCAGTTTAACCTCCAGCACAGCCCAATACAAAATGCATTCTACCTTCGCTTGTCTCTTGTGGTTAAGCTGCATTTGCTACATCAAGTATTGCATGTTATGTCTCATCCTTAGAAGTCAGCCCCAGTTGACAGCTAGCACTACAACAAATCTCAGACAAGGAACTCTTCCTGTAGAAGTGAGACTGGGGAGTTACAGCCTTAGGCAGAGGAAAATAATCAGAAGTTTGATCTATCCAAGGAGAACCAGAGAAGGATGAGGCCTGGGTTGGGGAGGAGAACAAGTAAAGTAGAATAAAATAAAGGGTGCTGATGATTTGAGAGGTTATCATGAAGAACACACACAGAGACCTCTATCACAACCTGATTTACAGGCTGTGGAAGTTCAGAGAAGTGCTTGCTCCAGGGAGTCAGGCTCTGAGGCTGTAAAGGGCTGGTTTGTACTTTTTGCTCCAACACTGTCATTTAGCTCTCTTTTCCGCTTTTTGGTAAAGGCCTCTGATATTACCTTGGGGAAAATGTCAGACTACTATTTAGTCTGATTTCAAGCTGGGGCAGATGTTGAAAGGAGATAATTAAGGGAAATGGCTGCTGAGATACATGCTGAGTCAGAAAGACTTCTGAGAAGAAATGCCAATAGGTCAGGATACCTTGGAGAATAAGGGAGAGAAGGTTAGCAGTTCAGTTAGCAGATGGAATTCAGGAATCATAGAACGGTTTGAGTTGAAAGGGACCTTTAAAGATCTTCTAGCCCCCTGCCATGGACAACAACGTTTCACTAGACCAGGTTGCTCAAAGCCCCGTCCAATCTGGCTTTGAATGCTTCCAGGGGTGGGTCATCCACAACTTTTCTGGGTAACCTGCTCCAGTGTTTAATCACCCTCATTGTAAAGAATTTCTTCCTTATATCTAATCTAGATGTAGCTTCTTTCAATTTAGAACCTTTGCCCCTTGTCCTGTGCTGGTAGAAAGTCTTTATCCATCTTTCTTTTAAGCCCCCTCTAGGTACTGGGAAGCCACAATAACGTCTCCAAAACAACCAGAAGGAAGAAGGATGAAGCTTTGTTTGATTAGTTTGGCTCGCTGGAATCTCCTCAAGGCAGACTAGACTGAGATGCTAGCAGGACACATCCAGGGAGCATGGAGGGTACACAGGGCAGAGTGGGAGGTGAGATAGGACACTGCAAGGAAGAACACACATGAGACAACAGAGGAAAACAATGTGTCAAGGGGGAGAATGGGGCATATGTAGCTGGATTTCTTTACCAAGGAGCCTCATATCTTTTGTGCACTGAGCTGGCTTCACTTCTCCTTTTTGTATTGTGTGCGAAGAGGATGACTTTTATACAAGAAGAGCAGCGGCAGGACAGAAGCCTGGTCCCTTGAGAAGATGCATGCTGCCTGCTTTTCTTTACAACATCCTTCCAGCACTGTCCTTTGTCTTCTTTGCCCTCTTAGTGGAATTAAGCCTCCCTGAGTGTTTGCTGAAACCTAGTTATGCCCTCAAATTTCATGCTGAGACTTCAGTCAGAGTAATCCTCTACATGCTTCCCCTCTGCCCCTGGCCAAACCAAGTCACAACAGACTCACGGTCTCATGGGGAAAGGCTGACTTCCTGATAGGTTTCAAACTTTCCACTGCGAAGAAATGGGAAATACAATCAGCAAACAGAGAAGGAAGTAACAGTGTATCTTCATAAGCTTTTTGGTGTTGAAACGCATCTCCAAACATAGCTGAGGCATTAGAGATGCAAATTCAGAATCTAGCTGCTGATTTGATTAGAATACACTAAATTGTGCTCAGACATCAGGAGGCAGCTCAATTCTTCCTTCTCAGCCATCAGAGTTGTTGCTTGCTGTCAAAATTCAACCCTGAACCATACTTCCATAGGATACAGTGCTGGGCTCTTGTGCAACAACAGTGAGGTGATATTCCTGAGGGTAAAATTTGTGCTTTGCATTTAATATGCACTGATGGCATGTAAGTGGGTGGGAGATAGGGAGAATCAAACCCAGCAGTTAGTTGCAGAGCTGAAAATGGGGGGGGGGGATGGGGGGACATATGGATGACTGACCGACCAACCAACCAAACCTTGCTTAAAAAAACCACAAAACTCACACTGTTTCCTTGCATTCCCACTGTTGTTCTTCAGTTCCTCCCTTCCTCCTCCACCTGTGCTCTGCCCACCCCATGCATGCCCCTTGTCCTCCCATAGTATCTGTGTTTCCCCACAGATATCTTTCATCTCAAACCCCATTCAGCACTGCCAGGTACATCCCACGCTCCTAACTCCCATGTATGTCACAAGCCCCAGCTCCTTCCTAGGGCTCATCCATTTGCTCATCTCAACAGTCCTGCTTTCCCTCCTTACTCATGTGTCAGCTGCTGCCTTTAGGTGGTTGCTCTGCAAGTTGTGCCTGCTACCTTCTGTTTGGGTCAGCTAGCCAAGTGGTGGCACTAATGCTCTTTCTTCATTAACCGTCAACCAAGTTTGAATAAGGTAGTGTCTGCAAGCTGTTCATTTCACAGGTAGTTCCACCCAGTTCAGAAAGCAGAGGAGACAGCATCATTGCACATGCCCTACTTCTTTTGAAAAATCAAGCTGAACTAGTTGAGTTAAAACTGAATTCATAAGCAAAGAGAAGGACTTGAATCCTAAAGCTGTGACCCCACACATTCCAGAAAAATCCCCATTTGAAGTTGAGCAGAGCTGTGGTGGAAGCTACAGGGAAGTGAGACACTTGCTACAAGCCATTCAGCGTGGAGGTGGGCAGCTGAGGGAATCCAGGGACATCACATTGGCAGCCCAAAGCCAACACCTAGTGCCTCTTTAGAAGATTTAACACAAGACAAAAGGAAGGTGACATGGCTAAATTGCCGAGCCAAAGGGATTATCAGCATGTATTCTTCAACAAGCTGACGTTGCATCCAAACAAGTAAAATTGAAATGATTATGACCTCCATTAAGTGTAAAACCACAACAAAGCAAAAGTAAAAAATAATCTGAAAAACAACTAGCAAAAGCCGTCAGAACTGGTAATAAATATTTTCCTATGGATACTGAAAGCAGAAATCTTTTCACAAGTTTTTAGGACAACTGAAGAGCAGGGTATAAAAGAAGCAGTCAGAGAAAACAAAGGACATTGAAACAAGGCTAAATTGAGTATTTCTAACAGTGGAAGAAAGTGGAGAACTTCCCACGCAGGAACCATGTTTTGTGGGAGACTAAACCAAAGGACCTGTCCAAAATAAAGGTGATTGTGCAAAAGGTATGGAATGAGTAGGTCTGGGCAAGATAGTCTCAGGGGTACCCAAGCAACTCATGAGTGAAACAGCTGCTAATAGCAGTGGGCAGTCTCTTGCCTTAAACTGCCTTTTAACCAGCAAATTGCAGGATGGCAAGGAATATATTAGAGAGGTGGGAGGGGAGAAGTTTAGGGAGAATTAAGAAGTTTAAGGTTTGATGTCTGTGTTGGCCAAGAATATAATTAATGGACACATGCATAAGTATGATGTACTTGGGAAAACTCAGTATAATTCTTGTAAGGAAATCCTGCCTCTTGTAGTTCTTTGAGGGGGTCAGTATGCATGAGAATAATCTAGCTACCTGTGAAGCTCCTCAGCAAACACTTTTAAGGAAAGTGGGCAGCCATGGGACAAGAAGGCAGATCTTTTCATGGTAAGCAGATAGGAAAGGTGAGTAGGAATTACTGGTCAGTTCCCTCAGTAGAGGAAGAGCACCTATGGAACTCTTCCAGGTCTGTAATAGGACACACACTAACACTGCCTTAAACAACAGGGCAAAGAGGAATAATATGACAAAATCGGCTAAAGATAGCAAGTTCTTCAGGGCAGTTATTCAAGAGCCAGTTGCAAAGAACTACAGAAGAATGAGACTGAGTAGTGAGACTGATGAGTCCTTTCTTTAGGGACTGACATCAGCATGGTCTTTCTTAGATTATTTGTCCAAAGCCTCTATCAGGTGGAGGTTGGTCAGGAGACAGTCAGGTGCTAAGAGCACAGCTTGAGGTTCTGTAGGCAGCAGTGTGAAGGTTGTAGCGCTCATTTTCTGAGCAGGATTCAGCTCTCCCAGCCAGCTGGACTGCCAGTGGGGCAACCTTTGGAACAAGAGCAGTCTTCCAGGGAGAGTGCCTCTACTGTTCTTCCAGCTGTGGGGTCTCCCCCTGAGCACAGACACAGGGAAAGCAGCTTGCTGAATCCTGGAAAGCAAAGCAGAGAGCAAGAAAGGCAGAAAGACAGAAATGAGGTGGTGAGGGGAAATTTTTCTAGCCAAACTGTATTCTCTCCATATGCTGTCATTCACATAACTAAGTATCATTGCTCAGCCTTATGTGTCATTTTGTTTACTTTCTTGGAGGACAGATAGCACAGGGCCTTTGCACAAGACCTTATTCAAGCACAGCCCACAGCCAGTCCTTTCATAAAACTCTCTGCTCTGATCTTACCTGGACCCTAGCTACCTGCTGATAAGACAGTCCTGCCATCACCTGCTCCTATGGCACCTCTAGCCAGCGCAGTCCTTCAGGTCACTCAAATAAAGACTGCCTAAACCAAATCCTGGCTTTCTGTCCCTGCTACCTGGGTGAGAAGAGCATCAGAAGTGATTGCATGTCACCCTTTTGGTCTTCTCTTTCCACACCACCTTGCTCCTCTCCCAGGAATTAAGGCCACGGAGGTAATACAGGAGAGCAGAGCCCTTGCAGCCAAGGGAAGAGCACAAAAAGGCACTGAAGCATGGAGAGTGGGTCCCTAGGTACGATGCTGAGCAGTTAGTAAGGGATGGCAGGTACCTAATCAAAGGGATTCAGGCAGCAAGAGCTCCATGAGAGCTCCTGACGAATTTGGCTGGTTAAAGGGGATCTAGCAACAGGTGATCCCACTTTGTACCCTGCTGTAAGCATCTGGCTAGGAAAGAGAGGGGCAGGATGCTGCAGTTCTCACTGCAGGAGTCAAGTTCCCTCAGCTCTAGGGGACAGTGTGAGAGCACTGCAGCCTGCTGGGACCCGCAAAAAAAGCATCCTATGGCCTTCTCACTCATGGCTGACAGCACTGTCCAGAGCTGCAGGGAGAAATCTCTTCTGGAAGGCGGCCACCCCTGATGATGATAACGTGAACTAGCATGCCATACAGATACACTAGGAGACCTAGAAAGAAATGGCTTATATGCAGCTGTGAAAGCTCAGAAAAAAGGACATTTGAGCATCCAGGGGTGAAGGGGAAACAGGGAAGAACTGGCTGGAGAGTGAGAAAAGGAGGTGAAAGCAGAGAGTGGGAGGGATAAAACAGGAGGTAGCACTCCAAGGTCACACTAATTTCTGGCAGATGGCAGCGTATGACCACAGGCAGGCCTGAGTCAGCAGCAACACTTTGTGTCCTGAACAAAACCACCTAGAGTGACACTCTAGCATTTTGAGAGAGCCCAGCAGCTGCCCAAAATGCCATGGTTACAGTACCATGCAGAACATGCCGGAAGGAAAGGAAAGCAAGAGAGATGAGGAAAATATATTCTTCCCCAAAAGGGTTTGTACATTACTCCCTCCCTCCCTCCCCATATTTGCCAAGTTCTGGGAAGTGCTGAGGGTTTGAAGTAGAAGGCACCATGTTCCAAAGCTGTCTGAGCTGAGCCAGCTCAAACTCAGCTTCAGAAAGGGAAAGTCCTGTGCTTGCTTGTGATGACAAGCTCCTGAAATTCCCTGGGTATAAGGGAAGGAATAAGAGAAGGAAGAAGAGCATTAAGGGAACCTTCAGACAGGAAGCCCCAACCTGCCTCTTTACTATCCCCATTAACCCGGGACTGTTTCTTCAGAAGAGAATTAACAAATTATCCAACCAGAGCCAACAGAGGACACATTCAGATGTATTATCTCACAAATTTATTTTATGCCATTACTGGGAACATCACACCTTCACCCCCTTTGTCTTTTGAGTCTGAGCCACAAGTCTCAAGGCCAGAAACTGTTGGAGATGAGATGCAGATACTGCAGTTGCTTGCCACAGCTGCACATCTGACTCCACACCTGACCCAGAGCCAAGTCCTGGTCAGACCCAGTGGCCTGTTTCAGAGGCAGCGCTGTGAAATTCAGCTCCTTAGAGGGGGCACATGGGATTTGCATGAATAAGCTGTGGCCACACACCACCTTCCCCGAGAAGCAATCCTGCATGCTTCGTTGCCAGTTCTGTCCAAGGATTGCACAGATCTCAACAGCCTTGAATTCAGTTTGGCTACACCTCTGCGCAGTGAGGTGAATGCAGCTCCTCACTCTTCTGAAGGGGGAGTAGAAAGAAAAGCACAAAAGTGGATAACAACCACAGCCACCAAGCAAGCAAAGGGGCTGTGAGGTAAGGCCACCCAGACGCATGCTGTGACTTTAGGGCACTGTTAGTTGATCTCAAGCCGTTTCCCTCCATATCCCCGCGTGTAGCCGTGCACACGCAGTAAAGCCTTCCCGGAGGGATGTTGTGGGGCGGCTGCACTGGTTGTGCTGTCCCACCAGGGGGCACTGGAGGAGCAGCGCAAACCTCCCTGCGGCACTGGGAGCGCCTGCCTCCCTCACGCTGCGCCTGGCCTCAAGGGTCGATTTATCAGGAAGGCTGTAAATGGCCTGCGCTGGCCCTTACCCTCGGCCCCGGCAGCAGCCGGTAGCCAAGAAGGCCCTGCAGGCCTCCTGGGGCCGCCACCGCCATTGCATGCTACGCTTCCACAGGCTGGCAGCGGGGCAAGGCACAGCCATCATACGCGCCCAGTCAGGATGGGGCACGGCAAAGGCCATCTGGAAGCAACCGTAGAAAGCTGAATTAAACCCAGGGAGTACAGCCACCTCAGCTGGACCTGGCACCGCATCACTGAAATACGCAGAGGAAGTTTTAGTGCCAGGCGGTGAGGGCTCTAGCTTTGGGGTTGAATTGTGCACAGGAGCCACCTCATAACACAGATGTCAACATGGTCAGATAGGGAAGGGCACTTTGTTCCTCTCCAGGTGCCTGCGTCAGCTGCTTTTGCCATGCCCGGAGACTGAAGTCAGCATCAGCACAGTAAAGCGAAGGGCGGGCCAACAGCACTGCTGGGTGCCAGCCTGCAGCAGGGAGCCAGCCTTGACTCAGGGGGCAAAGGGCCTCTGCTGCTGACTCCCTGCAGGCCTGGAGCGGCCGTCTGGGACTGCCACAGGGGCCAAAGTGCTCCTTGCTGACTCACACTGGCCTGCAGCACTGCGGCACATGTCTCAGACTCTGCCTTCCCTTCATGTTTATTTGTGTACTTAGCGTTTTAAGACTGGGCAGGCACAGCACGCCATACTGGTCCTTCCACAGCTTCTGCCCTTCCTGAGCTGAAGGATCATAGTCAGGCCTCAGTGTTCCCCACCACCTAGCAAACCCACATGTCAGATGTCTCACCAGACACCACTGGCCCACCTTACCACAGCTGGCGCAAAAGTTGAGCTAGGAAATAGTTCAGGCTAGGGGTATCTCGTTCAATCCTAGCTCAAACCAGACTACTTGGGGCAGGTTCTCTGCCTACAGGAATCCTATTTCTGTACATAATATATTGTGTAAGGACTTTTCCTGTTCTTCTACCCAAAAAGTATGTAGCAGTCATTTCCAAGCATGATATTGACTTCAGCTTTAGGTACAGGTGACAGCAGCCTCTAACTCTGGGCCAGACATGCAGCCTATGCTGCCATATCTATAGCCCTTAGCACATATTCTCCAAACAAAATGTGCTCCTATCCCGCTCCTCCTGGCACTGCTGCTCACTGGAATCCAGTTCCTTGTCCCTGCCAGCTAACCAAAGCAATGGTTTGTGTAGCACTACTGTCTTTGAACAATTTGCTTAAAACCCTAAGCTCACAGACAAGTGCTTAGACTTCAGAAAAGACCAGGAGGAATTCAGCTCCTATGGGCCAAACTTTAAAGTCAATACACATACGGACACGTATAGGCACTGGCAGACCACAAGACTGGGACATCTCAATTCCAAGCCCTATGCTACACTGTGGAGGAGGGCACTGAAAGGCAGAGGGCATTAGGATAGCAGAACATGTCTGCATTTGTAGGCACGAGTTTCACTACTGACAAATTGTCAAGGGGGGGCGGGGGGGGTGGGTGGTGTCTTTAAACCATGCTTCTGTAAACTTGACCAGAGGAGAGTTTTAAATCATTCAGGAAAGCATTTGAATGACAAGTTATGGTACTGGTGGACATGAAGGCAGAGCTGCTATTGGACTGAGGGAAGAGTTCAATAAAAGCCAATAGAAACTCTGCTGTCATCTAAAGCTCTTCTGTTCTATTTTAAACCAAACCCACCAAAGTCTTTGTTCTGTCGTGTTATGGTTGCCTACCTCCTTCTCCTTCGTGCCTCCTGGTTGCCAAAATCCAGACACCCTTTCCTTTCCCCTCCATCTCATATGCTTCTGGGGACAGCTATAGATGCTGCGATTCGGCTTTGTGGCTTGTTCCATACCCAAGTACAGCCCTTGCCCACATCCAGCACAGTTCTCCCCTGTCCAGAGCCTATCACTGCAAGCAGCCAACCTGGGAATCAGCATGCTCTTGCTGACGGACGCCAACTGCGATTTCTTTTTGGAGAGCACTTCCACGTTGGAAGGGACTTCAAGGATCATCTGGTCCAACCTTTCACTTCACCAGTGCTAGCCAAGACGCAGGTGATGTTTGCCTGCATCACTGCCTCCCGACTGCGGGGGCCCAGCCGGTGCCTGGGCCTATGGATTGCCAGAAGCCCCGCAACAAGGAGATTCGGCAGCAGGTGGCAGGACATACTCATGGGTGAGCGTGAACTTGCAAGCCCTACTCGCAGGTGTCACCAACCCTGCCAGGCTTGAAGACCAGGTTAAGAGGGCAGAGGCGCGCCGCACCTCATTACACCATCCCTAAAGCACAAGACTCGACACGAAGGCTGCAAGCTGGGGGCAGCTCCCTCCTTCAGGGAACGTCTCTTCGGATTAATTCAACGATTAAAAAGCTAGTCTCCTAAGCAAGCCAGTTGCCTCTCCCTCAACATTCAGAAATTCCCTCCTACAATGCCTAGGAAAGAAAAGGGAAAGCAGTTACCTGGCTGGCCTGCCCCAAACACAAGCGATGCAAGAAGCTCACCCCAGAGCATGGCTCTGGTCAGGAGTCCCTACAGGCACCAGCTGCTGCTGATTGTTCTTCCTGTGCTGTAACAAAGCTTCAAGGAATGTCTGTCAGAGCCCCAACCCTGGATGAGGACACAAAGCTATAACCAATGGCAGCTGGTAAAATTAAGCTATCAAAATAGAAGGGCTGCAAAGTGCTTTTCCTAACTATTAGCATGGACAAAGCTATTAACTTGTAAGAAAGAGACCTAAACCAGTCTCTAGACTGAGAATCTATTGTTCACATAATGTAATGAGCACTCAGTGGATTGCCTAGACATTCAGGCATTACAATACACATTAACTACATAGGCACCAGTGCGCCGTTTTTATGCATTAACAGACCAGTTGTACTCCCTCCTAGAGTTTTGTAGGTTTATGCTGATTTAAAAGGGTAAGTTTAGTTCAGATCCCATTCCCTCATCACCAAAGCTCAAGAAGACTTTGGGGCTTTTGATTTCTTGTTTGATTTTTGTTTGATTTCCTCCAACAGACATGTCTTCCTTTCCATTTCTTTGGGAGTCCACACACAGCACCACAGCTTTGTTAAAGTTAGCAAATTTGTGTCCGCAGTCCATATTGTGTGGCTGTAGTAGGAACAGTTACTGCATGGCTGAGAGACAGGAGTTGTAAGTCATAGAACAGAATTAATGGGGGAAGGGGGAGAAACACTCACATCCCACCTCAACTACAGCCAAGAACCAGACGAA
Source organism: Chionis minor (assembly GCA_013398295.1). Classification (NCBI taxonomy): domain Eukaryota; kingdom Metazoa; phylum Chordata; class Aves; order Charadriiformes; family Chionidae; genus Chionis; species Chionis minor. The sequence continues at coordinate 91,012 of VZSF01008149.1, read as the reverse complement.
ACTGGGATCTTCCCTTAGAAACGTTGAGAAACAAGTGTCAATGTGCTACAGTCTGTCTCCCATTTGGCATGAACTTTTCTCCCCCTTTGACCATTGTCCCTCTCAGACTGAGGGCAGCTCTTCCCAGGTGCTTAAAGGAAACCAGTTGATCTATTATGTGGAACACAGTAAGTGTTCAGGAGATATTGACTGCAACATCAGACCGTAGGCTCACGCAGCCTGCATACTGGCTACTGCTACATTAGAAGAAACCACTGGCAACAGAAAGCACAGGAAGAGATGGGAGGATTTAGCCAGTCCAGTCACAGGGCAAGTAATTTCACCACTAACTTGTTGTTACAGTCAACTTCTCCGACTGGGGATGGAAAGATTGTTCCTGATAGCCACCAGGGAGAAGGGGGAGAGGATTTACACAAGACACATCAAACTGTTGCATTGTAGTAGGCCTCATTGTGAGGCCCCTCACGTGGGCACCAGGAAGATCTCCAGAGAGAACTAAGCACTCTCTCATGAACTGTTTCCCAGTCCTCTGCGCACAAACAGGAGTATATCCCAGCACCTCCCCTAGGTACACCTCACCTTCCACCTGGCCAGTGACAGGCGTACGCAACATATCCACCCTGTTCACTAAAACAGGGCAACAGCTTAGCTCCTAGATCTGAAATTGTAGAGTTTTGGGGGTTTTTGGCCACCACAGATGCTAGAATAGTTAACAGCGATACCAGCGTTTACTAGTCTCATTCTTGCAGCTGACTTAAAACGTTAAGACTTCTCCTCTTTATCCAGGCCACAAGACTTCAACACAACCATTTGTAGAGTTTTGCTGTCTGGCACAGGAACACCAAACAAGCATGGCTGTGCAAAAAGAAATGCCTCTGAACAGGCTTGATAGAAGAATGTCAGGGCCCTGAGCATATTCTCCATCTTCTAGGCAACTGGCTGCCTGGATTCAGGTCCAGGTTAAATAATATAGGTGTCTGGCTTTAAGAAACCTCAGCAAGGTTTGCCTGCAAGCTTGTCTCAGACAATGTTCTCACCCTTGGTCCCTGCCTGAGCTAGCACAGCCATGCCCATGCCTGGATCTACCCTGCTGATCTAAATCCTTATCCTGACCTGCTCTAGGTACTGTGGGGCTTTTCCTTTGCTGGCATTGCCACTGCCCCTGCCTGCTTTGCTGTGACTCAGCTTCCAGCTTGCTCTCCCTTTCAGAGCAGCCTGCCCTTGCTACTCCCTGACAAAGGGCCAACTCAGCTCACCTTCTCATCTCTGCATTCAGAAAGACTCCTTCCCACTTACAGGTGTGGCAAGAATCAATTCTGAAAACATCTGCAGGGTGTAGAAGACTCTGTCTGAAGTGCTAAGTGGCAGGGCAACTAACTTCTCACTTGCTAATTTCATCCACACTATTATTTCAGGCATCACACACATAACCTACAGTCAGACCTGTTTCCGTGCTGTTGGTTTGTTGGGTTTTTTTGTTTAGGGGGTGGTGGGGTGTTGTTGTTTGGAGAGTTGTTTGTTGGGGTTTCTTTTACCCCATCTGGAACAGCAACAGGTCATTTTTTTGTCCTCCTTCCACACTCCTACTTCTTTGCCCAGACATACCCTGAACCCATTTACTCATAAAGTTGCTCTTGTCCAGTCTGTAGGCCATCGCGCACTTGCAGAAGGATAAGTAGGCTACTAGGATCTTGCCAGAGACATAAAAGACCTTCAATATGCAGGGCTTGTAAAGCAACAACAATTTGACAACTTAGAAGACTCATGACATTCTTTTCCCCAATATTATTTAATTACCATTTGCACTGGTACATCTTATGCTTTATATACATATATCTTTAATTTTTGCTTTTTTAGCTTTTCAAATACATAATATATTATCTCCAGAATACTAACTAAGACAATACAGAAGAGGCTCCGAGTTAGTTGTTAATTGGTGCCATGAACTTCCTTGGTTTGGGGAACTGATACATCATTGAAATGACAGGACCTCACAATGATTTGAGCAAGAAAATAAAAAGGAAACAACCAGCAGAGTCCATGACTTTGCTAGCACATTATAGCCACCCACAAATTCAGGGTGGAGTTTAAGTACAATGAGACTGCAGGAGTGACTATGGAGGTGGGAGCAGGGCAGCAGGGGGAACACCAAGAAAGCCAGAGGATCAGGATTAAATGGCTACTTAAATCCAAGAGCAGTCTGGTCCCCACTTCCACAAGTAGAGCTGCAGCAGCTTTAGAGCTATTTTCAAGAATTTTGCCTCCCAGAGGGATGCTCTAAGTGAAACTTTGTCTCCAAAATGCCCTCAGTGTAGTAACAAGACAGAAAGGACAAGAGACCTCTGCAAGTGCAGGGTGCATACAGCTAACTAGTCTCTTTTAAAAGCCTCACCAGCCAATCTTTGCCCAAAGGGAAAAATTTACTTGCGCGAGTATGCTAGCAGAGTGTTTCCCAGTTACAAGTGTTGCTGCTGGTAGAGTATTCAAACAGAAAGAAGCCTTCCAGTGAAGTAACAAAATCCTAGTGTTCTAGTGACTGGGTACAGCTGTAGAAGAGTCACTGGTACCACCGTCCCACCTAGTGTTCTTGTTTATCAGCTAGCAGGGAGAGTAGCTAGCACTGAGGCTTCCAGCCTGCCAATGGGCTTTGCCCAAAGTAATCATCAGACTTACATCCCAGATCACATCCATAGCTGCTGAAGATGGACTAGTATCCAGATCAAAAGGCCTTAAGAAACTTCTCCCCAAAAGAACAGCAGAGTAAGCTCCTTCTAGCCCTTTCTAATGTCCTAAACCACACAGGAAATAGAGGGGGTTTGGGGCATATTAAAAATAAAAATATCCAAGTCACAATAACCAGCTCACGTCCCTAGAAAGTTAGCCTCAGGAGAAAAGTCACAAGAAGGAACACAGGTGGGAGAATTTCACTGCCACAGTTCTCAAGATTGGGCCTACTACACATTTCTTGCCAAAACAGTAAGTGTGAGCTGAAAAGGGGAAGGGGACTGTACCTTCACCAGAAAATAATCCACTGTCCCACCATAGTTCTTACTGTGGCATGGGTACGCAATACTTTTAACAAAGTGCCAAGTCACAACACAAGGCCAGGGCTCAGGATCACAATGCAGGAACATGAAATGCTGAGTGGTGGGATTATCTGGTTGTCATCTAGTGCAAGTAATTACCAAATTACAAAAACAGGCCTGTTTTTTTGTTTGCTTGCTTTAAGCTATTTCCAGTTAAAACAGCTCAATGACAGTGAGACTTTTGCATGGGGCAGGAGGGAGAAAGGAATGAAAATGAGAGAAGTTCCTTCAGTGAACCTGCAAGTCAAACAAGGAGCCTCAACATGGGGTGCCCAGGTGGAGGTACAGCACAATTGCAGCAGGTCTACTCAAGGACTTGCATGACTCCTCCCACAAGAGCACGGAAACATCCAGCACTATCAAGAATTGCACCAAAGAGAGGAAGAGTAGTGTGTGCATGGGGAGGTTCGCTCCTCAACATAGATGTAATTAATCAAAGAGGGTTTTGTGTTGAGATAAGACCTACCTCCTTATAGCTTCCATTTACAAGCTGCAGCCAAATGCAGCTGCCTTCAGCACTGCAGGCCAAGCTGCAGAGACTTAAGTCACTATGGAAAGCAGCCACAAAAAGCAACAGTCTAACCAGACAAAATTTGAAGGACAAGGAACCCAGAGGCACCTACCCAGCCTCCTCCTTTACCCACCTTCTTCAGGATTCTTGCTTTCTCTGTATGGAAAGACAGGGAAAAAGAGCTAGGATGTACCAGGTAACGGCCAAGCAGGTGGAAGAGATGAGACTACCTCTCTCCTCCTTGCTAATCTTGTGATGAGTCAGTATGTCCTCTTTAGATTCAGTGGTTTCACTGTGGGATCAAAAATACTAAGTTTTGACTGAAGTGAAGATCTGCTTTAAAAAGGAAAGATTGTCCCAATTTGTTTTTGATTAAAGACTAGAGAAGTTTGTGCCCCCTCTGATGCCATTTGGTGCCTCTAAAGCCTCTTGGTCATCAGTTTGTCCCATTCCACTTCTTCGACCATTCAGAACTGGACCCAGTTGGACTGCTGAGGAGCCTGATTGGGAACAGCACTGAAATAAAGAAAGGATAATCAACAGAGTTGATGTAATAAGATCTAATAAGACTTCTTAACTTATAGCTCTTCCAGCACCCATCAGGACACTGCCCTTCGAGTGTGCAGTTCCCTTCACCAGCTTACCTGGATGCAGTGCTGAAGTCTCCCCAGAGGTCTGTGGTAGCTGATGCTGGTGCCTTGGATGCAGATGCAGGAGCATCTAAGTCTAATAGAATATCTAAGGCAAAAGAAAAAAAAAAAAACACACACACATACCCCACAAAAACATTTTTAAAAAAAAAATCAAGCTAATCATAAAGAAAACCCCACAAGCATTTAAACTGTCACCTTACACAAACTGCTGGATGTGGGGGCAGAGAATCTTTGAAGGAACTCCAGCTTTCACTCCAGAAGGAAGTTTTTAAGTCTTTCTAAGGATTTTTTTATAATAGCAGCTCCTTTTGCTGAATGGGCACTGAGCTTCCAGCTCCTACCCTATAGTAGGGGTACATCGTCTTCAGTAACTATTCAGTCTCCACCCTAGCATACCGACGGATTTATGACACCATTACCTCTCCCAGTAGAAATAAGTCTCAGACTAATCTCAGCAAATTTAACAGTTGCCAAGCACGCATCACCTTAAAAGCACAAATCACACACTGGAGCCCAGCCCTACTCAGAAACTCGAGGTTTCTTCTCACTCTGATCTGTGCACCGCACTGCTAAAGTCTCTGCCTTCACAAGAATACCATCAGCTCTCAACACACCTCTGTACGGTCACGCTGGAAGTGCGTATAGCATCCAGAATACTGCAGCAACCTCTTTGTTACAGAATCACAAAATGGTTTGGGTTGGAAGGGGCATTCAAAGATCCTCTAGTCCAACCCCTCTGCTGTGGGTAGGGACATCTTTCACTAGATCAGGTTGCTCAAAGCCCTATCCAATTCAGCCTTGAACACTTCCGGGGATGGAGCATCCACAACTTATCTGGACAACCTGTTCCAGTGTTTATTTGCCCTCATTGTAAAGCATTTCTTCTGTGTATCCAATCTATCGCTACTGTCTTTCAATTTAAAACCATTGCCCCTTATCCTTTTCACTACGAGCCCTAGTAAAAAGTCTCTCTCCGTCTCGTTTACAAGACCCCCTTATATATTGAAAGGTTGCAAAAGTCTCCCTAGAGTCTTTTCTTCTTCAGGCTGAAGAACTCCAACTCTCTCAGCCTGTCCTTAAAGGAGAGGTGTTCCCTCCCTCTGATCATTTTTGTGGCCCTCCTCTGGACCTGCTCCTATACGTCCGTGTCTTTCTTGTACTGGGGACCCCAGAACTAGATGCAGCACTCCAGGTGGGGTCTCAGCTCCCTCGACCTGCTGGCCATGCTTCTTTTGATGCAGCCAAGGATATGATTGGCTTTCTGGGCTACAAGCACACATTGCTGGTTCATATCAAATTTTTCAACCACCAGTATCCTTAAGTCCTTGTTTGCAGGACTGCTCTCAATCTGTTCATCTCCCAGTCTGTACTGATGATTGCCTGGTAATTGCCCCACTGCAGGTACAGGACCTTGAACTTGGCCTTGTTGAATGTCATATATATGACATTCATATATATGAAGTTCAACATATACATTTTTATTTATAAATAATACTTACTACATACCTGTTTCTAAAATAACCCACTATACCCACAATTCCACTATGCTTTGCACGTTCTGCTGCTCATACTAAATCTTCCACTCTGCCTATTCAAAGCCACTCAAGAAGCGCTTTTTCTGCATCTTCCAACAACAACCACAAGTCCATCTATATTTTTCTGTGGAAAGGAAGTGACTGTGCAGTACTTTTCTGGACACCCTACACAGCTCTGCCACTGTCCCTAAAGCACATACAAGTTCAGAAAAATTCAGCTATTTAAATTTCATACCCAACCCCCCAGATCGTTTTAACCAAGCCACTTGGTTTCTTCTTTTGCAAGGACAGGAGCTACAACACTGTTCTTCTAGCAAGGAGGGCAAGCAGGCAGTATTAAACAAGTATGGAAATCTTTAAGTCAAAGAGTGCAATTATAGGGCACTGTTGGTACTAGATTGAACATTGGTTCCCTGAAGCAGGCCTCGGTCTTCTATGCGCCTACTAGTGTCTGACAGACATTTACCTGCACTGCTCACATTATTGGATTTCAGCACGGGTGGTGGCGTGACATGATTGGCAATGGCTGTGGAAGAAGGGGGAGGTATAGGAGGGACTGCGATTTTGCCTCCTGGTGGAGGTGGCAGCAGGCTTAGGCCCCCTGATCCAGACACACGGGGCTTGGCTGCTCCTCCTTTCTTTGTCGTCATGTTCTGTATAAAAAGAAAGAACAAGTGAGGAAGAGTCTCCCTTGGCACACCTATAGAAAGAAGCAGGATAAACTGGGCTGCTTACCCCAATGTTCAGTTTGATGGTCTGCCCTTCCTTAAATCCTAAGTCTAATTTGGGACGTGTGTCAGCTTCCTGGGACTCCTTGGAGATCTCAGTCTCCTGCTTCACCCACCTAAAAAGAAGACAGGAAGACATAAGATCCTGTGGCAACAGGAAACTGGGTTTCAGAAAAATGCATGGCTCCTCTCCCCACCCCACCAAAGAACTACCTTGCCTTGTCAAACCAGCTACCTCCCTACTCCCAGTGTAGTACAACAAAAAGTTGGGACCAACACAAACCCAAGAGACTAACACTGCACCTGTAGCATCGCAGGACCTAAGCTTAAGACTTACAGATACGACCCTGCAGGAGTCTCAGCTTGCAACCAAGTGTCCCTGATGGAGCCAGAACAGGGCTTCACAACCATCCCAAGGAAGCCTGTGCTAAACGAACATGCACCACCACCCACCATGTTCTACAGGCCAGAGGAAAAACAGCATTGCAGAAAAGCACAACTCACTTGAAGTGATCCTGCAAAGAGACGTTGAAGTCAAAGGCATCACCACGATCCGTGAAGCCAATGCCTATAAAAGCACTTCGTCCTAGCAAGGAGACAGGAGGTGTCATTGGAGGTGCCCTGCAAACGGGCCCTTGTGTTCATACACTCCAAAATCCTTCTGCTTCTCCTAAAGCACTCTGTGCTACCTCCCTCTGACACACCTGCAACTGGACACCAGCAGCTCAAAGCAGTTCATTGTTCCTAGGCTTCAGGATGCACTCTTCTTCCCATGTGACGCTCTCCGAAACTGAATGGTCCTTCCCAGACTGTGTGCAGTGTAAAGAACCCTCCTCTGTTAACCTTGCCTTCCTATCGCTCCAGGCACACCAGCCAGCCTTTCCAGCACTCCCAACACCATTTTGATCCACCTGGCATACACCCAGCTCCGCCAGGCTAAGCCTCCTCCATCCCTAGCACCCCTCAACTCACCAGTCCCATCCTGAATTCGAATGACAAAATAGCGGCTGGAATCCGTCACAGTCTCCACTGCAATTCCAGGGTACTGGTCTATAGGAGCCTGGGCAAAGAGTTCTCCTGTGGACAAAGAACTGGGCATTAAGGAGGGCAAGCTCTTGCGTGGCCAGGGCAGGTCTGAGCAGGGTTAGAAGTACAGGCTCATAAGCAGCAAAAATAGTTGCAGTCTTGGCAACCCACTGCCCTTCCCTTACCTGAAACCTTATCCTCCAGTTTTATGTATGCAGTTTTGCCTTTGGAGGTGACACGAAGCCGCCCTGTCCAGTCCGGATGGTCCAGTTTCCAGTCAGATGCCCTGAAAAGAAAAGCAACTGTTCACTGACCATACATCAACATCTCCACTTCTGTCCAGCCATCTCAGCAAAAGTCTCTGTTCCCAAACCTTTAACATGTGCAGCTGCCCTTATTCCACTTCTCTCCCCAAAGAATATATAAGGTCTCAGCACCTCTCTGTTGCTGTCAACTGACACACATGGGTCTGACTGGCCTCTCTTTCCTCTGGATAAAGGGAAATAGACACAGTCCAGAGAACATCAACTCTGTCTTTACCTTCATAAGCTTCCAGAAGAGGGAAGACTGAAACTCAGAAACTCACTTGGAATGGTAAACCAAAAAGTGACTGCGAGCATCTGAAAGACGCCAAAATGAATTAATAGGATGCTAAAAAGCCACTCCATGGTTCTACCCTGTTGATGTAAAGTAATATCAAGTACTTCTGAACCTAAAGCCAGCTAGCTTATACTAGGTAAAAGATAACACACACAACTATCTTAACTAGCCCAAAGTGCTATTGATTGTTGTGAAAAGGAAAAAGAAGGCGGGGGNGGAAGAAGAGAGGAAAAAAATCCCAACCTACAGGATTCTAGAATTGGAAACAAACACCTGAGGCAAGGTAGAGCATCCACAGGGGCAACAGTTTGCCAAGTTCAGTGAGTACCACCGACAGTCTGTCTGCCTGGAGACAGAGTCTGTAAATCTTCAGCTTACAAAGTCAAATTCTGCTGGTTTCAGAGCTTCTGAAAAGCTTTAGAGAAAGAAGCTATTTCTCATGCCTGGTCCTGCAATCTCTTCCTAAGAATCACGCTGATCTCCTTCTGGCTTCTCACCCGCTAACGTGAAAGCCAAACGACCAAATTCATCCTGCCGTTATGCCTGCCGTTATGCCACGTCAGACTCGTGTCCCAGGGAACTGGGCAAACCGGGAGCAGAGGTCAGGTCTGCCTGGAAGAGCAAGTCACTCCGATGCCCTCATCTCCCACACGACTAACAGAGGAGCCCCTGCTCCCCCCAGCACGCAGCAAAGCCTCCCTGCTTTTAGGCGCAGGCCACCGGCACAGGCACCCCAAGGCGGCACATCCCCCGAAACTGCAGCCGGTGGGGCCTCCGGCCCCAGGGAACTGGCCTGACCTGCCTGTGGCCGCAGGCTGCGGCCTCCCAGGGCCCGCTTGGGGCGCAGACGCCCCTTCCCGTGCCCAGGCCCAGCTCCCGCTGCCCTGCCCGCCGAGCTACGGCTGTGGACCCGCGGGCAAGACGGCCGGAGGCCGGGCCGGGGCGGGGCGGGGCGACCCCGGGCGCCACACACCGCCTCACCTGTACCCGCGGTTGGAAGTGCGCGGCGGGATGCGGTAGACATTAACATCGGGCTTCACGCAGAGGACGGACTCGTACTCCAGCTCAGCCGCCGCCATCTCGGCCGCCAACCCTAGCAGCCCGGAGAGGAGCGAGGGGTGGGAGCCTAATAACCCGGAGCGCTTCCGACCGCCATCTTTGATGAGGGCAGACGCCGCCTAGGGGCGCTGGGGCGGCCGCGCGGGAAAGAGGCCACATTGAAGGCGTGGAGGAAGGCATCTTAGATTCTGGCAGGAAAGCCTGGTGGGCGGGGAGGTGGCCATCTTGGAGCCGGTTCTGACACAGCAACGGGGGGGCGGCGCCATCTTGGGCCCTGGCAGTTCCTCCACCCGGCCTGGCTCGGCCATGTTTGGTTCGGGCTGATGGTGCCGGGCGCCATCACGGACCCGGCCGCAGCTACGCCGGGCAGAGCAGCGCGGGCAAACGCGCCCTTGGGGAGGCTCGCTCTCCGCCCTGCGCGCTGGGAAGGCCGCGGGCCGCCAGCCCGCCGCCAGCCTGCCGCCAGCCCGGTACGCGGCAGAGTGGGGGACGGCCGCGGGCTGCGGACGACCATGGCAAAGGCAGCAGTGTCACGCCGAGAGCTGGGAAGCCCGGGCTGGGCCGTGCCGAATCGGGGGCTAGGTCTTTCGCAGCCACATGAATATGTGCGGGGGGGCCTGTGGATCCCTGCGTGCCCTGAGCCGCGGGCTGGGGCGCTTCTCTGCTTGCCCGCCTGTTTTTCTTCCCTGCAGCCTTGGGTCGAAGCTTGGCTTTTCAATGAAAATGGATTTTCGTGTGGCCTGTGGTGCTGGGGTCAGGACACATTTGGTAAAACAGAAACCAAAGAGAACAGCGTAAACCATTAAAAGTTTTGGAGCTAGAAATGGTGAAAATTTCAGGAGTGTGATTTCCCAGAAATGTGGCCAAAATAAGTGTATAGACACTAATTTAAATAAAGACTAGTAGCATTTAAACTTAGTTTTTAATAGTGACTTCCCAGTGAGGACTGCTGTTGCAGTTTACTCCTATGCAGTAGCCTGTGACAGAGTCTCTAAAAGTAGTAAATGTTTAGTACTTTTAGAGTGCTAATTTTAGTACGCTAGAAGTACTAAATGTCAAAACTGGAAGAAAAGGCATAAGAAAAATTACAAAGTTATATATCCACAGAGCCAGGGGTGGGCATAGCATAAGCTAATTGTGCTAGGAAGTAATTCAAGCTTTCCACGGAAGACTGATCAGAGTTTATTGCTGAGGGTAAAGCAAAAAGTGAATGGAATGGCACTAAGTTCGAGGAATTATTTTTTTCCATTATGGAATAGTGTTAGTTAATGCAGTGAGAGCTGAGACGGTATCTGGAGATTTGTTTCTTGCTGTTTTCAGAGATAAGTGGAACAGGATGGTAATGAACCTCAGTCATAGCAGTCAAACAAGCTGCCCTTCTCTCTCGTCAATTGTCCAACTAGTCCAGCATTGTATCTCTGACAGTGCCTGGTGCAGAAAAACTTTGAAACAAAGAAAGGGAATCTGTGCAGCTGATTCCATAGGTCTGGTACGTGAAGCTATTTTGAAGGAAATGACAAGAATAGTTTTGTGTCATTAAAACTAACAGTGGGATACTTAAAATTGAACTAGCATATCTAAATGTAACTGGCCTAGTTTTCCCTAGAAATGATGATGCCAGATGTATAAGTAGATACACAGGAAAGACGCATGACTGGTGTGAGCCAAGTACCTGAACAGATACGAAATGCGCAGCTTCCTTTTCCCCTTTCTCTCTGCCAGCCTGCTCTGCTTCCCTGCAGTGGGAGGGAGGGGCTGACAAGATCTGCTTTTTGGCAGATATGGATGCCCCAGGAAGCAGCAGCCCACACCCTGATGTGTGGGTGCCCTTCCAGCCTGCACGCTGGAGCAAACAGATACCTGCCCGGGAATTGAGATTTGAACCCTTTCGTGCAGCCTGTGCAAAAGCTAGCAGGAATACACAGCGCAGATGCTTAAGGCTGATACGTGCCACAGTGTAAAAGAAGGCTCCACCTCCCAGCTTGCAATATGCCAGTGTTACATTGCTTGCCAGACGGCCAGCATTAAAGGCAAAAGGAGGTTCATGAGAGGCAAACCTTAGAGAAGAACAGAGCAGCTTAAAGGCAGTACAGAATTACACTTTCCTGGTATACCAGCCTGGCAATCTGTAGTGTAAAGGCTTTGTGGGTCAGGGTTTTGGTATACATTTGTTAGACTTAGTGCAGTTTATAGAGTTTTCTTCTGTGGATTCATCTAATTGATTTTTTGGAACTTATTTATACTTTTGGTTACCTGTATCATCCTTGGAGCCATGAATCTAATTGTGCAATAAGAAAAATCGTAAATTCTTGTTTACAAACTTCTACTTGATCATTTCATTTGATGCCTCCTATTTTTTGTGCTGTAAGAATTCATGTGTCAACTTCTCCGTGTGCCTGTCATACTGCCACTTAGATGTCTTTCCCAAGATTAAGCATTCTCGTCTATTTAGCTTTTCCACCAAAAGAAGACATTCTTAGACATGGCTGTCTAGTCATCCCTTTCTGTATCATTTCTGATTCTATAATTGTTTTTAAGATCAAGGACCACCACAGCATTCAGTATTCAAGAAGAAACCAAGTACTTCCCATTATGTTTACCTTTGGAATAGCATTGCATGTTGTCGTGATTTTTCATAGAACTTTCTGCAGTGACTGCCAAGTTTTTTATTTGGATGGTAATAACTTATCTAGAACACATCACTCTGTATGTATAGTTATGGTTGCTTTTCCAAATTCAGTAATTCACAATTAGCAATATTAAATTTCACCTGCCTCTTTAGTGTGCTGTCATTCAGTGTGCCACAATCCTCCTACAGTTCTTCTAGAAGGAGAGCATCTAAGACGGGACAGTGACAAAGGGCCAACTTCTATAAGGCATGTGAGGAAGGATGCACAAGCAGCACCAGAACACCAGGAATATATCTCCCATTCAATTCCATTGAGATTTAACTAGCAGAGAACATAACATTCTTCTGTCTTTTTCAAACAAGCATCTCTGGACCAAGAAAATAAAAGACACTGCTAATAATAGCTAATGTTTTTTTATATTTTTTTTTTCAAAAGGATTAAGCAGTGCAATTGAAATCTTGAAAGAGAACATATGTAAAATTAGACTATGAAAGTAATGGAAGATCCATGTTCTTCCCACACAGAAATCTTCAATGAATGAAACAGGAATAGCAGAAATCTTGGATGGTACTCCACAATGTTCAATCATATGAGGTCTGCAAATAAAAAGGCCTATATGAGTAGGGTAAAATGCACAGTTCATGGCAATCCATAGGTAGCCTGATAAGAAACCATACAGAAGAATCATTTGGACTTTTGCTTTGCTATTTGCTTTGCTTTGCTTTGCTTTGCTAAATAAATAAATAAATAAATAAATAAGTCATTGTTCAGGAATGTACTTAATGAATGTACTTAATGGATGGACGCAACATTTGCAATTTTCCTTTTCTGGACAGAAGGTACAGGGGAAACCAGCCCCACAAAACGACCATTAGATAACTTAAAGGTTAATGCCAAGATGAGCATTTTTACAAAACAGTCCAAATACTATTTCAAATGGTGCTTCCTTTACTGAAAATGCCCTGGCAAAGCATCTGACCCAAATACTAACGCAGTACTGAGAACCTGTTATTGTGAAGAGCTATACATATGATCTAGGTATATACCAGTTTTGCCAAGTTTTGTTCTCTGCTTGTTGTCCAAAGCTTGTGGTTACCTGAGCTCACTCAGTAACATACAAAAATGCCCTGGGGTCATTCAGTGGATTTTCTAAAGAGGAGAGTCTGAGGAATACCAGTACAGGGCAACTCTGCAGATCCTGGATGTTACAGAAGAGTCCCTATGAAACTAAGTGCACAGTTGTGACAATGAAAACAAGCACACAGCAAAGACTGGCCACCAGACCACTGCAGTATGCTTTCTAGAAAAACAGTTGTGCTAATTATGGCTATGCTTTATAGGGAGAGTTTCAGACAGTTTTGTTTTAGGAAGACAGGTTTGCCAAGGAACATTGAGGGTCTGTGAAAGATCCTAGCTATCTAATCACTCCACCTGCAGAAGAACGAATGAGAGATCTGAGAGGACCTGCAAAGCGTTGTAGAACTGCAGAAGTAGTAGTAGAAATATGAAATACAAGTGGAATTCTCAGTTCTTGCCAAAGTGTTTTGGAGACAACCTGTGTACTCTTGCAGGAGGGAGGCTTTTGTAAGTATACTGATCATGTTTTTAGAGTTGTATATGGGTGTAACTATTTAGTCACTGAGACTGGTGCAGTTTTGTAATAACAAACCTGAAACAGCAATATTATTATATTGGTATTATATGGTAACTTGCATTAAGGTTTTGGCCAACTTGTGTCAGTCAGTTGAGTCTCTACATTAAGGTAAATTTCAATATAAGTTTACCTGGACTTGTGCAAAGCATATGACACTGTCCCACATGATATCCTTGTCTCTAAAACGGAGAGACATGGATTTGATGGATGGACCACTCAGTGCATAAGGAATTGGCTGGATGGCCGCACTTAGAGTTGTGGTCAACAGCTTGATATCCAAGTGGCAACCAGTGATGAGTGGTGTTCCTCAGGAGTCGATACTGCGACCAGCACTGTTCAACATCTTTGTCAGCAACATGGACAGCAGGATTGAGTACACCCACAGCAAGTTTGCCGACAACACCAAGCTGTGTGGTGCAGTCAACATGCTGGAGGGAAGGGATGCCATCTTAGCATCCCTGGAACTTGGACAGATATGAGAAGCGGGCCCGTGCAAACCTCATGAAAGTCAAGCGCAAGGTCCTGCACATGAGTCAGGGCAATCACAAGCACAAATACAGGCTGGGCAGAGAACGGATCGAGAGCAGCCCTGAGGAGACTTTGGGGTGTTGGTGGGTGACAAGCTCAACATGAGCTGGCAATGTGCACTCAGAGCCCAGAAAGCCAGCCATACCCTGGTCTGTGTCAAAAGCAGCCTGGACAGCAGGTCGAGGGAGGTGATTCTGCCCCTCTACTCTGGTCTTGTGAGACCCCACCTGGGGTACCATGTCCAGCTCTGGAGCCCCCAGCATAAGAAGGACATGGACCTTGGAGCGAGTACAGAGGATCACAAAGATGATCAGGGGTCTGGAGCACCTCTTCTATGCAAGCACCTCTTCTATGCTCTTCTATAACAGCTAAGAGAGTTGGGGTTGTTGAGCCTGAAGAAGAGAAAGCTCCAGGGAGACTTTATAGCGGCCTTCCAGTACCCGAAGGGGACCTACTGGAAAGATGGGGAGGGACTCTATCAGGGAGTGTAGCAGTAAGACAAGGGATAACGGTTTTAAACTGAAAGAGGGTAGATTTAGGTTAGATATTAGAGAGAAATTGTTTATTCTGAGGGTGGTGAGACACTGGAACAGGTTGCCCAGAAAAGTTGTGGATGACCCATCCCTGGAAGTGCTCAAGGCCAGGTTGGATGGGGACTTGAGCAACCAGGTCTAGTGGACAGTGTACCTGCCCATGGCAGAGGTGCTGGAACTAGATGATCTTTAAAGCCCCTTCCAACTCCAACCATTCTATGATTAACAGTCTTATAGACAAGCTGATGGAGTCTGGGCTAAATAAGTAGACAATGAGGTGGATTGTATAGTGGCTGAACTGCTGGGCTTAGAGGGTGGTGATCAGAAGAAAGAACTAAGTCTACCTGGAGACCAGTGACTGGTGGTGTCTGGCTGCAGCTGACACTGGTTCCAGTACCCTTTAACTCTTCATTAATGACCTGGATGATGAAGTAACGTGCAGCCTCAATAAGTTTGCAGATGATACAAAACTGGTAGGAGTGGCTGATGCACCAGGTGTCTGCTACCATTCAGAGGAATCTGGACGTGCTGGAGAGTTGGGCAGGCAGGAATCCCGTGAAGTTCAACAAGAAGTACAAAGTCCTGCACCTGCGAAGAAACAACCCCATGCACTAATACACCTGGAAAGCAGCTTTGCAGAGTGATGATGTTGTGGTCTTGGGGGACAAAAAGCTGAACATAAGCTAGCAATACACACTTACAACAAAGCATGCCAGTAACTGCCAAGGCTAGATTAGGAGTGTTACCAGCAGGTCAAGGGAGGTGATCCCCTCTGGTCAGCACTGGTGAGGCCACATCTAGAGTGCTGGGTCCAGTTCTGGGCTCCCCACTACTAGAGAGACATGGACATAATGGAGTGAAGCTTGTGGAGAGCCACTAGGGTAATTAAGGAACTGGTACACCTGTCATGCCAGGAGAAGCTGAGAGAGCTGAATCTGTTCAGCCTGGAGAAGAGAAGACTCAGAGGATCTTATCATCTAGCTGGTGGGAGTGTTTAATGGAGATGGAGCCAGACTCTTCTCAGTGGGGTCTGGTTACAGAACAAGAGGCAACGAGCACAAACGGAAACACAGAAGTTCCATCTGAACACAATAAAATAGTTTTTTACTGTGGGGGTGTTTGAACAGTGGAGCAGGTTACCCGGAGAATTTGTAGAGTCTTCTTCTGTGGAGATGCTCAAACCTGACTGGACACAGTCCTGAGCAATCTTATGTAGCTGACCCTGTTTTGAGCAGTGGGGTTGGGCTAGACAGTCTCCAGTCTTCCAACTGTTCAGAGCCCCTGTGAATTAGAGCTAACTGAGTTAGCTTTTTAAGCTAACTCAGTCTATTCACCATAAGGGAAGGGGAGAGATCCAGAAGAGAAGAAAAGAATGCGATGTGGTGATTTGGGATTACCATCAAAGCTGTGAGTCAAAGGTCTGGTCTGATCTAAGTTACCATTTTATGAAAGTAACAAAATGTCTTTTTTTTCCTCCTTGCACCATGTCCTTTGAGTGTCTGCATCATTAGGCCCTTCATGCTGAAGTGCAAAACACTTCACTAGTCAAGCTGCTTAAAAGGTTCATTGATCTAGAAACCTATACAGAGAGGTACCACATCATCTCATGAGCTCTTCAGCGTGAGCTGTCTGGACTACAGATAAAGTGCTTGCTCTGTCAAGGTTGGCTGCAGGGGAGAGGTTTTAACTAGGAGGATCAGAGCTGGCCAACTCGGGGAGGAGGACCTTCTTGCAAAAGAGAGTTTGATGAAGGCTAGCAAGTCATATGGTGATGAAAAGGCTGCGCGTCCCTTGGCCAACAGGAGACACTTTCTGTCTACGTCTGAGGAGTTGCCCAGGAAAGATGGCAGCTGAGAATAAGATGGAGCCAGAAGAATTTTCCTGGCAGGCTGCTGACAGTCTGTCCATCTTTGGGGGTACAGCCCAGACCTGGCCTGCCTTCCCGTTTCTGGTTTCATGGGATTTGCGTTGGTGGCAGCGTTTGTGTGTTTCACAGATATGCTTGGGTGCAGAACTCTGCTCCATCCTGGTTCATTTTCCAGACCAAAACCAAAATACTGAGGCTGATTCTTGTATGTCTGGGCTTTGTTATTTCTGCTAGCAGTCTTGATTTCCCAAATTGGGAAGGCTGAGGGGGAACCCTGCTGTTGCACATTTGAAACGCCTTGCCCTAGATGCCTTTTTTTTCTATATAGTCTTGCCATATTTTTTAGTATCAGCATTTTAATTAACCACTTTTAACTTTTCATCAGTCAAGTTCCTTCTTTTTTTAAAAAAAAACACAAACAAAACGCAAGACTTTAAATACCCTGAAAGGTCAAATCAGATTAAAATCCTGTTGACATAACCATTTATGGTATGCCGAGTACAATGTTCTGTATTTGGTGAACTAAGCTGTCTCAAGCTGGGACAGAAGCTGATCTGGATTGATAAGAATCCCAGAAATGGGATTAGCTAGATGAATGTGCTGATCTGATAAAACATGGAAGTGGCTACAAGACAGCAGATCAGACACCTGATGGTGGCATGGCAGTTTGGAGTTACGAATTACATCCAGCAAAGGTCAGCATTACATCAACAGATGAGACATCAGATACAATTGTTGTATGGAAACTATAGTAAAGTATGTCTGTGCCCTTGCTTTCTATTATTATTTGTCTCAGGGCACTATTTTATTTTTATGGTGTTGAGACAGCTTTTGGTTTGACTGTTTATTTTATCAGCAGATCATATATGACTTCAAATTTGAGTCATTCTAAGCCTTACTGTCAGGGTGAAGGACCATACTTAGCACACACATGCACATACAGGAAAAAAGCAGTTCCTAAAATGTCATGTGAGTTTCTTCTTTCACTCACTCCAGAGACTGGACTGATGGACCTTGCTCCCTGACACGCTGAATTATCTGCTTCACTCGGGTAGGTATAATAAGCTGCAGAATTCTGGTTTCTTCCTCAACTTGCAATTTCTTATTCTTCACTCCTGAAAACCTTTCTCTCCCTTCCAGTTCCCCCTCCTATCTTCATAACCACATAGCAGCCCTTTGAGCAGTCTTGAAAACGTAGCGTAGGTAGTATCTTCTTATTGATTCATCCCTTAGTTTGCTTTGGAGTAGGATTTGTATTACTATCTTTACGACATTCCTTGATTCCCTATGCTCTTTGTATGATCTTCTGTAGCTATATGGGAAGGCAGCAAGATTCATGTCTTGCAGCACTATTCTCCAGTTGTCCCTGTAAGTCGCTTCTGCGTGTATCAGCAAGACCGCAGGAAATGGAATAAACTTGTTAGAATTTAAGTTAAGTCCCCAGTTGCCTTCCAGTGACTTCTTTCATTGCTTTCCTTGCAGGTCACCCTCACCTAAAAGCCTCTTAGCAATTGTTACCAAAAAGTGGTAAATTACTTGGTTTCCTCCTAGTGAAGTGGTTCTAACGCTTATACATCGCTCCACATTTAGACTGTATGTTATGCAAGAAAGAGATTGATGATTTGGATTTTTATTTTTTTTAAATAATATTGATATTTATTCCTGCACACAGTAGTCCTGGACTGGTATTTAAGTACTGGCATAATAGAGGCTAAAATAAAATCAGTCTGGGTTGTCTTATTCATGTCTTCTCAGTTGCTTCTGCTGGCTGTGTTCAGCTCTTAACCTATGCATTTTCCTTACATTCTGGTAATGCTTCTAGGGACCTTTCAGCAACACAACTGTATTCATTGATTCAGAAAGGGTTTTGTTAACTGGGACTTTATAAACAATTCTATTAATGCCTAAAAAATTAAGATCAGACTCTTTTTCTCAGTTTTATTTTGACTTTGCTAGATTTCCTTTATTTTCCTTTCTTAAATTTACTAATATCTAAGTCCAAGAATAACTGAGCAATTAAAGTATTTCCACTACTATTCTCATAGTTTTAAAAAGTCACTTAAGTATTCTGTAGCTCAGCTTCATTGTCTTGCAATAAGACACCTTTTATTTAAAATGGTTCAAGAACATTAGTGCTATTATTCTAATTTTTCTTTCTAAAAGTAAATCTCTTTCTGTTCTTAAACTATGCATTTCTTGCCTTTCTCCTCATCAAAACTAACTTTCTAAGGAACTAGCAGAGAGCTTGGACCAAAAGCAGGGAGAAGGAAGTACTTACTGAGACTTCCCTAAAAATACCCCTTAGCAAACAGAGTTGCTGTCCTGTCTGTTCTATTTATAATGTCCAGAAAGCGGAGCAGGGTTACTTCATCAAGACAAGCATTGCTTTCTCAATCTAAACGTATTTTACTGGTTATACCAGAAGTCACTCATTTTAAAGGGAAAAGGAACTAAAATGCTGACTTAACTTTCTGTAGAAGTATATACAAAACTGGAAGTTGGTCAGGAAAGAAACCTGGTGATAGTGTGGGCATATGAACAGAGAGCTTCCCTTCAGAGTGGAGACTAAAGAGAACCAGGCTGAAATCACAGGGGATGGCAGAGATAGGAGACCAAGCCCCTGTTTGAATAGTAGGGCTTAGGCAGGTTAGCCACCGTGAAAATGATGGTGTGTTATGGTCAGATTAGTAAGCCTTTAGCACAAACTTGTACAGACCCATGCCTTTGTACCCTGACTGCTCTGTGCTGCCACCTGACTCAAGAGACGCTTCAGTACAGAGAAGAATTTGGGGAGGAGAGCGTGAATTGTGTACTAATTTGTTTTCTATTTTCTAGCCACAGAATGCCTCAACTCCTGGGTAATAGCAGCTCACATGAAGAGGCTGCTGTATATTACGCATCGGGATCCGTTGTCTCCATTGCTATCTTCATCATAGTTTTCATCATAGGTATCCCAGGCAATGGACTGGTGATCTGGGTAGCTGGTCTGAAAATGAAAAGGTCTGTGAACATTATCTGGTTCCTAAACCTCGCTGCAGCTGACTTCACGTGCTGCTTGTCCTTGCCATTTTCCATTGTTCACCTGGCCCTCCATGAACACTGGCCATATGGTTGGTTCTTCTGCAAAATCATTCCATCAGTCATAATCTTCACCATGTTTGCTAGCGTCTTCCTACTCGTGGCCATCAGCATTGACCGGTGCCTTCTTGTGACGAAACCTGTCTGGTGTCAAAATCATCGAACAGTGAAATTTATATCACTAATATGCAGCGGCATTTGGATCCTGGCCTTCATTTTCTGCTGTCCTGTCCTTCACTACCGTAAGACTAGCACTCATGATGGCAAAACTGAGTGTGGGTACGATTTTGGAGATGATGAAGTGCTGGATTATATGGATGATTCTGTAAATGAGTTACTGGAAAAATACTTACCTTTAGCCTACAATGGTAATGACTCATGGGGAGATTTCTATGAAAGTGATTATTCTTTACCCCTCGCCTTTGTACTAATAAACATCATGAGGGCTGTCTTTGGCTTTGTACTCCCCTTTGGCATAATGGCATTTTGCTATGCCCTTATTGCTTTCAGAACACATGGAAATCGGTTTCACAAGCCACGCAACAGGATGTTGCGAACAATTGTGCTTGTGGTAGCTGCATTCTTCATCTGCTGGGCTCCATACCATGTAGTTGGGATTCTGTCCCTTGTACCTACTCTTGGAATAGAACTGAGGGAGTCATTGATCCTCTGGGATCACCTCTCTACAGCACTTGCATACACCAACAGCTGCATCAACCCCCTGCTCTATGTTTTTGTGGGACGGGACTTCAGGGCGAAGGCTCGGCAATCTGTGCAAGGAATCTTGGAAGGTGCCTTTACTGAGGACCCAATGCGTTCAACGCTTCACTCCCTTGACAGAAGCAAGACTTCAACAGAGAAGGACATTAGCAGCACAGTGTAATGTAGGACTTCCAATCACCCCTGTAGAAAGAGCGACCTATGGCCCTGCATGTCAGTCACTCTCTACTCAAGAGCTTTTTTTTTTTGGCCCTCAAACACATTTGATTAATCTGCAGATCCACACACAGAGCACCGAGATAATTCAGATCAGAACAGCTAACCTCCTAGAGCCTACTCTAGAGAGATGGGAAGTTGGAAGAACCAGGAGCAATAATCTGGGGAAAGACTCTGGTGAAGCAGGAAACGGAGTACTTTAACCTTTAAAGAACAAAGCAAGCTTGCAGAATGATTTGTGGTGGGTCATGTAGTTTAACCTCTGAATTACTAGAGGAGAATGTCATTAAGAGTTATTTGCGTATGTCTTTGTTCTGTATCTCCCACCTCTGGTAAACTACAGATGAAACTAACTTTGATGTCTCTCCTTGGAATCTGTCATCTCATCTTTCGTCTCCTTTGACTAGACTTGGGGTCCGAGGGTTTTTTCCTTGAAGGTTTACCTAGAGGGTAGTACTACATTTTCTTAGTGCATTAGAACAGCACTTGCCCCTGTCAGCTGCACTGAACTAAATTTTATGCCCTGGTAGATGCCCAAGGTATTCCTTGTTATATAACTGGTCAATGCACCTGCACTCACTCACTGTGTCCCCGACACTCCTTCCACCACCAGAGTCCCAAGATTATCCAAATGTACCTATTCATTTTTAGATGGCACGCAAGCGTGGTTTGAGCAACTGCAGTCACTGATGAACCAGAATAGGTGGCCACTGGACTGTGAGCCATTTGGTAAAACCCTGGAATTGAGAAGTGATAACCTCTAGTGTGATGCCAAAAAAAGAGGGGAAACAAGCCCATTGTGACACGGTCATATCCTGCTCTCTCTAAGAGAGATGTGCTTCTCATGTCTTTCTGGCGGAGGAAGATAAAAATTTTGTCCAGTCAGACTATTTGGAGGCGTTTCCCAAGCTTGAACGTTCCCTGCTCCTGAAAAGCAGAAGTATGTTTACTGGGTACTCTAAGGGAGTGGTTTAAAACCTGCTTTCTGTGTTAGTCCTTCCTTAAAGGAGTAAAGTCAACAAATGGTATGAAAAAGCCACTAAGCATTGGTATGGTTTTCACTTTGTCTTCCTGGTGAGCACAAGTTGAAAGACACTGATCTCTGTGCCCTGCAAACAGCCAGCTGTGAGAACGTTCAACTCTTTCTCTTGACAACCTAAAAAGTCTCAGTCCTAAAGTACATATAGGTGTGGGCTGTTAATTTAGTGATGTCCACAAGCAAATTCTGTTTCTAAAGTAAGTAGGTGGGAACCCAGCCCAGCTGACAGGCGCCGCTGAAAAAAAAATTCAATACTGGCACCAAAAGAGTTAAACCATAAACATTCACTTTTTGATTTTATTAAGAAAGCATGCACAAAAATAAACTCGTGAGACCACGCCCCTCTCTCCCTGACCACTGACACAAAGCACTGGGGGGGCACACCGCGCTGGAGGGGCCTGCAAGAGCCCCTCTCCAGGGGTGACAGGCTGGCATCTCACCTCTCCCTGCAGGCGGTACCCGCGCACCCTGCAGAGCTCTGCGCCACCCACCTGATGCCTTCCCACCCGTTAACAACACACATTTATTTCAGGGGCAGAGGAACGAGGCTAATTTGCACACTGACCGGCATGTATTTACATATGCGAATGAGGCACAACTTAATACGCAAATGAGGCAAGTATGCAAATGAGGAGCACTTGGATACGCAGAAGGAGCCATCTTGGTTTGTTTTTCTTCCGGTGGTGTTTTCAGACTTCCACAGGGCCGGCTCTCAGTAACATCCTCTGGAAAGCACTAACTGGCACCTACCCGAGGCTGTCTCTGGTGCCACTTTCCACAGAAACCCATCACACATGCTTCCAAGCTGTGTTATTCCCATCCTGAGGCAGCAGAGATAACAGCTGACTCCATGTTGAAGTTGGCTCTGGGATTCCTCATTTCTCTCGGAAACACTCAGTGACGGACTCCCCCCCAAACACACACTTAAAAAAGAAAAGAAAAAAAAAAGAAACAAAGTGTCTCCCCCCAATACAATGAGACTCTGTCCACTTCCCTGACAAAGATCCAATTGGTTTACCCCTACAGCAAATGTAAAAAGCAATGCTAATTCCCCACCTTCCTGCAGTCAGAGTAGAGGTTATTACTCCCCTGCCCCAGGTCTGTCAAGCGGCCATGATGTTTTATTTCCATCTTGGTTCCCTTCACTGGTAAACAGGGAATAAGGGCTGGGGGGAAGCTTTACACAATGTTAAGAGGTTTGACAGAACAGAGCCATACCAGAAAAAACGGGAACACAGGACACAGCTTTGGGGAGTAGGCATCTCAACACTCACTCCTGCTTCTGCACCTTTTCCACCTTCCTGATGTGCAAGTGCTGACAAAACTCATCCTTCCGGATTTACACTAGATTCCCTCATCTCCCTAGCTGAACTGCAAGGGGTCTGACCCACCCTCCTCCCTTTTATACAATACTCTTTGGCTGTTCAGTCCAAAAGTCTGCCCCACTTTGTCCTCTCTCTCTAACACACCTGTTACAAAAACCACTTTTGAGGGCCTCTCAGTTACTTGACCAGTGGGTCCAGCCCCTTGACCAGAAGTGCCCTAATTCACCTCTGCTCTGAGCAGCAGCTTCCTCTTCCCACCATTAGCCCATTCACAAAGCGGGAACCGCTGACTGAGAATGTGCACCTATGCAACCAGGCTCCTGTTGCTGGCACTCTCCAGCCACAGGCAAGGACAGTCTCCAAAGAAATACGAGGGGCAGAGCACCAAATAATAACTGAACAAATACTGACAGGAGAAAATTTCCAAATTTGCATATGCAAGTAAGAGCCTCACTACATACTTTGAAGAAGGGATTGAAGGGGTGGGGGTGAAATTAAAAGCTCTGGGGAACAGAATTTGCTGAATCACATGTGACACCCCTGACTGCTTCTTTTACCCGATGGGTATATAGTCTTCACCTGGAGACTGCAAAAGGCAGTGCAGAAAATAGGTCAGGATTCCCTCAAAATCTCTCAGTCATCACAGATGGCACTGCATTCTGAAACCCACTTCGCCGCTAAAATACCATCTCTGCTACATTCTCCTTTCTCCAAACTCAGGTCTACCCTCCCAGCTCAGCTCAGCTCTCTCTACCTCAGGGACTACCCTCTCTTTGTACTTGGGAACTCTACTTCTTTTCTTGCTTTTCCTGCTGGTGCGAGAAAGTTCACAGAGCTAAGATCACCCCTCCAGTGTCCCTTTAGCCCCCTGACCTTTACAACATTTACGAAACAACATAACTATAGGCTCCCAGGGTCCACTAGGCTCTCTCACTCCAGTAGCCAATGTGACAGATTCACTGGCCACCTTGAAGGGAAAGAGGGATTGTTAAACGCAAAATGATGGAGGCAGAGAAAGATGCACTCGAGGATTCAGCCTTCCAAGGTCTTTTCATGGCACCAAGGACCCATCTTTCCACCCTCCACAGAGCACCACGGAACACGAAAGAGCCAATCTGATGTGTCCGAGGCCACCGGAGGAGGGGGAGGGCTGTGCTCAATTATTGGTAATAATAATAATAATAACAATAATAATAATAAACAAAAGAAGAAAAAGAAGATAAAACAGGACGCAAGGAAGGATTATCTTCGGCAGCATCTTGCGGTGGCTTCTCTGGCAGAGATAGAGAATATATATCTATATACAGGCAAGGCAGGGAGGCTGGGGAGGGTGGTGCTGGCACCATTCACCCCATGTCCCCCTCCCCTCCCACGTCCTTCACAAAGGACGGGCTATCAAGTCTGTAACTCGCTAGGTGATCAAGTCCCAGTCGAAATCATCGGGGATTTCCTCATTGGCACCTGGAGGAGGCCCTGGAGGCCGAGGGACCAGATGGTGAGCTGAGCCAAAAACAAGAAAAAAAAGAAGAGAAAGGAAAGAGGACGGTTAGAACAAAAAATGTTGCGCTTTTTCCACAGTGGGCCCTTGGGCAAAAAAAAGCATAAGGGATTCGGGCCTTTTCCCTTCCAACAGTCTAACAAGCAACAACACTACTGACATGAATTTCCCCCCTGTCAGACAACACTTACCAGGGTCTGTAGGTGGTCTGCTGTGAAATTCTCCACAGCAGCTTCTACAAAGGTTAAGTTTCAGCCTCCTTAACAGCTGATTGCTGATAGAGCACAAAGGACTTCATCAACAGAAGCTTTTCACGTAAAGTTGCCTTGAAGCAACCAACTGAGGGCGAGGCTGAGCTATAAGACTATGTAAAGTAAAGAAATCGGTCCACTGAAATCCTAAACCTTGACAGAGCTATGGCAGATCCCTAAATGGAGAGTCCCTTGCAGTCCAGGCTCCCTCTCTACCCTCAGTACTCCGCTTGATTAGTAACTGCTTTGGGAGAAATGCACAAAGGGTTTGGGAACCAGTTCTTTAGTGTTCATTAGTATAATATGCCTTAACGTCAACCATTACCTGGGCGATTATATCCTGGAGAGTCCTGGGTGGAAATCTGGTACATAGGAGATGGCCCGGAGAAGAGATGGGGAGGCTGGGGCTGACCATAGGAGTTCACTGTGAAAGGAATGGAATAAAAAAAACAAGAAACAAAAAACAACGCTGTTAATGTTCTGGTCAGCTGTCTTGGCCCTGACTGGGTGGCAGCTCAGCCACAAAGCAACTCACTCAGACCCATGGGATACTGAGATGTTCAGCTGCTGGGTCCTAACCTATAGCTTGGTCAGGGATCTTGTTCTTGGAACCAGCAAGAGTTTCTCTATTATTGCAAAAGAAGAAAATTTTCATCCAGAAACAGCACAAGCTGGCTCAGTATCATCCATTCAGTTCAGTACTAGATGACACACACCATCTCAGTTCTATCAGGACCATGATATCCTCTATGCTCTTCTCAGAATGCATCCTCCTACTCCTTGTCCAGACAGTATTTCTCCAACACGGGTGCAAGAGCTTTCTTCCTTACAGCTCCTACAGCTCCTGCCATCTGGAATAGCAATCTCTCTACCTTGCCATTCCTTTCTGTTGGTCAGTTACAAAAACCACCTCCTTCTCCTTTTATGGGTTTACCTTTTAAATGTATTTCTGCCTGGAGAGGTTGCCTGTCAACAGTATGCCTCACATAATAGCGGTCTGTCTAGGCCACAGAAATAGGACATCCTAATTCTCTAAAGCCAGAGGAAGCCGAGTTGCTATGAACAGCTCTGACAGCCTAGCCCTGACCTGCTCCGTGCTACATTGCCTGGCAAGACAGCAAAGTAGTTTAGGATATCCATAGAATTGGCCCTTCATTTCCAGGTCATTTTAGTCTCCCTGGTAATTACCTTGGCTCATGGATTGCTCCTGTTTGCCACTGTTCAGGGCACAAGAATCAGAGATTCGGGGGGGTTGCTGCGGGCCAACCAGATGAGGAAGCTGACCAGTCTGAGTAAGGAAGTGATTAAGAGAGTCACAGAGGTTGGCAATATGGTGTTGATCCAGCGTCCAGTTCTTCCGCTCAGCCTGGCGCAGACTCTCCATCAGCTCTGCAAAAGACAAAGGACACTGTCAAAGACAGCACTCACACTGTGGTCTTCCCTGAAAAGAGTTTCTGTTTTCTACCCCTAAATCCTACCTTCTCCCCATAAACCCAACTTCATTGCTTCGAATCTGCCACCAAACTCCTGGAGAGCTCCATATCTAGGATACTGTCTCACTGACTCAGGTAGGGCAGGGAAGAGTAGGAGGGAAAAATCTCAGTTAGCTTTCTGACATACTTTTATGAATTAATTCCCCCTACCCCAAATTCCTGCCCTGTTCAAGTGCTTCAGGGTCTTCAACAGAATCCATGAAGTAGGACACCTCATTTTACAAAGACAAGAGTTGAGTCACTGAGAAACCCATGGACTTGACACGATTACATTGAAAAATCCATCTGGGCACAGCACTCACATATTGTAGACTACAGCCCTAGTCACTAAGTCACTAGGCCTAGTCACTAGGCCAACACTGACCTGAAAACTGGGAGTGCTCAATGCTAGACCAGTTCAGCCGGTTTACCATCTTGAAGCTTTCCTTCAGGGAATCAATGTTGGAGCACCAATCAGAGGGAAATGCTGGAACGAAATTGGGACAAGATTATTCCAATACAGACCACCCCTTCCTTCCACCCTTTAATATAAAATGATTAGCCCCTCTTCACCAAAGAGCCTGATACTACAGTAGCTAGAAATCCTTTCTCCCTTGGAAGACCAGGGATGGTGCCTCTTTTTTCATTTAGCTCCTGACTTTATCCTGCGTCCCTGAACAGAATCCCAAACCCAGTGTGGATGTATCCTCCTTTCCTTCAGATTTCCCTCTCAGATTTTAATCATAACTGACTTTCACTCTTTTTCCACACACAATGTAGACACAACTTAGGGAAAGCCTGCTTGTGGAATTTCTGTCTGGGGGTTCCTCACTGCTTCCTTTTCCCCAGCTGTTCTTTCTATTGCCCCTGACTCACCAAAGCCAGCGTTGTTGATTGAAGCCTGTGACTGCTGCTGTTGCTGGTGCTGATGTGGCTGCTGCTGTGGGTGGGAGTGCGGGTGATGTTGTTGATGCTGGTGGTAGCCTCCATGCTGCATTGGAGGCGGGTGCATGGACATCACTGGTGGAGGGCCATAACCGTCACCACCCTGTTGCTTTCCCCCTTGGGATGGGCAACCCTCTGGGGTTGGATTGTGGAGTGGGGGAGCAGCACCCACTGACGAGGGGCCTTGCTGCTGCTGCTGCTGGTACATGTAGTAGTTGTGGTTAGAGGGCTGCATGTCACCAAGTAGAGAAGAGAAACCTGCCGAGTAAAAGAAAGAAGAGGGAGCTTTAAGAGCTGCCTGGATCAAACCTCTGCTTAGATGATCCATCTCTAATTTCACACTGCTCATCCTTCTATTTATGAAGCTTTTGGAGTGCCCTCTAGAGGCTGCCAACAACTATCACCTGCACAGTTATGACCTCCAAATTCTGTTCAAAACGAAAGGCTCTACAACAAAGCCCCAGCAGGATTTAAACTTTTAGTACAGACTTAGGCACTTAAATTCCTCCCTGGATTTTTACTGTATTTACCAAAGTAGCCCATGCTCTCCTAAAATTTCATGCACATTTTGTTTTTCTAGAAATTACCATTAAGCAAAGTTAAACAGCAAAACATTTAGAAAACAGATAACTTGATAAATCTGACTTCCTGTTTCCAAAAGCTCCCTTCAATTCCCATCTTACAAGCAGCTTGGTTGGGAACCTTCACAATTTTTCTCACACAGATCATTAGAGGTCACACATTCTACTGCTTTTGTACACAGAGTACATTGCATGTGTCAGGACTCCTTTATTACTTCCATTCCTCCTGACTCATTGGGAGTGTCATTTCTAACCTCTTGTATTTCAGTTATCCCCTACATGCGAGATCACCAGGTGTTCTCCATTCTTCTCTACATCAGGAGGTCAGCGTATCTCTTATGTCTGCTTCCCCGGTTCATTCCCCCCTTACATTGTGGAACCTCCAGGAAAAATCACGGTGAAGGGCATTACATGCCACTAACCTGAGCTACCCATTTCTTACTCTGAGTGCCTTTATTTGACCACCAACAAGCAAGCCTCATTTTTTCCACTAGATCCAAAAATCAACCCTTAGACCATCCTACTACTGCAAAAGGATGAATACTGCCATCCTGACTCAAAAGTTGCCCACTAAATTTCCTCAGATTGCGAGTTTTCCTAGACTACCTTACAGCTGAAGGTGTGGCGGAGGGGGGGCAGAAACAGACCGCTGCTAACCTTTTACAGAGCCACACACCGAGTCAAGGTTCTTCTCTACATTTTTGTATCCTGCTCATGCTACAACGCCTCACACAACAGCATCCTACTGGGAATCTCAAGTGCCAGCACGATAAAAGCAGTAAAAGTAATAAATTTTTACTTCACTGAAGCTCAAGTGTTTTCCGTGGCTGTCTCATCCCTATAGCGATTCTGCCCTCTGGTGGCTGCTTCCTCAATCCCAGAAATGCAAGTTATGAATGGAGTTGTAGGCTTTCTCTTCCATGCTCTCAATTCACAAAACTCAATTCTCCAAGGCTTTGTACTTCTAACAGATCTGAGCAATCGTGACTTTCCACTCTCCCTTCAGAGAAACTCCACAGCCTATATGCAACAATCCCCTCCCTCTTACAGCTTCTAGCCTGACAGATTGTGAATGCTTCTCCAGCAAGCTTTTCTGACTTCAATTTCTTTAAGCTTCTGCCATTTTAGTATTTGCTTTTCTATCAATAAGCTTCTGCCATTTTAGTATTTGCTTTTGTATCAACACAAGGTATTTTTAAATCATTATCCTCTTTATTCTGAGAGAACTGGGGGTAGCAATAGATAAAGGACGTGCAGATTTCTTATCTGCTCCTGGCAGAACTAATTACAGCATGCCAAAGAAGGAAAGTCTGTTTGCACAGGCTCCTAAACAAGGAGAGATCTGAGAGATACCAAGGATAGATCAGTGGACAAGACTGTGTGGGCAGATACCTGCCCACCCCACATGACACATATGGTTACTCACCGTGCTGAGAAGAAGATGATTTCTCCAGCATGGATTTGTAAAGATTTCGGAAGGACCAGCTAAGATCCTGGAAGTTGATCTCAGAGTAGGAGAACTTGAAGTCATGGTTGGCACTGTACAGCGGGGGTGGCACATCGGCCCCTTCGCGTCCTTGCCCCCCTGCGACAGTGGAGGCAACATCCACAGGCCCTGCACCCTGCTAAGGAAGGTAGAAGTAAGGCCTTTAGTTTGTACTGGATTTTGTAACTTGAGATGGGGATACAGAGACTAGATGCAGGTAATGGGTAGAACATGCACTGATATCCCAGATCACTTAGCTTATCTCACAACAAATCTTCTCAAATGCCATTTTCCTTGAGGAAAATCAATCACCACCCTCCCTCTGCAGCACACTGGCTCCAGCCTTTTATTCAGCTATCTAATGCCATTATGCCTTTATTCTTATCCCCATCCAGCCCTTTGTGAAAATTCATTTCCTCCTTATTTTCTGTCTGTGCAGTTTCAGCTTCTTGACTTCTTTTAATTTTTGCTTCTGTATCACCATTTTCATGATTCCATCTCTTCTCACCACTTCACTTTTCCATTCACGCGCTCCTCCCCCTCTCCTTTTCCCCTGTCATAAGGCTTCTGCGATTTTCCCTGCTGCTCACCTGACTGTAGTTGGCAATGGGGGTGGTGCTCTGGAGTGACAGCTGAGGGGTGGCCTCAGGTGGCAAAGAGGCTTCTGTGCTGACTGGAACAGCCCCCCGGGGGCTCTTACTTGCCTCTTGCTCTGGGGAGTCTTGTGGTATCTGTGGATAGGGAAGAAAGAGAAAAGGAAAGGAGCAGAAATCAAGAACAGATGGAGAAGTGAAACTGCAGATGGGAAGCCAGCTCCCCCACTGTAGAAGTTCAGGACTTAGAAAGAGGAGGACTGGGCCTTAGTCACTGAAGAGTCAGGATAAAGGCCTTTAAACAAGATTAGCTTTGCTACTGAACAGCAGCAACAACAGCCTATCAGTAGGACATACGAGCTAGTTCATTCAGTCCTAGACTTTGTCTCCCCATCTGTATACCCTGCCCCCAGAACGATACCATGGTCTGGTGCTGGAAGGACTCCTTGGAACAAGAAGGGAATTCCCCCTCCTGCTCCATGCTGTCTGGAAAGAACAACACTCACATCATCATCTGGAGGATGCCGCCTCTTGCGAGATATATCTGGACACGTATCTATTGTCCAATAAGAGCCCTGGAAAGAAGACCCATTGGTGAATGCATGAGTAAATCAGAGAGCTTCCTGAAGCAGGGGATTACAGACTCAAAGAATGCAGCTCCAGGTAAACATTAGGACCGCACGGACTACCCTCCAGAACATCACACAACCAAGACTTGAGCATTGTAAAGAGATTCCTCTCTTGCATTGGGATGTATTGAACAATGAGGTACGATGCTATTGGTGGAAGGCAAAATGCTCTACATTTCCATCACTCCAAGGCAGGACACCAAGAAGAGCAATGGGTATTTTGATCCAAGCTAGGCCATCTCTTTTGGGCCTGCACACTCTCTTCAGTACCTTCCTCACATCGTGATTATTATTGGCTAATGAGAACCAACTCAGTGTTCAGACTGGGCAGAGACAGCTACAAGGATTGCTCTTTTATCATGCTTGTGAGACCCCACTTTGACTACTGTGCCCATTTGGGGGGTTCCCAGTGCAAGACAGACACTGACGTACTAGAATGCATCCAAAGAGGGACCACCGTGATGGTTAAGAACTAAAACACATGATGTACAAGCAGTTCACACAGTGAGATCTATTTAGCCTGGACAAGAGAAGGCTAAAGGGATCTAAGCACTGTCTTCAATTGTGTATGGAGATTACAAAGAAGATAGAATCAAACTCTTCTCAAAACCACACAGCATGAGAATAAAAGGCAACAAACACAAGTTACAGCAAGGGAAATTACAATCAGATATAAAGAAAAATTTCTTCACAATGATGGTGGTGCAGCACTGGAACATCTCCATCCTTGGAGATATTCAAAACTCAACGAAGACCTCAACAACCCAGTCTAATTTGTCCCTGTTTGCGAGGGAGGTGGGGGTGCGTGCTGACCTCTAGAGGTCCCTTGCAACATAAAACAGTCTGTAACTGTTGTTTTCTGAAAAAGTATAAAGAGAACTCTAGAGTGTGATTTAGCTCATTTTAATCTCCAGCTGAAATCTGAATAAGTGACAAGCACAGGACAGGTTTTCATTGTAAACCCAGCACAACGTGCCAATGAACACCTGCAAACATATACACTAAAATCAGTTAGGATTTCCCGGACTAAGCCATATAATCAATGGTATTTTTGAGCAATGATCTTCAAAGATAGACTACTTCCATTTATAGATGCCAACTGAGTGCCACTTAGTCATTTAAATATAACCTGAAATAAAAGGCCTGCGCAAGTGGCCCTTTCTGGTAACTTTAGGATGGGGGGAGGAAACAATCTTTCTGTCTAAATACATACCTTCTTGTCCCCACCATCTCCTTCTGCTTGTTTCTTTGGGGTTTTTTTAACACTAGTAATATCTATAAGCCAAGACTTCCCTTTACAATCTATACATATTAACAGAGCTTTATTACTTAACCAACCGATTCTTAAATTCTGGAGTTTTACTGAAGTTTTTCCCAAAATCAAATGTTTTGCAGTCTAAATAGGTAGTAGTTCTGCTCTCACTTCCACCGATCTTCCCTCCATGAAACCCATGATGTCACATCATAGTCCTGCCATTCACCAGCAGCCACTACAGTCTTTCATAATGGAACAGGCCAGAATAGACCCACATTTTACACACAAAGATTATGAAGAAAAAGAAACAAAACTAATACAGTACATTCAACCCCATTTTTTCCTTCTTCCAGTATCTTTAAAGTCAACCAAAGATCACAGATAAGAAAAAAAATTGTTAAAATCATTAAGGCCCCTTCACAGGCTCCCTTTAAGTGAATGCTTCTGTAGCCAAAGCACTGCAGTAAATCTTGCTACTGCTTCCATTTTTGCCTACACTTTAGGTTTCAAATTCCAACTGTGAGTTAGAAAGGGCAACCCCGGCTTATTCACTGCAGTTTTAAATTGCTTGCCCAGGAGCGTGCAGATTTCTTACCTTCCCAGGATCATCCCTCGGTCGAGGCACCTTCCGAAAACATTTATTCAGAGAGAGGTTATGACGAATAGAGTTCTGATGAGAGAGTAAAAGACACAGGTAAGTGCTACAACAAAAACATATAGCCTTCTGTGTACGCCCGGGAGGGGCAGAGAAAATAGAAGGATGGTGCATACTCAAAAGCCAAAGTTCACTACATATACCTGGAACGGAGCAAAACAGAAGCTGTAGGAAGGAGAGGAATTAATTAGGATGAATAATATGTGCCTGGACCACATACACCTCTACAGAAGGTGCAACAAAAATAGTATCAGTGTGATGCAGAGTAAACAGTAATGATGTGGGGTGGGGGGAGGGGGGGAGGAGTGTTTTGTTTTTCTTGGTTGTTGGTGGTAGGTTTTTTGCATGCTCCTTCTTAAGGGGCCACCACATACACATAGCAAAATTCTCAGAGAAAACAAGAATTCTGGCTCCGCATTTTCTCCAGTTGGTCAATTTAGTTTCACTTCTGTCTTTTTATTTTCCTCAGTGAGGATATTTTGCACAGAATTAAGAAAGTAAGTCTTGTAATTAGACAAAAAGTGTACTGTAGCAATGCAAGTCCTCACCTTCCAACCAATACCAGCATTTTTGTAGTAGGGAAAGTTGTCACAGATCCAACGGTAGATCTCACTAAGCGTCATCTTCTTGGCAGGTGATGAGTTGATAGCATATGTGATCAAAGTGGCATAGCTGTAACGTGGCTTCCCATCTTGGTGCACTGCAGCCTCATCCTTACTCAAGGTGGCATTGGGATCTGTCGGTGAGCCTGGAGGACACTTCCGGGCAGCCCCTGGAGGTCCTGCTTGTGAGGAACCCCCTAATTTTTCAATAGTAGCCCTTAAAGTAAGCTGTGGAAGCCAGTCTATGGAAGTGAGGCTGCTTTCCAGGTCAGAGGCCATGATGCTGGAAGCAGGAGTATCTATGAGGAGAAAGGAGCAGAAAGAGAACTCCTGAGATATAAACAAGGTGAACCCTAAGAACAGAAACATCTGTTTGCATTCCTCCTCTGCTTCTCCCCCTACCACAAATACCTGTGTGAAGATCATCCTATGTCATATACCTTACTCACAGCCAAACAGAATCATCCAAAAAGGCCTATGACTCCCTCTTTGGGAGGACCATCCTTGCTGACACTAACTGGGACAGTGCTGATGGTAACACTGCTAGGACAGTCTAACTCTGACAGTCCTAGGACAGTTCTATGCAGAATAACCCAACTCTTTCCAAGTAAAGAACTAGGATCTATTCAAAGGAAGTGGAGTCTGTTCAGCAGCTGTACTGCATTCACTCCTTTACTACATAAGCAATATAACCCTTCACCAAGATTACCTGTAATCCAGTAGGCTTACTGTGTCAGGTAAGAGGAAAATCACAGCTCAAAGGGAATATTCCTTCATGCCACATACAAATCACAATTTACTTAGATTATCTGGAAAAGTCATGACTGTAACTACCTCAATTTGGGGGGGGAAATTCATTTCCCTCTAAGACCTAGCCTCTCTTTTTGCATCAGGTGACATTATAATGAATCCTGTTCCTTACAGATAGGATTACACATCTCATTTTAAAACACCAAGATCATGCATAATACTATATATAATTACATCTACCACATCAAGGTGGAAGAGATTATCTTAAGTTCATAATAGTTAAAGTTTTTCCTATCATTACCCATTTTTCCTAAATATACATATAATTTTATCGAATTAAATCTTGCTTAATTCACAATGTAACAGGCAAGTATTTTCCCCAAATCTGAGACACAAGAAAAACTGACTTGTCCAAAGTCACTCAACACATTTGCCACAGGGTGGAAACAGACTCAGGATCTTTCCTCTCATGAATATTATGTATTTCCCCTCATACAAATAAAACACATTTGTCCAACACTTGTACCCAGGGTTTTCTACTTAACAATTATTTTATATGAAGCAGCAAGAACTTCTATGAACTTGTACTTAGGACACAAACTTTTACGCTGTCATTTTAGTAGTCAAGGCAGCAGAAAGATCATCATTCTTACTCATAATTGGCTGCATCACTATACTAGGAGCAATACCTGAAGTCCGGACGGAGGTAGCCAAGTTTGCATGGCTTCAACCTGCACTGCTCTGGGGAAGAATCATGACTTGAAGGGCCGCAAGTTCTGCATCTTTCATTTTTGAAACTAATCTTTTTAGAGGATGAGATGATACTACCTTTGATTGAGCGTACAAAAGGTAAACGCACAAACACAAATGCACAAACTTATGTACACACTTGTGTCACAAATTAAAACACATGTATGCGTGTAAGAGAGAACAGACCGACATGAACACACTCTGCTTAGGAAAGATTCATCGGCAGACACCTCCCATCAAGTGCATCACTCAGGTGAGTGGATCAGATGAGACAGGGAGACACCCATCTGCATGAATACCAATTAGATTCTCATTCTAAAAATAGGTATTTGACAATAACACAGTGTGGATGCACAGATCCAGAGATAGATGCACCCAGCATTTTGACACAGAAGCTCCCTGTTCTTCCCCCACAACCATATGCATTATACCTTGCACTTCCGCACTGAAGTGTTCTCACAGCACAAAAGCACTTACGAGTCCACACTCCAACACATTTTTATGCACTAAACCTTTCATTTTCATGCATGTGCTCATCACACCTCTCAGGGCTCAAACACCTACACAATACCCCAACAAAATCCATCCCTCAACCACCATAAGCAGCAGCTCCAAAGCCTTGGGCTCAGAAAACACCTCCTAATTGCGCAGTTAGCATTATCACTCACAATCATATGCACGCACAGATTGAAAAGTAAAATTGCAGCACTATAGTATCTGTAGCAAGTGGAAACATTTTTCTGTCTGTGGAGGAAAGGAAAAGCCCAACTGCTACTAACTTATCTACTCATCTGCCACACTGTCACACATGATAGCACTGACTACTTACTTGCTACACAGCTCACTGGATGATCAGAGCTGAAAAAGGCTTTTCATAACGCACCCTCCTCATGTTGTTGTTTATTGAATATATCTCTTGTTGGTTGAACTGATCTGATCTCAAACATTTTAAATTCAAAAAAAAAAAAAAAGGCAAAAAAAAAACAACGCAGCACTATTCCTCCCTGAATTATACATGGGTAAAGCAACAACGTACTTTTATCCAGTGGGGCTGAACAGACCACTGAGGTAGCCCTGTAACCAAAACACATTTGCAAATTAACTTTACAGGTACAGCCCTTACTAAAAGTAGTATTCAAATTGGGAGTAAACAAACATGAACTAAGTATCAGTTGAGTGCTTAATTTTGCAAGTGTACCTCACATAAATTTTAATTTCCACAGTGCAATCAGAGAACAAATTACTGCTGCTTATCATATGCATGTTAAATCATTATGAAATATCAGTTGTGCTAACAATACAAATCCAAAGTAAATACAAATTTCCCAGCCACCCCCCCATTTATAGTTTTTTTTTTTTTTTAAGACAAGCACAGATATCAAGAAAATTAGGTTATGAAAGCCTATGGCAGATTAAGATATCAATCTGAAGCACCAGAAATTCAAGAAGCAGAAGAAAACACTGCAGTTTTCATAGAGCTTCAGATTTGCCCAGATTATGTCAGTAGAGCATTTGGGATGACTGGCTATGCAGTAAAATGTAAGGTTAATATGCAACATGCCAATTGTCAAATACACAAGCTTTTGTGTATTTGTTTAAAATACACTTGGACAGAGAGACAAGTAAGGTTAGAATCGGGTCACATTATACCCATGCTGAGAATTTGAATATTTTCATTCCCTGGTTTATAAAAATCTCTGACAAGAAAACAAAATCCTCAAATCTTAAAAAAATTCTGCGTATACATATACCCTCATTGCCTAGTACTGAAACGACTACTTTTCAGTAAAATACAGCAACTCTTTTAAGAACACACACGCTAGACTAATTTAGGACAGAAAGTGAAGACTCAGACCCAATAACAATCACATGGGAAATTTCAAAGCAGTAGAATAAAAATTTTTTCCCCATAAGTTTAAAACTTCATCATGTTACTGGATTTGTAAGTCTGTGTCCTAGCAATATGGGATCTGTAATAATTAGGCATAGTCAAATCTTAGGTAAGGTGACAATTCCAGAACATGTCAGTGCAAAAATAATTTGGTGTAACTGGCTACTAAATTATTTGAAAGAATACTTACTATAACAGTAATACTTGCTATAATTTACGCTGCGTATCTCGTTCACCTGATCCAAGCACTACACCAGCTTGACACTACTTAACAGCACAATAAAACTAGACTGCAGCCAAACCAGAGCAGTTGATGATTCTTCCAACTTTGCCTTCCCAGTTTATTGCCTGGCAAATCATCTTCTTTTATGATCCCACTCAAACAAAGAAAAAAACCCCTAATGACTAACAAACACACTGAACTCAGATCAAGGGTGTTCAAAAAAAATTCTACATTAGCAAACCAGAATGAACTTTGAAGAAGTAAAAAGAAAGTTAAAGACCAGAATTCATTATCTCCCACTTTACATGGTAAATGGTATCTGTTTATGGTATCTGATTATTGGCTGACTTAAAAAACCAAGGGCAATGTAGCCAAGTCATTACCACCATCAACAGCTGGAAACTAACTACAGAGTCTTCATTTCTCAAGCACTAACTAATTCCAGTACAACACTGAGTCAAGACAGGTCAGAGAGATGCAAAAGTGACAACCAAGCACTGAACCAAAACTACAATTAAGCAGAAGAGAATCTGTCTGATTCAGAAGAAAAATGTATTAATCACTCAAGAAAATCCTAGCCTTGAATACCTTTTAATAACCACTAATTCACTTGGGAATAGTAATACTTCACTGCAGCTTTCCACGAAAGCTACTGCCTTACTTTGAATATTTGCAACTAGCAAAACAAAACTCAGGCTGAAAATGCAAGGCAGCCTTCTGTCTATCAAATTGTACTATTCCTGCTGTTGGACTGAAGAAATCTGTACTTTGCCTGCCCTATTATTTTGCAAATGCTTGTTCTCAGCCAGTCAGATCTTATCCAAGATCACTGCTACTTATATATCAGGACTGAAAAATATATGAAATGTGGGGAACAGCACTCTAAGGGTCACACCGAATGCAGCTGTTAAATATTTATAGCCTGAAATATTCTCTAAGGCTCAACTCAAAGACTGGTCAATCAGAATCGATTACGACTGAAGCAGAGTCATACAATGAATGAAACTACACTGTGCACAGCCTACAGAAGATGTGTATTCTAGAATAAATCTCTACATTTACTTTTCTGTAATAACTTTCATTGTTGCTTTATTTGCTGCTACTCCAGTCCAATGAAACACTACCAGCAAAACATTCAAAGACGACTCAAGTTTCTCAACATAAACTCTGAGAAGGAAGAGATGCGCAACAGCCTATCAAGCAGTGAGAAGACATTGCTGTAGAACACTTATAAAAATAAGGTCACTTTCTGTTTAGGTGCCTGAAATGCAGATCTAACAACATCGATCTGATATATTCAGACATACACCTAGCTTCTCATGTATTTAACAAACAAAAAACCTCAGACCCAACAAACTGGCAAAGAAGAACCATTTGACTGCAACCTTTCTGAAAAAGAAAGGTGAACAGGATGACAATTGGAGGCAACTGCCTCAGAAAGTAAGGAAGAAAAGTAACACATAAGAACACCACATGCATGAAGAAACAAACAGCTTCTACTTTGATGGAAAAAGGCAATTTTTACATATTTGTGTAAATTACACATGCGAGAAAACTGTATTCTTATGCCAATACAGAAAGGGGGAAAGAATCAATTTTACTAACTCTGGCAGGAAGAGAAATTTGCCGGTTTAAGACGTGTGCTTTCCCTCAAAAATCAGGACAGGGCAGGAACAGAACACTTAAAAATCTTATCTTCTCTAAGCAAACATCCTCATTGAGAGATATTTGTTTCATGTAAGAAATTAGAAAAAAGGATACTGATTACCTGCACAGTCTGAAATTGTTATCTATTACTTTGGTAACTACTTGTGAGAAGCCTTCAGGAAATCTTTATGTTTCTGGAATCAAATCGAGAAGGAAGTGAGGCTGATGGGTATTGTTCATAAAATGAAATTTAACCTGGACAGAGTGGAAGGTGTCATGTTAGTAGACATGACAAAAGAAAAGCACAGTTTGAAAGTACGCTTCTGTCTGCAGTGCCATATGAAAGGAGGAAAACCAGACCCTGGGGCAAAAGGGTAAGAGAAATCATCACAGCCTAGGACCACATTTCCCTTCTTTGGAAGCAGTAAAACAAGCTGAAAAATATTTTTCCAATAAACTATAAGCTTGCAGATGTGGTAATAAGGGGCACAGAGTTTTCACGAGTCATGAATGACAAAGAGAAAATAATTCAACCAAAGGAAGCTACTGTCACCTAAGAGCACACAGCGTGGTATCACCTACACGAATATGAACTGTCACAATCTGCACCTGTCCATGTCACAGTGGTCTGACTCTGCTTCCCTACTCAGAACTACTTCATGTGCAAGACGGAATGGCTTTGAATGCTCAATGCTATTTTGTGTAAAAGAACACAGGTGGTACAGTATATCCCGAACTGGAAATTTGCTAAAAGTTGCAACACAATACACTAAGATGCTACTGAAACATCAGAGTTAGAGGAAGATGAAAAGTTTTAGACCATGTATAGCTTAACATAAATGACCGCACTAATTGCTTTGTTATAATTGTAATTAAATTTTTATACAGGTATGGTTTTCTTTTAACAAACAGAAATCTCAACAACGTAAGGTTCATATTAAGTCTCGAGGAAAAATAGAAAGAAAACAAATTCATTTTTCATAATAGCTACTAATCACATAAATATCATAGTAACACATTTTAAGGGACCTTTCAATTCCCTCCATTTTGTGAAAGGTGCATAAGCAGAGTATAATTTTGTATTTTGAGTTTAGTGACTGAACGGCAGAGACTATGCATGCATTCTTGGTACTAATGAAGCACGAAGTCTTGTGGGGACTATAAAGTCACCAAAACCCGCATGTTGGAAGTGCATCAGGATCCAATTCCAAAAGTAATAATGTACTACTTTTGTACAAAACTGACAAACAAAACCTAACGAAAATATTCTTATGTCAAAGGAGACAGCACCTTTACAGGCATAAGAGGCTAGGATCAAGCATAGCTAGTGCTTTGCCAGATTTTATTAAGACCAGCTAATGAAATATTTTTGCTGTCTGCTATATAAACATGCAGAAAAAAGGCAGAGAGAAATACTACACAAACATTGCAGAGACCCCTCAGTCTGAAAATATGTATTCAGAGTTAAGATTAGCTTGCTTATTTATGGTGCTGCGTAAATGAAAGTGGGGAATACGTAACACCTGTCGAAAGAAACAGTAAGTGATACTGAGAATA
This sequence comes from Chionis minor, assembly GCA_013398295.1. NCBI lineage: Eukaryota > Metazoa > Chordata > Aves > Charadriiformes > Chionidae > Chionis > Chionis minor. Next base: position 51,439 of record VZSF01008149.1, on the reverse strand, counting down.
CTGGTATGCCTAAAATACTTTTGAGACAAAAATTATTTTCTTTGTAATAAGACTACTATAAAAGATGTATTCTAATAATAAGCCAAATATCCCATGACAACCCTCCCAATGACAGATATGAAGTAAAAAGTAAACCAAGCACTTTGAAGAAGCATAATGAAAATACATCACCACAGCAGAAATGTCTCTACAGCATCGCTTCACCCTCAGTACCACTACCCAGTATTTTACCACTGGAAGTAGGAGTTGTAATTCTAAACATAAGCCAAGGCAGGCAAGAGAAATCTTTGGCATTTGCTTTAAGAATATTAACAGAATAATTACTCTTACACTGAGAAAGGTACTCATTATTATGTTTGGAATAACTTAAATTTAGAGCAAATATCTGGAATGAAACCTTCCCTTGGAAACCAGGAAGTCAGTGGGAGGGAAACTGTATATAACAGCAGGTATTTCCCACAGCCTTGTGGGAGCACCCAGGTTGAAGAGAAGGATTTCAATTTTAGCTGCCTGTCAGAATCACATCCAATAGTAAAGCTTTAATACAGGATATGCAAACACTGATATGATACTCAGATCGTCTCTGAAATTAGAGACAACATCAGAAGCAGATCAGCATGCAAAATATCTTGCTCAGAAGATCTTCACATCATTGCAAAGATAGGTACAGAAACTCAGATTAAAAGAATGCAACATGCACTTATAAATGAAAACTGTATTCTTACTCCCACAAAAAATGGGTCTATCCATGAAAAATGATTGTAAACATCACAGTTTAATAATAATAGTACTACAAAGCTTCTATGTAGGAGAGCTCCCAGGGCTAAATGAATGCCAGCCAGGCATAGCAAAAATGAAAATTTGATTGCCAGTGGTCAGAACCTGTTCACCAAAGGCTCAACCACTGAAAATAGATTAGTCAATATGAACTCTGCAATAGTTGCTGAAACAAGCCACAACCCACTCCATCCCATTTGTGCAAATGAGTATCAAGCACTAGCAAGAACTATGTACTGAATTCATAGAAAATAAGGAAATTGGTATCAACTGCAGATTAGCCGTATACCACATGGCCAAAATGTACATATAGCAGATGTTTAGAGGTTTCCAGAGTTAAGATTACCAAAGCACTGCAGAAAAGCTTGTTAAAGAGGAGTTTGGAAGCAAGGCATAGCTGAAATTGAAGCTGGAGAATGATCAGAAGAATCAAGTAATGTGGTGTGAAGCTCATAAATTAGGTCTTAACCACTGTTTTAACATAATTCATTTTCAATATTCTGTTAGCTATTATTCTGAACTAAACTGACTGAACTGTCTTCCAGGAGACAAAATACCTGACAATCCCTAGCCAGGCTCACAACTTGTAAAGATTTATACCAAGCCTGAAGGTCAAGAGGATTCAGAAACACACTAGCAAGGAACACACACCCATTAACAGTTTCTTCTGGCTTAAAACACTAGTATTGCTACTTCACTTTCCTGCTCATAAAATGCTCCATTTTGTGTATCATCCTCAAACTAAATCTCCTGTTCATTTACTTACAGATACTGAAAGAAGCCCCTTTATTCCACAAACCTGACACAGCTGCCACCTTGCAACTGAGAGTAAATATTATTCTGCTCCAACCCTGACCTTCCTAGTCTTTGAGATGATGTTTCCTTGCTTATGATGATTTTTATTTACTTTTGTAATCATCCTTCTTTACAAAAGAAGCCAGGGAGGGGAGGGTACTTGTAATAAGACAATTATCTCTGCATATCAGTTAGACCTTTTGAATAATTTTCAAATATGCAAATAAGTATTTTCCCGTATGTCTGGTCACTATTGGCTGTCAATTTTCCTGTATGTATCAAGGTATGAGTCAGCTGAGGAAGCATGTGAAGAGATGCTAATGCCAAAAATGTAAAAGCACAATGTCATGCTTGTGTTGCTGGCAGAGCAAAGGACAATACAGTAAGAGACACCAACAGATAGAGGAGAGAAACATAAATGTGAAGGCCCCTTAGAGTGAGTAGAAGTTGGAAACTCACGTGGTGGATGATAGCCAACAAACAGGCTTGTCAAGCAGGAGATGTCAACATGTTGAGAGAACACGCCAGGAGGATAGCTTCAGTAAATGTGTTTTTAACAACACAAGAAGGTAGCACAGTTGTCAGAGGCCAGCAAGAACAGCTAGCAGTAACTGAGACGGTTCATGAAGGAGAAAGCATAAGGGTTACCCAAATAGACTAAGAAAGAAGCAGGAGCTTCAGGCCATGAAACTGGAAGATGAGCCCCTATCCTGTATGTGCAGAGCAAGAAGAGTGAGAAAACCCATGTTATAGGCCCAGCTGTGCAGGCTCGCAACAGAGGAAAGCAAAAAACAAAGGGAAATCTCAAAGGAGCTTTCTGGAGTTCCATCCTGGCCTCAGCAGTCTTAAACTTGCAGCAAATCATTCAAGAAAGATGTTAAGATAGTATACCAACTTGCATAATTTAGTATTACTGGCATGAAGGAGGTAAAGAAAAGCAAAGAGAGGATACCAGAGGTGGGTCTTTGTGTCTAACTCAAGAAAAAAAAAAATGCAGGAAGGTAAATAGCTTAGTGCAGAAGCTACTGAATGAATGACTAGAACAGTAGGAGGGAAACCAGGAAAATACTAACACAAAAGTCAAGGGAGGACAAGATTTCAAGACTGGGCATGATCAAGTGTCAAAAACAGCAGGGAAGCCAAGAAGGATGAAGATGGAATAGAGGCCCTGAGACCTGGCCAAGAAAAGGTCATTGGAAATCTTAAGAGAAGCTTTAAGGGACGCAGAATATCTATACTTAAGTCAACTTAAAAAACAGTTCTAGGCTGTAGACATGGTACAGAATCTTTCAGTTTTGGAGTCACAGGTCCTTCCACGAAACAAAAATTATTTGGGGCATCATGCTTTCACCGTTTCTTAATGCCACAAAAAGTGGCATCTTGCGTTTAATATTGCATTGTAATTAAGGTAATCAACAGCAAGAACAGCCAGCCTTTACAAAGTATTTTTTTTTCATCCTTATACTTTAGAACCCTTACAAAGGGTCAATAACCTATTCCAGGATAAATGGGAAGCCATACATGAAAAAGTGCGCAGCCCAGGGTCAGCCAGCAGAGGAGTAGCAGAACCATGAAGAGAACACAGGTCTCCCAAACCCCAGACCAGTTCTCTACCTTCAAAGTTTGTCTGCTTTCTTCAGGTAAAGATAAAGGGAATTGCAGAGGTAACTATTTTAGCAGCTTGCTTGTTTTTCTCTGCAAGTTCCTGATGGGGAGGGAGAATTGTTTTGGGTTTACTTAACAATAGGTTTTGGGGTGAAATTGAGAATTCAAGAACTTTGCTCCTTTAATTTGTGACCACAAAAAGTGCAGATTCCTTCCCAATTATTCATTTGAACTTTTAATAGTAATTACATATTTCTGCTATAATCAGCCACAGTCTTTATACAGCAGAGAGCATTAACAAAATTTGAATTGCTAACTGTAAAAAACAAAAAACACAAGAATTTTTTTTTCTTGAGGTACAAAAGCTCTCACTTGTTATCTCCCCCTCTCCCTCATTACTGTCTCTCTTATACATATAAAAGCACCAAAAAAAGAATACCCATTCCTTTATTTCTTGACTTCACACTGAGTAAACTGACCGGCTTAAGAAATACTGGGTATTTCTGAGATACTGGGCCTTGCACAAATTGTTCAACCCAATTCTCAAAACCAAGATCCTGAAGTGCTGGAAGCAACCAGAAAATGTAACGCAAAGGTTTTCCATTCTAACTAACTAAAATCCAACTATTCCTGAGGAAGGGAAGGGGGCAGGGGAAAAGGCAGGGTAGGAGAATGAACGAGACGGATTATGGAGACAAAGCACCATTCCCCAGCCTAGGAGAAATGGATATTTTCAGAGGAATAAAATTCTATTTATTATATAGTGCTAAAAAAGAACAGGTTTCTTGACATAACGTCAGACAAAAATCACTATGTGTCCACAAGCATATAATCTAACAAAAGTCAAACCAAGAACAGGTCAAAATGCAGGCGCAGAAGTAAGAGAGTTGTAGTAAGAAAGGATTCCTGCTAGTGAAGAATCCTAGAGAGATGAGGGATGCTTGCTTGATGAAAACAGAAGCAGCACTTTAGGCTTATAGGACTACAGGCCAGAATGCCAAAGGGACAGCATGGAAAATGAGATGCAAAGAGCAGTACAGAGAGAACTAGGAGGAGGAGCCGGGTGTGGGAGGAAATGAGAGTGAAGAAGTAGGCGGGGTGGAAACATGCTGGGCCTTAAAGGTGCGGGAGAGGAACCTCACTGTGACAGGATGTAAGGAAGCCTCGGATGGGATTCAGGAAGGAGTTCACAAGGTCAGGAACTAGCAAAATCTGGGCACTGTCTACCTCTAAGTCACCAACTCTAACGTTTGTAATAGGATGGGGTACAAGATGGGGCACAAGATGGGGCAGGTTAAAGACAGAAGGATAAACAATAGCCTATTCCAAATCTTGGCAAAGCACCACAGGACATAATATTAAACCTGTCTTAAAACTCTTGCTGCGAAGTCTCCAAATTTTGAAACATTCCCAATATTTTGCATTTTCATTTCAAATGTGAAATTAAAATTTGCAATTCATTAATAGTGAAAACATACTGCAGCATGCTTGCTGTCTCTCAGTAACACACATACACAGACTGCCTTTAAAAGTGACAACATGAGTACAGGGCAGAAACATATATCCATTATATATTACCATATATATAATGCAAGTTCATCATACATCCCTTGGAAGAAGGAAACAACAAGAGAAGAACAGATAGCAAGTTGCTATCCTAGCAAGATGATAAGCATTTGGAGGCTGAACACATCAACTAGATATTCTTGCTAAAATAACACACTATGCAACGGCCAGCAATACAGAGGTTTAAATGCTTTTCTTTAGGCTTCAGAGTTAACACAACTGGAGATTTCAAACATTTCAGAGATACCACTTTAGGCTGTCCATTAATCTGGGCACTACTCTCATTTTCAAAATTGTCTTCGAGACCAAAAATGGTAGAAGCAGTATTTTTTAATGTTTCAATTCTGAAGCATCAGTCAGCAACAGATTCTGCAAATGGAGTACTACAAAACACAGAGGGTTCTGTGTGAAAGACTCTGGTTACAATTCTACCCAAAGTTGGGAGAAGCAAATGGAAAAACGAGTCCGAAAGCATTTCACCTTTTGCTTGCTAATGACCAAGATGTAATTCCTGTCTGACAGCTGTGTAAAATGAGATAATAAGCTCAGTCCTGCTCTTGAGGGACAGCTGTCCATATCACAGTTGCCATCAACCATACCTCTTTTCTGACACTTGAAGTAAAGGGCCAAAGATTAAAACTGTGATTCAGACTGAATATCCCACTATATGAAGTTTACGGGAGGAGGTAGTAAGCAAAGATACCTGTACATCTAGGGTAAGAAAAAACTTCTCCAGGCACACCAGCATCCAGCTGTGTTTTTAAAAGTACTACAGTAGTCACGACCCCATCTTGGACTGGGAAATTATATCCCAAGTCCCCAAACTGTTTATTGTATTTCGTTCCAACTTTTCTGACTCCTTATACTACCCTAGAAACTCGCCTACAGAACCAGATTTCAAGATAAAACCCAAGAACTTACAGAAGGCATACTTAAAAATTAATATAACCTCATGATCTTTCAGTAACATAATCCTTTTCCCATAACTCTCTAGACCTTCTCATTTCATTTGACTTAAGGGCTTGACCCGAGAAATGCCACACACAGTTCTCAGATGGAAGCGGAGTGCACACAGGACAGGATCAGACAGCCTCAACTTTAAAAATCAACTTTTGGAAGCATGAACGTCCAACATTAAATTTACAAACCCATACGTGCATAACTAATGTTGAAGACTTCATTGCTTCTGTTGAAGTCAACTCTACATTCCTGGGCACTTTACCAGAATTAGGCTATTTACTTAGGTACCCAAATGTGGTTTTTAAAGTCTAATTTTAGGTGTTCAGGTTTAACATTCTTAATGTAAACTCTTAAAGACATAGCACTTTCATTTAAATGTGTCTATAAAGTACTTTGCACTTTTATGAAGATAAATAATACTCTCCCTTTTTCTTTTATGGATACTTTTGTATAAAATAAATGGTGCAGAACAGCTGCAGTATTCCACCTCAGAGGAAGCTGCATTTTAGCCTGTAATAAACATTTGACGTAAATACCATGATCACACTGAAGAGCTATGCTCTCTAAAAATTATTCCTTTCCTTAAATTTATCAGTATGTCCTCGCTTTTGTATAGCTGTGGTTTAGACTACGACATCTTCAGAGTAGAGACTGTCTTAATTTTGTGTGTCCAAGTCAGTACTGAATGCTGTGTCGGCAATTAACAAATAAATAACAATTACTCTACAGCATGCGACTTTCAGCCTTGTGTGTCTGTCATAAATATTTAAAGCTCGGGCAGCAAATACAAAAACTTAACCTTTATCATTAATAATGAAGAAAAAACCATTTCATATACAGATAGACAATTGTTGTGGGAGAGCAGAATTCTGTAAAGCTGGTATATATATTCTGTAAAGTCCCCTGGCATCCATCAGAGCCAAAAGCACTTGAAAAATGTCAAGTCATTACTGTGAGGAAGGGGGCAGTGTGAGGTAAATTAACCTCAAGAGCATGAAAAGTCAGCTACCCCCTTGAATGTACAAAGGCCAAAATGCCTCAGTTATCTCGTCCCCTGTGCTAGATAACACAGCTATACTCAAAACAGGCTGATTGCATAACTATAGGGCAACAGGTAGGAGGGCATCTAATAGTACCCCCAGAATATATGTATGCTTCATGGTTCAGCCTTCCCTTGGAAAGAGGCACCTTCTGAAGCTAGGGATAACTGTCAAAATCCTCTGCCAAAATGGGGAAACACTTTAGAGGGACCTGGCATCTTTTGTCTCATCTTGCTAGCAAATTACACCAAGGAGTTCCTTTTTCAGGGACTCCCTGTTAACCACTGAGCTCCCAAATGGATTTTAGAAGGGTTCCTGTCCTGGCTAAGGACCCTGTGATCTTGGATTTCCTCACTGCTATCTTACCAGAGAACAGAAACAGGAATAAATATCTCAGGTGAGATATCCCGAGGCATGATTCTTCTGCTACCACAATCTGCTTTGGCTTCATTTGAGATTAAGTCTCCCTCGGACTTGATTTCTCAGGAAATCAGTATGTTAAGTGTCAAATACTCATTTGTGACTCAAAATTAACTGCCTCATTTAGAACAAGCAGTCAGCTTGGCTCACCACAGCACTGGCACTAGGATTCGCATTCCTAGTCCCCGAACACAGCGTAAAACAGATGAAGACTGGTGACAACAGAATGGCTTCTATTGGCTTTTGGCAGGTTCCATCAGCACCGTCATGATTTTCATTCCCAGGCCCCTGAGCACCACAGAACCCACTCTCAAGGGCACTCTTTCCAGAATTCATCCCACAGCCCTTAGGTACATTAGGACACACATCCTGGAGTACTAGCACCGAGATCTGTATGTTCAGCTCCCAAGCACACTGAGGTATGCATCAGACAATGATTTTATTCCCACAGCTACGAGCACAGCAAGACCCACATGGAGAACAACTGATAAGCCAACCCCACAGGTGCATCCTTGGACACTAGCACTACAAACCACTGCTCCTGTCTCCTCAATGCTTTTTTGGCCAGTATTACCCTTCTCAATGACCCCTAAATGACAGACATTAATTTCACACCAGTGATGATAAAGGCTGAGCCTAGGATAAATACACCATTGAAAGTAGAGGGGAAAGGGCAGAGAGGTTTCTCATGATTAATTAGGGCTAAGGTCTCCCATAAGCTAAATAGCGAGGGGAAGAATCAGGTCAATTCCATGTAGCATACAAGGGATGTAAATGACAGATGAAGACACACAGGAAAAAAGAAAGCTGGGAAGACGTTCAGAAACAGAAGGACAGAGACAAGATTAAACGAAAGCAGATACAATGAGAAAAGAGACATGGAAAACAAGAAGAGAAGGACAGCTAGGAGTAGAGAGGTGACATAATGTGGTCACTCACTCTGTCTGGAAGATTTTCTGGAGGGAGATGGATTATCTTCAGTGGTGGTTTCTGGGGTGCTGCCCTTCACACTCCTTCTCTGAGACCCATCCTCAGTGTTGCTGTCAGCTATTCCAAGAGCTTCTTCAAGAAATATTTTGAGGGCGAAGGAATCGTGGATGAAATCAGAATCTTGAGTATTAAAATAATCTGCTTGGGATTGTCAGTCCCCTAAAACTGCTGGTTTTATCCCAGGATGGGTATCCTCTCTCCCTTTTGGCAGCTAACTACCAAAGGGGTGTTCCCCTGGGAGACAGCCTTTTCACTGATTGTCAGATTATTTCAGAGATCAATTTCCCCAATCTCCCTACCTGTAAATCTCTCTTCTCTTTCCTCTAGGTGCAGCTTGTCCTTAGGGGTGGGTAATTCTCCTTCTCTGAAAAAAATTCTTGCTATCTCTGTGGGTATTATCAGCGAAATCTGCCTTTTCCTTTTCCTGTAACTGGAAGGTGCGTCTTCTCTCCTTGCCCAGGGTATCAGAAGACGACCCTTGTGGGATCAGGGGATGAGGGATCTTCCTTGGGATGAAGGAAGAGGAGGTCAATATTGGAAATTACCTTTATCTCCAGTGGTTAACATCAACTGGAAAAGGGAAGAAGACTATCTAAATCTGCCTCTGCTTTCTCTCCCTTGCTTTGCTTTCTCTGCTGCCTGCTGAGCAGATGTAAATAATTAAAATTACTAGGTAAGTATCTGGAGCTCCTGCTTATTTCTGTCTTGGGGACTGCGTCTCTTGGGCATATGGGGTTTCTTCTGAGAAGACTCCCATTACTATCTTAGTCTGGGGAAGGGCTGTCTCCTCTGCCTGGGGAATTTCCTCAGTAGCAAGGGGGAGTAGGTGATAAGGGTTATTCTCACAACCCTCAGAAACTGGGGTCTGAGGATACCTCTCCACTACATAGGGAGCTCCGGGAGGCTCTATTCCACAGCAAGGAAGAGCAGACCTTCGTCTAGGTAGCTACCGGACTCAGCGCCAGGGGCCTCTGCCCACCCTCGGCTCGTTACTGGGAAAGGAGGTAACTGCTAAGCTCCCCCGCCAGTTGCCGGGAAGGGGGCTGGCGGGTGCGCCCCGGCCTGCCAGCGAGGCGGAGGTGGCGAGGGGCTGCCGGAGCGTCCCACCCGCCGGGAGCGGGGCTGCCTAACGGGGTGTCCCCTCACGGCTGCGGATGGGGCGAGGGGCGGCGGGCAGGGTCTCTCCCCCACCCCCGCAGGCTACGGGGGTGTCCCCCCACCCCGGCTGCCCGGAGGCTGTCCCTGGCTTCCCCCCAGGCCCCAGCTCCTCTTGCCCGGGCCCGGCTACCACGGGAGGCCGCGGCGGCTCGCGGGCCTGCGCGGGGCTGAGCGGCCGCCTCCGCTGCCTTCCGCCGGGCCTCGGCTTCGTCCCCGGGGGGCTCCCCGGGCTCCGGTGCGGGGGGGCCCGGCCGGGCTGCGCTGAGTCTCTCCAGGCCCCGCCGCTCCCGCGGCTGCTTCTCCGGCTGCTCCGGGCTGCGGCTCCACTGCAGGCCCCGGCTCCTCCCCGGCCTCCGCTCCGCCTCCCCCGGCTCCCCCCGGCCGCGGCCGCCCCCGCCTCCCCGGGTTAAGGAGGCGCCGGACTCGGGGAGCGGCGCCCGCACTACCTGGCGGCTGGAAGAGCCCGGCTCCGCCCGCGAAGCCTGTCTGCCCGTCGGGAGCCGCCGGGGCCGCGGCCTTCCCCGGCACCCCGCCTCGGCCCGGGGGCGCGGTTCACCCGGGAGATGGCCGTCGGCTGTGGCGTTCTTGCCCCTCAGCTCACTGCCAGCAGTAGCCCCTTGCCACCCCCCAGCTGGTAGGGGCAGCTGTTGGACCACCAACAGCCACTCGCCCTCCCAGCAGTCATCTCCTCCAGCCTGGGACGCTCCCTAGCCCACCCATGGGACACCATGCCCAAATGGCCGCCTGGGCCTGGGCCTGGCAGCCCTGCTGCGCATAATGCTTGATGCCCTGGGTGAGCTGCCCCGCTCCTGCTAGCCACGCAATGGTTGTGACCTGCTTCAGCCAGGGATGCGCAGAGACTTCTCCCACCCAAACAAAGTTCAACTTTCCATCCCCGGTCATCTTCCCTCACACCTGGTATTTGTCAATAACCTACAACAGTAACACCCCCAAATCTTAAGAGGTTTTTCTGTCGCAACCCTGTTAGAAGTCTCATTGCCATCTCTCTGACCTGTTACAACCAGCCAAAACACTGTGAATGACGTACAGTGTTGTCCTGCTTTCACACAGTTGGCTGCAAACTGGGAGTCTCATGTCGGTGTGTCGCAAGGCTGGTCTTGGGGATGCAGAACAAGGCAACCATCCATCAGTTTACGTCATTGAAGGGTACTGTGCAGTGAAGTAAACTAAATAGATCAAATATTCAAAAATGTGTATGTGAGAAAGAACAACCACTGCCTGGGATCTCCCTGCACCTGAGGCCAACGCCATAGGCAGGCCACTACTACATGGAAATCCGAGATGCACAACCATGAAACAGCCTCCATCAGGGTCCCTACCCCAGTTATCTGGAAGATCCCCTGTATTTGGTAATCTTTCTGTGGGTAGTTTCACATTTGCATCCCTCCAAATGGGAAGACTGCTGTAAGGCGTGGAGGACCTACGGATGCTGGGAGGAAATGGCATTTTCTGAGTAAATGTCTTTTTTTCTTCTGGAAACTGTAATATAGAAATTGTTCTGATAGTAGAAGAGGTGTTGTAAGTCTTTCCACTTTTGCAGAGCTTAGCTTACTGTTGCACCTGCAGCGACTCCTTCCATTCCTTCAGCTGGTCAAAAGCTGTGCCAAAGTCCCATGCCTTCATTTCAGGAAGCCACAAGAAGGAATGCTCAACCTCCATCCTCTCAGGACGCTCCATGTCCTCATCTCCCACACCAAACATTTTCTCTGCTCCTATACTGGCAGCTCTGGCCATAGCTCTTCTCCCTGTGCTACTACCTGTTCTTCTCCCTGTCAAAGAGGGTTTCCTGCTCCTTTTCCCATGGTATTATCTCATTACATTGTTCCTAATGTTCCCATTACAGTGTTCCTAATCGTTACCAAGGGCCAACAAACATCTCTTTCCCTTCCATCTCCACAGACCACAGCAGAGCTCTGTCATATTCTGTCCTTTCCCCCAGTGCTGCTCCAGTCCTGGGTACACATCTTAGCTCCGGTTCCCTTGGCCTTCTGCCTCTTGGACCTCTCTTTGGACTATGTGCTCTTTGGGTATCCCTGCTGTTCTCACACCAAGTTCTCCAGTTCTGTAGCTAGAATTTGTGTTCATACCATCTATAGGCTCCTTTTAACTCTACTGAAAGACAAGACTGAGAAGAAGCCTCATTGTGCTGGGAGGCACTGATGGGTGGCATCTGCGAGTTGTTTGATCTATAGCCAACTGCAGAGGTGTTTGAAAACTGCGGTTGGACTTGACACGTGCCAGGCATCCAATATGTGTTCCCCATTTCTTTTTCCTTTTGGTTTTCAGGATTGTCTCCTCCAATGAATGTCTGAAATATTCGCTGCTTTTTATAGACACAAAAAACAAAAAAACCCCAAAACCTGATGTAATTAACATATTCCACCACTTGAAAGAACATAAATACAAAAATGTCATCTAACTCAAAAAACACCTTTGGGAGGCAGGCCAAAGAATCAGTGTTGCAGAAATGGACAGAAGTGAATAGATAGTGACCCGATTATCATATTTAGCATTCAGAGAACAAAAAGATTCATCCCAAAGCCTTTGCAAGCTAAGTAGCAGATGGAGATATGGAAAAAAAAGGTAAACTAGTCACCATGTAACTTATTTTTACATTACATTCAATGTATTTTATCCTTCTCCCAATTTTTCAAGATGTTGCTGGCTTTGTGCATGACTGAATTGTTAATGCTTGTCTAGGGAAAGCTATACATTTTGACAGATGGGTAGCGGGCAGTTGGGGCTTCTGGTATCCAGGAAGGTGTAGGGGTGGCTTTGGATTTTGGCAGTTAGGACATTGAAACTTAGGGTGTTTGGGAAGGAATTCTCTTCCACATCCTGGCTGAAAGACTGTTCCTTCCATTTGTAACTACTAGTAAACAGGCATCTCAGCAGTTCCATGTAACGTTCAGCTATCCTCACATATTTTTCTCGAGTGGGGTTTGGTGGTTGGTTTGTTCTTTTCCAAACCTCTTCTTACTCAGGAAAATATTTTTGTATATATTTGTGTGTAAATACTGCTTTGGTTGCTGGTGTTAAATCCGCTGAATTATTTCTGAGTACTATACGGAAATGACTTACCTGCCCCCTTTGCAGGGTAGACCTGTGTAGCTACACGTCTTACACAATCAAGAGGCCAAAATCAGCGGTTTAAAACTGGGCAAAAAGTATGTGTTTAGGATTTTGACTGTAAGAAAGAGGACATACCCTATTCCTCTGCCAGTGCCAACTGGACCTGTCCAGAGCTCAAGAGTTTCAAAGGCTGGACGAGTGTCAATGGACGCCTTTGCTTGCCCAGTCTCTGACACGTGCAAAGGCCGATGCTTCATCTCCAGCTCCCGGTGCCGATAGCGAGAAGCCTCGTGCCTCTTTATTTCCCGCTCCATAAAGCCAGGAACAGCCTCCTCCTCCCTCCAGCCTGACGGTAAGGCAGGTTCACTCTCCCCAAGTTGTCCCCTGAGCCCGCTGGGGGGGACTGAGGCTGCCGGGCACCCCCGCCCGAGGCAGCTCCCGCCTGACGCCATGTCGGCCGCCTTTACCGCACGTCTCCCCCCGGCGGGGCTTCGCCTCCCCGGGACAGCCCCCGCCACAGCCCGGGCAGTGCGGGGTGCGTTCCCCCAGCACAGCCGGCTCCCCCTCCCGCCGCGGCCGGGCAGGCCAGGTAGGTCGGCGGGCCCGCGGCGCCCTCCGCGCCGGGCCACCTTAAGAGCGCGAGGAGCCCCCGCAGGCAGCGGCCGGACGGCTCCTCCCCACCCCGTGTCGCATCCCGCCTGGGAACGTGTGGCGGGGAGTGGAGGCGCTGCGGGACGGCCCGCCGGGGCTGCCCCGGCCGGGAACGGCGGGGGACCCCCACGGCGGGGGGGGGCGGGGGCAGCCCCGCCGGGCAGAGGCGCTCGAACGGTGGCGCCGCAGCGGTCAGCGACAGCTCCGCAGGGGCACCTCTCCCCTGCCCCCCCGGTCCCGCTAGCGCCCTCATTCCACAGCGCCCATTGGCGGGAGGCGGGGGCAGGACTAGCCCGCAGCCCCCTCTCTGGTTGGCTCCTGCAGCCATCCATCAAAGAGCGACAGCGACGGAGGAGAATTTGCCCTGCCGATTGGCCGCGGCCCGAGAGAAGGCGGGCCAGACGGGAAGGGAGAAGTAGCTCCCATTGGTCCCCCCCGCGCGTCAGTCAAATGAGTCACAAAGGGCCGCGCGGCCGGCTAGAGCGGGGCGCGGGTGGCGGGCCCCGGCGGTGGAGCTGTTTGTCACAGGGTCCGGAGGTCACTTCCTGTCCGGGGCCGACGGCTTCCGGTTGACTCCGCGGCCTGAGGCGGGTCTCGCTGTCCTTCGGCCGGCGCACGCGCGCCGGGGTGGCGGGGCCAGGCCGCGTTCCTGCTGCCGCGCCGAGCTGTGCCGGGCGCGTCCCGTAACGGCGCGTCCGGCGGCCGTGGGCGGCCCTCGGAAGGCAGCGCCCCGCCCCGGCCCCGGCGCTCCCGCTGCAGGCGGCAGCCCCTGTCGCCATGCGGTGACACCCGGGCTGCGGCGGGGCCTTCCCTTCCGCAGCCTTCCCTTCCCCCCCGCCGCAGCTGGGGCCGCACGGGGGAATCCCTTCCCCCGCCTCCTGCCGCTCCCCCCCCCGCGTCCGGGGAGCGGCGTCTGCAAAATGGCAGAAAGGGGCTCCATGTTGTCTTTCGCAGCAGCGCCCACGCCGGATCCGTTAGATTGGCGAGTGGAGCGGGGCCGTTGTCAGCTGCTCGGCCTCGTGACGCCTCGCGAAGGATTCAAATGTGGCGTGTGCCAGTGGGGTGGGTGGCGGGGGCGGTATGTAGTGGGGGAGCCCAGTTTGCCTCTTGCTCTCATAGCTGTTTTTGTGCTGCTGTAGATGGGAGTAAAAGAAGCCATTTAATTAAATTTAGTTGCTTGCCCAGCAGGTATGGCAGAATTCCCAGGGTGAAGCGTGTGGTTTTCCCACGTAAAACTGCTCAGGCTTTCAGCAATGGAGCCTGTTCTACCTGTTAAAACCATGTGTGCTGAAGGAGTGTGCTGGGGTAACCCTGCCAGGTTATGTTAACAAAGCAGCCCTGCCTCGGAGGTTTTAGTTGCTGGGAAAGGTAATGGAGTATTTTGGGTGGACAGAAGCCCTTCTGTCTCTCTGCACACACAAAAGTACCGTTTCTGCATGGAATACCCTGTCCCTGCCATGGGCCCACCCCCTGCTTTACAAATAGGACCTGCAACTATATGAACATTTCCCTGAAAACCTCAGAAGTCTAAGACAGGGATGTTGGCCGTACTTTCAATACAGAAAGTCTGTTTTCAAAAGAAGGAAAGTCCCAGCCTTGATCTTCCAGTGACTGATGGCTTGCTCTTTGTTTCCTCCAAGCCTGACTCTCTGCAGGCTCCATTCCATCTCACGTGGTTGTGATAGTCATTTTTCAGGCTACAGCTGCACTTTAATGTGCTTTGAAGCAGGTAGTTTTGTGAATTGCAGAACTAACAAAGCCTGGTTCCTTATCGGTTTTGGTCTTGTAATTGGATTCTTTGACGTCCGATAAGGCACAAATTCTAACTGAAGCTGTTCCCCTAATTGGTGCATTTGTAATGTCTCTTCGCATTGTGGTTCTCTTATGCCTTTTAAATCTTTAGTTTATACCATGACCTTTCCCTCTGCAAGGACAAAAATAAAGTCTGTCTCCCGTATTTGGTCTCTTATTTTCATGAACCCTACAGGAGTTCTTGGTTTTTTAGATCTCTGCAAGGAGCTTTCATTCTTCTTGTACCTTTATAATAAAGGTTTAAACCTGGGTCACCTGCTTTTCCCTCGATCTTTCAGACAGCCATAGTGGCTGTAGGTAGGTACTAGAGCAGAGCAGGGTTCGTTCCCAAAGGATCATGAGCAGGAGAGGACTGCTCCTTCTGTGTCTGACGGAGGTCAAACACCCTATTTGAAAGAGAGGTGTGCCAGTAGACCTTAGGTAAATGGTCTTATTACCCAGCTTTGGGTAACTGGAATTAGTTGCTTTTTTAAGTCTTTTTTTTCTAGAAGCTCTTCCTCTTTGTGTGAATGACAAAATATTCATGGTGACAAAAGTAGATGGATTATAAACCCTAGTCTTCAGGACACTTAGTACACGGAAGATACTAGGGAGATAAAAAATGACAAATTGTTACTGCAAAATATTTAATTGCATGTTCAGACTGTGATACGTCTCTCAGAAAGCAATGTGGGGAGGCAGGAGGCAGGATCCAGATCTCATGCGAGCTGGGAAGAATTTTAACTGTGACATGCTTGGTCTGACCCATCTCTTTACAGATTTTCTGTGTCCAGAAATTCAGACTTCTGCGTTCTTTTGGTGCTTGTAAGGCTAGAGAGCAGGGGACCCTGGGGACAAGATTCCTGGCCGTCACACTCTGGCAGACCAGGCCATCGGGGATCTTCTGTGGCACTTTCCATGGCCTAGAGTCTGCTGTGCTCTGTTCTAGCAGACTTGGAAGAGACAAAGGAGCTTTCTCTGGAAGAGAAGAGGGTGTCGGTGAATTAAGTGAATTTGTTCTACGTACTTTTTCAGTTCATGCTGGTTTTCCTTCCGTGTAAAACATGTAAAAAGTTTTCTATGAGAAAATATTTCCGTGATAATTGCACTTTCCTGACTCAGAAGGTTTATGTAGTGTTACTACGTTAAAGATTATGAAGTACTCACAAGTGAGACATTTCAGTAGTTAGACAGACAAACTGATAATGAGTATCAGATTAGAGGGCCCAAAAGTTCGTACAGGTACTGTTACACATTACGTTGCTATAGGCTCAAGGAATACAAAGGAAAGCACAGCAAAGTTATAAAGTGATTCTCCGCTAAAAAGCTGTACATGAAAAGGTGCCTTCTTACTCAGCAGTTAAGATGCTTAGGTACATTCTGACTAAACTTCTGACTTGATGGACTGAAATAATTTCTACTGTTTTTCTTGCTTGTTAGCCCTGCAGAATTAAATAGCTCTGAGAGAGGAAGCTGGATATTGCTGCTTCTTGTATTGAATTGACAAAATTGTGTTCTAAGTTTCAGATAGTTACAGTGAACAAACCAAAAGATCAATTAGTAGCTGTCCTTAAAAGAAAACCCTGTTTTGTGGCTCAAAGTTTGTGTCTTCATATTAGGCAACAGTACCAGGGAAGGAAAGCTGTGGTCACATTCCAGGACTGGCAGCTAAGAAAGCTCCGTCTGCCTGTAAGTGTGGACAGAAGTTGCTGTGAAAGAGTAGATGTAGAGCCACCTCAAATCACTTTTCAAAGAGTCACTGCACTTCACAGACACTGAAGCACGGTAAGTCTGATTAACAGTCTGTCTACCACTTCAAAAGCAGATGGTGTGAAAATGCAGACAGGATATAAAGTTTGATAGCAATAGCTCAAACTAATGAGCAGTTCATGCTGTCGTGTTCTGACTGAGAAACAGACATCAGAGTTAATAGTAAAAGATTAAAATCCTTAGAAGTGCTGCGGATACCTATGATATCAGCAATAATAATAGTCTCAGATGACATGCATCCCTGTGGATCAAAAGGAAAATAGGATACCCATGTGACTTAAGTTATAATTTCTGAGAAACGGGGAGTCTTGCAAGAGGTTCTTCAAAATTTACAGCAGGGAGAAGCTTGAATTTGCAGCGTGTCATAATTAGGAGGGAAGCTAAACCAGGGAGTTGCAGAGCAAACAATGAAATGAATGGAAAGTATAAATGAGAGTCTTCCAGGGTGTGAGAACCAGGAAGCCTGTGAAAGAATTAGTGGATGTTTTGAATTAAGGGAGGTTAAAGAGAACAATGAAGAAAAAATTTGCTTTTTTCATACCCACCTTTGGTTTTGAGGATGTAGGAGGCTTTTTTATTCTTGTCCTGCATCCACTCTGTTTTTTACAATGAAGCAGCTTTTGGAGACTGAGATCTCATAAGGAGAAATGGTGGACCAAACTAATCTTTTTAAAACATAATATGACATACCTCCAAGAATTCCAGATAACTTCAAGTGAGAAATAGTTGGGCACCTTGTCTTCTTAGGTAAGGAAAATATCCGGTCTCTCATAGAAAGCTGCCATGGTACCAGAGCACCAAAGGAGACAATACGAACTGTACTCACAATTTAAAAAAAAAGGTGCTGGGGATGAAGCAGGGAAGTAGAATAGTGAAACTTTTATCTGTTTCTTGAAAGCTGGTTGAAATGGTAATTAAAAATATGTCAAAACACCTGGAAGACTATGATAACTGAAATGAATTCTTTAAGCAAAGAGTATCTCATAAATCCCCTTCTCAGTTTTCTGGATGTGTCAATGAAGAAGTTAATAACAGAGAAATATTTAATCTGATATATTTAGATTTTTAAAAGGCCTTTGAGACTGCTTCACAAAGACAGAATCTTGATAGGGAAAAGGGATTACTAATGTAGGTCACTTTAGGGCCTTATCTTTCGTATTTGAATTCATGGCCTTGGCATAAATAAAAAGAACATTTGGATAGAATTTGCTGATGGCACAAGGACTGATGTGACGAGAATGATCAGGATCCTATAAATGAATACTGAAAGACCCCTGAAATCTGGATAAAATGAAATCTTGAATGAGATTCAGGTATGCAAAATTCAGTGCCGTGAATATAGGGACTAATAATTATTTTTTTTATTCCTAGGAACTCACCAACTGGAAATGAGAGAGAAGGAGGAAAAGGATCTTTGAGTATTAGCTTGTCACACACCATGAACTGCTGAAAGGTAAATGGGATCCAGGAAAGTGTCAAGAGAATTTTCTATTTTAAAATCTCCTATAGAACATCATGAGTAATTCTGATCGGTCCTTCTCACTAAGGAGTAATTCAAGCTGAAACAGGTGTAACAAAGACTTCTAGGATCTTCTGGAGAATGAAGATTGTATCACAAAAGTTTCAGCTTAAAAAACTTGCCTAGAAAAATGGGATCTGATAGGTGGCCAGAAATGCACCTGACAGTAAGCAACAGGTAGGGAAAGAAGCTTTTAATTTGAAGGATACTACTAGTTTAAGAAGAAATAGGTACAGAGTGGCCAAAGTTAAGCTGAACAGCAGGAAAAAAAAATGTCAGAATTAAGTAGGGACTCTCCAAAATGGCCTTCCCTAAATTATGCAAACAAAAAATGTTAAACATTTTCAGCATTATAGGGTAAGACAAAATGAACCGTCTTCGAACAATAACTATCCTATAAGCAGCAATCAAGGAGTGGAACTAAACAACAGATTTTCATCATGGCAAAAGTTTAGAAGCAAAATGTCTTAAGGATTTATCCTGTGCCCTGTGTTGTGTTTATTGTTCATCTGGGAAGAGGAGGGAAAAGTTAACAGTGAAGAAACAACCTCTGCAGAAAACAAAGTAATTCAGAGCAGGCGTATTAGAGAGGACTCTGGAAGACTTCAGTCAGACCTAAACAGGGAAGGTGACTGGGCAGCACAACAGTAATTGAAATTCAATGTCAACAGTGCAATGGCAAGGGAAACATTTAGACTGATGTTACCCCTTCTGGGGTTTAAATTAACTCTATAATAATCACAGGCATGAGATGTCAGTGCTAGTGTGGACAATCTTGTCTGAATGCTCTGCGGAGGACACAGAAGTCTGCCCTTAAAGAGGAGATTAAAGAGGGTGACGTGAACGATTAAGGCATGTAAAAACTGAGAGAGATATTAGAAAAACTGATGTTGCTGTTTTGGAAAGGAGGCATATAAAAGTGGACAGATAGTTTATAAAATAATTATTAGAGTAGGAAAAGTAGACTTGAGAGCTTCTGTTCTTCATATATCATAATATGAGAACAAAGGGACCGTTCTATGAAACTGGAGAGAGAAAATGGGGAAACACTTTTCCATGTCATGAGATTACACTGGTGAATTCATTGCTGAAGGAAGTGGTTGAGCCAAATACTTCACTAGCTTTCAGAAAGAACTTGACATTTATGTAGCTCTCACGAGTGTCTCTCACTGTCATCAATGACAATACATTTGGAATCGGGGTATTTGATAGGGTTGTGTCCCTATGAGCTGTTGAGAGATCGAGAGGTTGTGAGGGGGACCATTCTGGTTGAGGAAACAGAATTATCTGGTAGGTGACTGATGCCCAGGAGAGACTGTAGTGAAGGATGTCCAAAAGGTATGTGAGTCACACTGAAGCATAACTGAATTTAAAATCAAGATACAGAGCTCGAGAAGGGGGCTGACTAACGTTTCCTTTCACAAACAGGCATCTGCTGTCCTATTCTTCCACTCAGCCTGAGGCAGTAGAGTGGAAACAGGAAAAGGAAACAGCCATTTAACTTGAACTTAATTCACTTTCTTCTCTGAACTGTTAAAGCTTTCTGATCAGTACACATTTGAAAGCACAACATACTCCTTCGAGTGGTGTTACCATTGGCCAGGCATGGTCCTAACTACTTGCAGGATTTTTTGACAATATTGCTAACTATGTTCTTAAATTGTTGGTTTATAGCAATAGTCAGCATCAGATGCCCTTCTGTCCAAAGAACGAGGAACTGGGATAACTGTGTTCCTGTGCATACTCAGAAGATTTTTGTCTCAAACATTTGAGGAGGCACAAGGTGAACAAGGTGAACAAGGTTAAAAAAAAAATTAAAAAAAACAGTATTTACAAAGTCTTGTGTAACATTTTCATAGGATTTCTGAATGGTGGTTGTCCTGGAATACTGCCCTCTGCTTAAGGAGTCTGTGTCAGGGAGAGAGATTACTTGATAACTTGGTAGCAAATTGGTAGTAAACATTTGCAGAGTCCCTAAACACCAGTAGGCCTGGTTCAATCTGTGAGCTTTGAAATCTTAACGTGAACTGTCCTTAGCCCTTCTTAAGAATTGGTGTGAGCCAGCAGTTCTGCTCTGGGTTGCTTAAAATGGCATTGCTGCAGTTATGACATGCACTTGGTGATGATGCAAAATATTCAGAGCTAAGTTAGTCTGCAGCCTCTGGAAGAACTACAGTCAGCAAAATGAGTAGGTGTATACTCAAAAAGACCAGTTCTGGCCTGGAAGACTTATTTACCACTTGCTTCCTATTGGATTTAGAACTTCTATGCTTCCCCAGCTCTAGCTTTTAGTGATTTTTGCCACATACAAGCCAGGAGCTCAGGGATGTACTTGTATTTCCCACTACTCCTCTTCAATTTTTGATAGGCAGGACAAGATTTAAGAACGCTCTCCTTTCCAGCTCAGAAAGAATGTAGAGATCTGTAGATGAAGCTCTGGGAACATGTGAACCCTGTGTTCAGAGTAACCTGGCTTTGTTTCAGAGCAGCATTGGCTTTGGCTCTCATAGGGAGTCTTCGTATCTGGGGTCAAATCAATTGGAGTCATGTGGTAAAGCGCAGCTCGTGTCAGAGCAATGCATTTGATCTATTAACCAGTGTTTCCAGTAATCTGGATCCTGAAAACCAGCAACAAGCTCTAATTTTCTAAAGGCAATGCAACTTAAAAAAAAAAAAATCAATAAACTTGTCTCTGTCATCATAGTGAATCAAGCATTACATGTGGAGACATGCTAGTGAAAGATGACTTTGGACCTAAACTGCATTAGTCCCATGCCCCAAATGATTTTAGAGAGCCTACAGTAATTGGGAAGTATGAAAAGTGAACAGTGTCTATAAATTAGCTCAGTGCCCACTCAGACAGAAAAGCTGACTCTGTGGCAGTAAATTAAACAAGACTCTTCTCTGGCTCTGAGGCTAATGGGCATGGAGTGGCCATACTGTTAAACTCTCTTACCCTCCATAACGGGCTTGCTGCATGCAAGACTTCCTTCTGGAGCATTCCTTGCCATGTACTGACTCCTAAACCATCGAGCTGTTTGGAAGATTGCTAGTTGGCTGCTAACAAAACTTTAAACATCAAATTTCAGTGCTGGGGAACGCTCCCAGACACAGTTTCATTTACTGGTGTGGTTGTGTAACCAAATAATCTCTATCACAAAATAGTTTGGATCAATGAGGTCTGCTCCTGGCCTAAGTTGTGAAAAAACATTATTATTCTTAATAAAATACTGTGTCAATGAAGTTTGTAGAGACTCCTGTGTCTTTCAGACCCATGTGACCCTTTTCCATCATACTGTGGTGGGACGAGGTTACCTTATTTTGGAGCGGAGCAGTGGGCTGACAGGTTGGTGGGGTGTCTTGGAGTGCATAGGTTTATGATGTCTGTGGAATCAGGTGTTTAACTCAAAATGACTGAGGGCCACCATCTGTACCCCCACAGTCTTCCAGCAAATCACTCTCTAGTGCCTCTCTCTGCTGTGTGGCCTGAGGTTAACAGTTGTGAATGCTCTGGACTGAACATGAAGCCAAAACATGAAGCTGTAGAGAGCTGGGTGAGAGTCACTGCCAGTTAAGAGTCCCTCAAACACTTGGCATTCTGATCTTGACAGTGGATGTCAGTACTGATACAGAGAACAAAAAATAAATTACCTTAAGTGAAGGATGTTTACAGCTGCACCAGGATTTTCCAGTCAGCCCCTGTTGGAAGTGGGGATGCTGCATTACAGGGTTCCTTCCTGGGACCATGTTGAGGGTCACACTACTGCCCAACATCCCCACATAGTCCCCCTGCCTTTGCTTTAATGCTGTGAATGCAGCTTCTGCTGACTGCCCTCTCCTGGGGCCTACATAAACTCTTAGAAGAAATGCCACGCTGTCTGCAGTGGTTTCTGCAGAGGGCTTGTTTTGGCCCTCATGACACCATCAACAGCACACACGAGAAACTGGGTCAAAACCAACCTATGGGATATGTGAACAGTGGCAGAACAACATTGGTGGTCTTCATTAGTTTTGTGTGGCAACGGAAGGTTCAGCTCTGAGATGGGGCTAGTGAAGGAGCTGCTGCACTTCCACGGATGGTTTCACGTGGGACGGAAGCTGGTACTGGAGCACCAACATCCACATGGAGCTGGAGTGTGGCTGGCTACTCCTGGGATTTCATCAGCTGAATGAGACAAGATGCCATGAGTCATCACTGCATCTGGGAACACCAAAGCGGAAACTTCACAAGGGGACTCTGTACCTGACTGGAAAAGTCGGTTTGTGGGAGTTTAGACAAGGTGGTCACAAATGAGGTCAGGTGGTTCCAGCAGGCAGATGTGGCTGGGCTGGAGCAGGGAACAAGGGCAAGAGCAAGGCTGGCACAGGGGGCACAAAGGCAGGGCTCCAAAAAGGAGCTAACCATAGGTGGGAGCAAAAACCAAAGGAGGACTACAATCAGATGCCGTCAGGATGCCCTGCTTCTGAATTGTCTATGCAGTCTTTGGGTTTGGTGCCCTCCTTAAAGGGGGAAGGAATTCTTCTCTACCAGGGAATAATGAGGTGACAAGCGGGTGAATTTGTGGGTACCTGCAGAAATTGTTGTGCTGCAGTTTAAGCTAGGCTCTAGCAGAAGCTACCCATGAAAGGAATGTGCCAGGGCAAACCACCTGATGTGAGATGTCTGCCTTCTGTGGGGCCTCTGCCCCTAAGCCAGCGATGGGGCCCTGGGCTAGATAGAGGGGGATTCTGAGGCTGGCTGGTGGTTCGTATGTTCCTCAGTAAACAGGGTGCAATCCTGTAAGGAGATTTCTGCAATAGGCAGATGGGGTTGGCAATTTTTCATTCATTAACTGACCCCCTGTAGATGACTCATTCAGCAACTCTCAGGGCTAGAGCGAAGATTTCTAATTTAGAGCGAGCTAAACTGCGGGCTTCAGAGGTCAGGAGAGAATCTTGACTAAAGCTCGTGGAGTAGTCAAGAAAATTGCCAGTGTTGAAAACTGTGGAAAGGCTTGCAATGGCATGTATAACCTGGACTCTAGATTAGATTAAATAATAAATAAATTAATCTAATAGCACTAGCGTTCTCCCCTGCTCCCTTTTAAAGTGAGGAAATTGTGATATGGCCAGAGAAAAGGCCTGTGGAATAAATGGAGGAGAACAAGCCCCGCTCAGGGGATGGCGGGGATGGTGGATCTTGGTATTCTACATTTCCAGGTGCTTTTCAGTTGCCACCAGATGGCAACAGAAATCCCTTTCAGTGCAGCAGGGTTCTGCAGAGACTGCTCAGTTCCGGCTGCTTTCCCGGCTGAAAGGTTTGCGGGAAGTCTGCAAAGGCTGCCTGCCTANGCAAAAAAAAGAAAAAAAAAAAAAAAAAAAAAAGGAAAGAAACGTGATTTTATCGTCACTAGGCACGTATACGTTGGCTTTTTAGGAAGTGGGGTACTTGAGGACAGTGACGGAGTGGGGAGCTGAGCCTTCCCTGGCAGTCGGTGGTGTGTTGGAGCAGCCTGTCGTGGGCAGCCCTTGCTCGTGATTAAAACGCGCGTGGATGTGCCAGCCCGCAGCGCAGTCACCCTCTGCTGTGGCTATGCAGATGTGTTCTTCGTGACCCAGAAACAAAAATAGCTAGGGGTGACTTCAGGACAGGCACCGGGAGAGCCCCGAGGAGCGCCCTAGCGGGGAGCAATGCCGTCCAGCTGGGGGGGGGGGGGGCGAGAGGGAGGGGGCTGCAGGACCGCCGACACCCAAAGCTGCCAGACTAAGTCATGCAGTCACTGCTGTGGGATTTATCCTCGCATCAAAATTCATTTTCTCTGGCAGCCTCAGTCATCGTTTTGACCTCAGATGCCTTGAGCACGGTTGCCATGGGAACCGGTCGGCTCTTCCCTCCATCCCATCCACTTATTGTCCCTGACAGGCAGCTAGCTGCCAGTCAAACGTGGCAACAAAACAGCCATCCCCTCTGGCCTCTGCCACTAAGCGGCAGGCGGTCCTGTCCCTGACCTCCTGTTTTGCAACAGGTCACTCCTAAGAGAAAAGCTGCCGTGTCTCAGCCCAGCTCCCCTCTTCCCCCTAAGCACAAGCGCATCCCTTAGCAACCCCTGCCCGAGAGGGGTGGGAGAGCCGGTTTCCAGGGCAACGGGCACATTTTTACATCACTGGTAACTGCTGGGGTACGCACCGTGCACCCCGCAGTCTGCCCTAGCTGTGTGCCAGGGTTCAGAAGCAAACAGTGTCGGACAGCTAATTGACTGCAAGAAGCGGAATCCCTAAAAATGGCCCTCTCCCGTCCAGGATTGGCAGAGGTGAGCTTGCGAAAGAGGGTTTCCCTGTAGCACACATGGCTAATGTAGCTAATATAGCTAATTTAACTAATTCAGAGACGGGGGGGGCAGCGCATCTGCCAAGTTCTGGCAGCGTTACAGTCATTCAGAGAAAGCAAACACGAAGAGAGAGGGAGGGAGGAAGAAGAGGGAAGGAGGAGAGACTGGTGAGGGAAACAGAGAAAGAAAAAGGAGGAGTGGGTGGGAGAGCTGGGGCGAGGAGACGCAGAGGGGTGGAATGACTGGAGGGCAGCCAGGAAGCCACGTGATGGACAGCAGAGAGGAGAGTGGGATGCAGTAGGAGGTTTGGGGAGTGGGCGTGTGTTGAAATTAATGCTCACCAAGATTTAAGTACCCCAGAAAACCTATCTGAAACCTGTAGCTAAAAGCGAGATAAAGGAAATTTTAATTCACAAAAAGACCTAGGGCTGGGAACCTTAGAAAAAATGGGACTTGGCTGTAAGTCTGCAGTCCTATGGCACAGGAAGGAAATCTGCAAACTTCAATACACATGCAACAGACATGACGTGCATTGCAGATCCCCTGCAACAAACCAGCAAGAGCTCTGCTGTAGCCAAATAATAGCACCTTCTATATTGCGCTGTCAACAGAAAAGCTGTAGGGAATTTTACAGATCTGTGCACATCTGGGGAGCAGGCCAAGAAGCTCTTTATGCCAGTTAAACCAAGATCATGCCTCAGTGTTTCTTTAAGTACAAAAGGATACAGCAAAACAAATAGCTCTTTTTTATGCTATTTAATATTATCCACAATGCATTATGGATATGTGTGCCTACATGTTGTTTTGTAAATGATCTGGTTTTTTAGGGCCTCCTGTTTATCATTTTTGTGTAGCTTCTGCCCTCTTTTAACAGCAGCAAGGAAAGAAAATCCAGGCTGCTGGAGGAAACAGGTGCCGTAGGGAGACAAGAGTGTTGCAGTATATTAGTGTGCATTTAAAGACATAAAAGACCTAATAACTGACCTTAAAGTTGAATGAGTAACACAAAATAAATATCTGGAATTTCGCTAAAGCTCCACCTAAAATTCAGCCATTTTCAGCCTCGAACAAGAGCGCTGCGGTGCAGTGAACAGAGAGGGTTTGGGGGCTCATGGGGGACCCGCTGTCTCGCAGGGCGCAGGGGGGTAGTGGGGCGCAGCCTGTCCCCAGCAGACCTCGCCCTGTCCGTGTCCCCGGGCAGCGGCCAGCAGAGGGGAGTGTTGGAGTGGGTTGGCTGCCGTTATGCAATCCCGTTTTTTGCTACCATCTGCCCTCTCCTGGGTACCAGAGGCGCCACTGGGAAGGTAGAATCAGGCCTCGTTGTTCCTGATGTTAGCTGTTACTCAGCCCTATCTGTAACCTTTTGCCTTCATACTTTCACCTCAGCCTTATTTGCTAGTCTTTTTTTCCCCTCTGTCTCCCTGTATGATTAGCGACAGTTGCCCCTGGATCCTGGCCTCACCTTGTCCGTATCCAAGACAGAAAAGAAGTTTTTTGTTCTTCTGAAAAAAAAAAAAAATTCTTTAACTTTGAGGCAGCAGTGATAAACTTGGAATAAGAAGCAAGCACATACACACATGCAAAGGGGAAGCATCCAAATGACAAAAAGCCATGTGATTTGCCTGAGAGTGGGTAAAAAACTGCCTTGTGCGTAGCTGAGTCTGAAGGGGGAAAACAAGACTTGCATCCTGTTTAGGCTGATGAAGAAGTTGTGTAAAGTAGCCTCTTTGGGGTAGAAAGGGAAGAAAAAAAGAGATGGGTTCCAAAAGACAGTCACCGGAACAAAAATGAGGAGAGACTCTTGGAAAGGATGTCAGAAACTGACAAAAACAGAGATATGCAAAGAAACACTGATTTCTTGCCTCAGTTAGGATTTGAATTACACTTCTTAGATTCTAACTTGATCCATTTAACTTGACTTAAAGCCAGTCTGCTATGTCCATATTAGACTGGTTAAATGACCAGATTGTCCTTTGAGGCTAACATCACACGTTAAACTCAGTCTAGCTTAAGCCTGAGAGAGACAAGAGGAGGTAGATGTTGGGAAAAATGAGGCTGGAGAGGAGAAAGATGATGGCAAAGAGATGATGTAGTAGATAGCTGTTGCAAAGCAAGGGGGACAGGCGATGTGCAAGAGAAGGAATGCAGGAGACAGGCAGCGATGGGTACAGAGCACAGCACAGAAGCTTGGGGGAGAAAGGGGACCTGTCCGAGAGAGCAGGTACAGGGCAGATGGATGAGCTTGTGGTGAGAAAGGGAGGCTGCAAGGATCCAGTTGCATATTCCCATCACGTTACTGTTCCTGGAGCTTTGGCTGGACAGGTGCTAAGGTGAAAGAGAACAGAAGAAAGGCCAGGAATTCCAGTTGCTGTGGAGTTGGGGAACAGGGGATAATGGGATTACAAAATTAGAAGGCATGAAATCTATTTCCAGGTCTGGCATGACTGATTCTTGTCATATGGCAAGGGCATTAAATAACTCTGACCTTTGTAAACTATTGGGAATATTAGTTGCTGCTGTTGTGGTAGTTTCTTTGCACAGTCCTTAACATGGTGTTCTGAGTAAAGGACTTAATGATAAATCAAGGCTGTCTTTGGCTGGAGAGCTATTAATACGCCCAAGAAAATCCCCTTGTTCTAAGGCCTTACTGGCTACAGTCGCTCATGGTGTCATTGAGGTGTCTAGCCTTACTTGTTTATTAGGGGAAATAAACTGCTGTTCATCTCAGTGGGATAATTATTCTGCTATGGTTATCCCTACATCCGTTTTTTATAAAAAATAAAAATACCTCAGCCAGTAATAAGAATCCTGCTTCCAAAGCCATTCTTAATCTGGAAAAAAGCATGGAACTTTGAAACAACATGCACACCAGAAACAGATCAGATAACTATCAAAATAACCATTCATCGTGAAAGAGGCTGATAAGANGGGGGGGGGAGAACTACAAGAAGAATTTGTTTACACTTCTCCAAAGCAGCCCATTTGTGACCTACGCTTTACCAAATGCAGATAAAAAGCCTAAAATGATCCAATGCACAACAGAAGAATCACATTTTCTCTGCTTATTTGGCCCATGATGGGGTCAAAGGAAGCATCGTTTGGAGAACTCAACTCGGGATGTTTTAGCCCTGTAGTGCTTCCAGTTTGTCCTAGAAATAGATGAGCTGGGCAGGTGAGACTGATTGCACCGTGCCCTGTGGCAAACCCAGAGACAGCAGGGAACTGCTGCAGCCTGCTCACAGTCAAGAGCCAGTCTGGCCCCACAGGGTCTGTGCCTTTGTCCCCCCAGCCCTTTTGTGGCAGCAGGAAAAGGAGCTTGCAGACCTCACATCTGTCTGGGATCGCTGGTCTTGGGTCAGTGCTTGCATGCTGGGTCTGTCGCCGCGACAGAGAGATCCCCTCAGCAACACCTCTGCCCCAGCCTTTTTTATGGGGAGAGGGAGACCATAGGTGACAGGAAAGGAAGTAAGGAACAAGTGATAGGGCAAAGGAGAGGAGGTCTCGAAGGTCTGATCTTGGCTTGGATCTGAGACCCAGCAGTGCTGGAGTCTGGTTTACTGTCTCCAGTGCAGCCATATCCCAGTTCCCTTGGCCTTCAATTCACCAGGACAAGCAGTCCTGTTTGGTCAGGGCTGGGCAGCAAACAGTGGCTTTCTTAAGGGATAAGGCTAAAGACATCAGCCCATATGTTCTTCAGAATGGGAGAAGATCTCCTGGAAGCAGAGGGTTACAAAGTCTTGCCGATGGCACAGCTAACTTGTTGACCCCGGTGTAGCTCCTCCTTTTGCTGTGCTGTCTTTCACCTACCTGTTTTTGTTGGTGAAGGCAGGTGAGGCTGGTAGGCTATGTGGAGGCTGGAGATCAAGCCGGGTCAGCTGAGGCTGGAAACCTGGGAGGAAAACAGTATCAGTATCCAGAGCAGGAAGTGTTGCCCTGACGAAAGTGCTTAGAAAGTTGGAAGGTGACTGCATGCCAGGGAATTAGGAAGGCAGCTGAAAAAAAATGTCATAGGGCAGGTGGTGAGGGCAAAGATTTCAAATGGTAACAGCTCCTCCAGGAGGATTACCTGGGTGCGTAACAGAGGGATGCTGCGGGAAGAAGGGGCCCAAGGAAAAGAGGATTGTGGGAGAGCTGTTGCAAGGTAGGTGGTGGTTTCTGAGGTGGGCAGACACAGGCTTGCTGGATTGCTGTGTTTAGTCTCCATCCAGTTTTTTAGGTTGTAAGAACTTGTGTTCACATGATTTGTGCAGTGGGTGACATATATTCTCCTGTTCTCTTTGAAAGGGAGTTAAATATATTGTCACTTAAACTGCTTTGGGTCCATTTTAATTTCACCTTGGTGGAGGCTGACAGATTCCCAGTGGTGGGTCACAAAGTGGGGCAGTTCTGGTGGGGCTCCAAAGCTGCAGGGAAGGTGCGGATACAAGGGAACACAGAGTGGGGGGAACACAATACTTGAATGCCATTGATCGCTGCCAGATGTTGCAGTATCTTTTCAGCTGGGAAGAGCTATAGTGAAGTTAGGGCAATTTTAAGATCCTCCCTGCTGTAGATAAAAATCCCTATTTGTTCTTTGTGTCCTACTCCCACTGCTTAACATGCCTCTAACTCCTGTATACATATGCACTTGCTCCTATTCTGATTCTGCCTCCCTGCTTAAAGGATGGCAGAAGGGGGTACAGAGGCAACCGAAGAGGAGAGTAAGCTATTTCATTATGGAAACTTGCACTGGAGCATAGCTTATCTGCCTTACAAGTCAGCCTCAAATGGGAATTTGGAAGAGAAAATGTCCCCATATCAGGGATTCTTGCCTGTAGAGTTACCCCAGTGAGGTACCTTGGACACTTTCATTGGTTTGGTGGGAGTGGAAACATGACTACCTATCAGCTAAGCGTGTGACAGGGGAGTGAAAGCAGAGTGAAAGTGGAAAGGCTGGTGTCTGCTGGGGATCATGGACACGGTTTATTGCCTGAGAGCCATGCATGCTTGTCAGACACGTATCTGTTTGGATCTCTGTAGCCCTTTTTATACTAGAAAGCAGAGGACGCAAACTGACCTCCCTGCTGTCTTCTGGGCACCCTGAAAACTCACCAACAGAAGGGGCTGGGCAAGTTCAACATCCACACCTACAGCCTGGCAGGAGGAAACAGCAGAGCGTACTGAACTCCTTTAAACCTGCTTCAGCACAGCAGTTTACATGAGGTCCAGAAATAGGGTGATTAGGGAGCCAAAATTAGAGACAGAAAAAGATGTATGGTATTTGAGCATGTAATGTTGATTCTCTGTGACTAGGGTCAAGGCAGGTCTTTACTGCACTACAAGCCACTAAGGTTCTGTTTAGCCTTTTGAAGGTCCCTGTGGGGAGAACAGGCCATAGGGCTGCAAGAGTAGATTGCATTTTTGGTAAGCATACTTCAGTGTTAGTTTGGTCCTTTCTTTGACCAGGTTGTCTCCTGCCATCAACAGTTTAGGAACAATGTCACAGTACTGAGCAGCTCTTACATCTCCCCAAAAAAGTAAAAATATGCTTGGCTTCACATAGGTGATCGTGAGAATACCTTCATGGTCATCAATGTCCCTATTGATGGCTATACCCCAGCTTCTTTTGGTGCATAACACCAC
Source organism: Chionis minor (assembly GCA_013398295.1). Classification (NCBI taxonomy): domain Eukaryota; kingdom Metazoa; phylum Chordata; class Aves; order Charadriiformes; family Chionidae; genus Chionis; species Chionis minor. The sequence goes on along the minus strand of VZSF01008149.1, from coordinate 21,374 downwards.
CCACTGAGTGGCTTTGTTTCTCTTCCCATTTACTTCAGTAAGTGTCTTACTGAAACATCAGTTTCCCAGTCATCTAAGCACAAACATTTGGAATGCAACTCTAAAGGTCGTTTTCTTTTTTCTGGCTAGGACTAGATGGACAGAATCTGACATGTGTAGGTTCCCCTGATAGCATCAGCTGTGCACATTCCCAGCAGGCAAGTGAGGGTTTATGATCCATAACTACACTTTCTTACTTCCCAGCAAACTATTCTTTGGTGCCAGGGGCTTCCAGTAAGTAAAGGAGCATGAAATCTAGGGTGAACATGAACCACACTGAAAATACAGCTTTTGTAGTGGCTCTGTTTAGCAGACCAAGCAGCCACCTGTGTCATGCTGTCTGCTTTTAGTCCACAGGGAGATTGTGGATTGCCTAGCTGGTGAAGCACTGGTCTGGGTCTCTGGATATTGTGTTTGGTTTATGGCTACATCACAGATTTTCTCCTGGGTCAAACCATGTAATCCCTATGTGCCTGGTTCCCATATCAGCAAAACAGAGTTAATACTAATTCTTTTCCCTGTATGTAGATGTTGAGATAGATCTTCAGGACATGGCTATCTCTTACTGTTTATATACAGTGCTTTCTACAGTGTCATCCTGATTTAAGCTGGATGCCTTAGGAGGAGTAATTAGTCCTATTAATAATCCATCCCTATCTGGCTCCAGGCTCTGAAGATCATGTAATCAGTAGTTTCATTTGTTGGTTTCTGCAATATCCTGAGCTCTGTGGGGTAAACTGGAAGAATTGGGGGAGTGGCTGCCATGGGGAAGTACTTCCAGATCTTACACTGAGCCTGGCACAGAATGGGGTGGGATTTAGGGAGACTTGGGTCTGCTGTATGAACATCTGCTTGTCTCAGATAATGGCAACAGTGGTCAGACATGTATTTTACTACTACATGTCACCCCACAGTTTAAGGTGTTCCCAGAAATCTTGCATCAACACTTGATTAGGAATCAGTTGCAGAAAAATATGTTAGTTATGGAGTTTTGAGCTTCACTGCATTTTTAGGTCAGTTCAGGATTTAGGGTCTCATGTGACTAGCACATTGTCCTCTCTGTCTCTGATCCAGTGATTCTTCTGAAAGGCTGAAGAATGTGTTATCTGATAAGTCTTTGGACCTGTTAAAGGTGGTTTGGCTCAGGGTCCCAAATTCCCAAGGAAACCTGAACTCTTGGCATGGGTTAGGCTGAATGGTTGTGATGCACTGTGCCTTTGTGAGAGCTGCACAGAGCGTGCACTTAACATCAGGGATAGTGCAGGACGTATTTCTTGACCAAGAGAAACGTTGAAGACCTGAAAATTACTGAGTTGCTGAAGTAGTGGGCTTTCAACCCAAAATAAAATCCTTCTGTGGGCAGTGGAGGAATCCTGCATGTGTTTTGTCCCTGTTGCTCAGTGCGGCACTAATTGCTTCACTTCACACAAAAATGCTGCAAGAACATCCTTCCCTTACACTGTCATGCAACTTGTATCCAGTTACTTTCTGAAAGTCAGAAGAATATCACCTACTAGAAAGAAATCTGTTTCTATATCAGCTGTCTCTATTATCCCCTTTTCTTCATTTGTATTATGTTCTTTCTTTCATAAATATATTTCTTTTTGCACAGCTATTCCTTTCTTACACTGTCTTAACCTGCATCTTGGTTTTCTCTCACTTTTTTTTCCCCTGTCCTCCTTTCATTTCCTGTAAGAGATATTTCCTTCCCTCATTTTTTGCTTCGATTTTTTATTCTTTTTTGAATTTGTCTGTCTCAGTCACTGTGCTACCACAAGAAGATCTAGAAAACCAGATGAGTGTTAAATTTGGAGAAAAGGAGTGCTACAGTGGCTGTAGTGCCAGGACACTGGCTGGAGTTAAGAAGGAGGCCTAAACAGGCTGTACCCCACCACCACCTATGCACACAACATCCTTCCTTGAGAGAGGTTCCCAGACCTATGTCAATGGCTGTTGTAGTTCACCTATCCTTTGTTCAGCTGCTTGTTCTACAACCAGGTAGTGCAATGCTTGTTATTTAAGACAGACTTCAATACAGGGGCTTATGAATCCGAAGGGGGATATAGGCAATGTTTAGGCAACTACACCGAAAAAACATGTTCCCAAAAACCACACTCAGGCTGTCATATACTGAAGACAAATTTCTGACATTGCTTTATTTCTCAAAATACTGTTTGCATCCCTACTAGAACAGACGCGATATGAAATGCAGTGCTGACTAGTGTGTTTTTGTAAAACAGCCTACTTGGGAAGCCCATCTCACCACTGAAGGCAACTGGAGTAGTGGAAGCCCTAAGAAGTTAGTGATTGCAAATTCTGGGTCGGGCAGTGGGACACAGTGCCATGCAAAGAATAATTAAGGATGCATTGGGTATGAGGCACGAGGTAGCCTGATTCCTTACCTGGCATAGGTACAGAAAGCAGGTGATCTTAGCTTCTAGCCTTTGCTCCAGTCATTTTTTCACCATGAGCATGTTTGAATTTATTAGGCAGAGCATATATATATTTTAAGGTCTACCACAGGTAGTTATGAGACTTAATCAGGCATTCAGAGCAGCACAGTGAGTGGGTTTGTCCTTCAATAGCAACTTGGGGACCCATGAACACCAAGTCTAGGAATATAGAAAAAAGGTCCCTTAATGGAGAAGCTGAACACAGGCCTCATGTTCTGGGGTATTGCACTAAGTATAGAGCTACTCTGTCAATGGAGAGAAAGAGCAAGTTCTTTAGTAGCTGCTTTTTTAGAAGCAAAGAGAGGGGTGAGGGTAGGTTCAGAAAGGCACAGGTTGCAGGTCCCCTCTGAAGGGAGACACCTCCCAGTAGCGCTGAGCACAGCGCAGTAGCCTGGAGAATGCTGGTCTTTACTGTTCTCTGTGCTGTTTTGCATTACAGCTCCCCTGGGTGCTGGCTTTTTGGATCCATAGTAGCAATATTCATCTCTCCTTCCGGGCTTTTGGTTTCCGTTTAAGAGACTGAGAAAGTACTTAAGCTGCAGTGCTCAGCATTGTGGCATTTCAGTCCGGGATCTACTTTTAGTCTCTCTTTGTCTCAGATCTGCATCTGAAAAAGGCTCTTTCCTCCTTTCAGTAGGGGGCTGTGAAAAATCAAGGCTGTGAGTTGTCCAGATCCTACAGTGCTGCAGAAGGGGTGTATATGCATACATGCCTTCTGGATGGGGGGGTTGTGCAATTAGCAACATATTTTGAAGCACTTGACATATTGTTCTGCGATCCCCTGAAGGCTGAGTATCTGGGAAGATATTGGTCTATTCTGTGTCTGGTTCCAGCTGTCTGTACCAGAAGCAAGAATAACCCAGCAGTCCTTCAGCTGGGGACATTTGGCTCAAAGGGAGAGTCCCTGACATCACACCTAAACTCCCATTCTCAGTCTCACTCAGCCAGCTCCTCTTTGGTTTTTGGCATTTCTCTTATTTCTACCCCCTAAATTCTCTTACTGTATTTCAGAAAAATGTGTGTGGATGTCTCGACCGGAGGTGGCTACACCTTGCTCTTACTTCTGAAAAATCTGATTCTGTTACATCTGTCCTTTCACTCTCTCCATTGCCAAGGAGATTCAGGGAGGATGTCTGTCAGACTAACTGCTGGGAGGTATTCACTTCTTTAGAAATTCAACTGCTTGGGGATTGCAGGGCTGAGCTATGCACATATGTATGTGTGAGTGCAGCCTAGGTGAGTCAGAAGTGAGGATTACCGAGAGGGACTCAGTGGTATACTGTGGGAAGGCAAAGACAAGGAGCCTCGCTGCAGCCTGGAGGAACACAATGAGCAGTGTGTGGGACCAAGGGACCTCTGCAGAGCAGCTGAGAATAAGGACAATGACACTAAATATGCTCCAGCTGTCTAAAAAAGCAGCAGTCGCTCCCCATATCAATCCCCTTCAAGCCTCATGTTTCTGAGGCTTCCACAGGTGTCACTGCCTTTATCTGCCAAAAAGCCTGCTTTACCTGGGCCCCCCCCTCCTCTGCCCCCCGCCTGGCAGTGGCACAGCTGGTAGCAGCAGGACTGCTGCGCTCACCCTGCCCGCTGAGGACGTGAGAGATGGCACGGGGATGCATTTCAGCTCCCTCCAGCCACCTCCTGTCTCCCAAAAGGCTGATGGGCACTAATCAAGGACAGAGAAGGGCAGCTCCCCACCCCCACTCGTGCTTTTAACCCTTTCTTTCCCAAGGGACTTGGGACAGAAGTGAGGGACGTACAGCTGCAGAGGCTGGGAGAGGAATGGGGAGGCACGAGCAGAGAAATATGATGAGGGAAGGAGCGATGAGACAAAGCATGGCTGGAGAAAGGAGGAGCCACTGATGAGCAGCAGGGCAAAGAGGCAATACATGTCGAAGAGGGAGTGTACAGAAAGAACATATATTGCTCAAAACCAGACACAACAATAGGGAAAAGGACAGATGGAGAAACCACAAAGGGACGGAAAGAGACTTGAAGAAAGAGAAAGAAGGGAGGGCATGAATACAGGAGGTGCCAAGAGCTGGCTAGAGGAAGGTTATGTGACATGCTGAAACCAAGACACCCACCCAGTGGGCACAAACATGTCATCTGGCCCTGCCTAGGGCAGAGTTCTATAGAAAGGAAAATACTGGTGTTTAAAAAGGCTGCTTAGTGGGGAGAAGACCACTGGCTGAAGAGACCAGGTTTAAAGACTGGATGGATCCCTGTGTCTTTCCCTGTGCATGGTTTCTCTTCTATATGTCCCCTTGTTAATACTCTCGTAGCTCTGTCAGTAGTCAGGGTTAATGGACTGGCTAGCATGTAGTTTCTGCACTATGGCTCCTTGCAATCCTACACCTGCCATCTCATTTTTTTAATTTAATTTCTGAGCTGGGGAATGGCCAGCTGTACTTATCTGTGTCATCAACAGAAGAATCTATGCTCTTCCTCATGCATCCAGTCTCTGCTTTCCCAGGTCCATTTCCCCATACTCACATTGTTTGCAGAGCGATAACAGACTTGGCAGGAGAGCTAATTCAGGAGTATAATCTCTTTTAAACAAAGTGCACCCTGTTCCCACCTGGTCAATTAAACTGGAACAAATCTGTGCTGAAGCACTGACCTGAGGCCAAGCACTTTCCCTCCTGGAAAGATGTGTGATGGCTCTTCCCTGGGAGCACCACCCCAGCCCTAGCTGGAGCTGTGGGATGGACAGCTCATCGCCACTGTCCACTGCCCGGCTGCTCAGGCAGATCACAGCAGTCAGAGCCAACTGTGATGGTGTTTTCTGTGCGATACATACCTGTACAACCTCTCCCAGTCCCTTGACGGAATGACTCCAACAGTGAACTCCAACAGTTCTGAGCCTGTTTCCTCCCAGCTGTCCCACAATGTGTGTTATCTCTGGGGAAGTCAGAGCTGAAGCTTCTCAATGCTGAAGATACTTAAACCATCCTTGCCTCTGTTCTTGAAAGAGTCCCTGGCCTCCCAGCAGCTGGCCTGTTCCTTGGTGAGAAATGGGGCCACAATAAGAGACATTTCAGAACAAAGAAAATATTTTTGGGGGAGGAGTTACTCTTGCTGGAGTAATGTGGATTGGAAGAGGGAGTCTTGCAGATAGGACTGTGACCTCTCCAGTTTCCAAAGCTTTCTCTGGCAGAGGCCTGGGTAGGAGCAGCCATGGCTCCTGTGCGATTCCCACAGCAACCTCTGCTGGGAGTTGCTGCTGGGGAGTACCAAGGACCTCTCCTGACACTGAAGTATAAAGCAAAGGGTAGCTATGCAGGGCAGCAGTTGTGGCCTACAGTGTTGCAAATGGTGATGTAAAATATTAGACTTATTGTGCTTCACATCTTATTGGAAAAGTACAGATTACTTTTGAAGATTTGGTCAATAGTGTTAAGTTTCTTAATACTTTGAGCAAAACTCTTCTCTCTACTGTTCAAGTGCCCTCTTTTTCCGTGTTTTGAGACCTTATCACTTCAGAGAATTTTATTTTTGCACATCAAAATACTAAGAAAAAAACCTCCTTCATTACCAACAAAAGTTTCCGTGTAGGATTTTATTTTGCTTTTATTTTTGTTAATGGGAATGCTAATGTGAATGTGAAAGTTAATGTTTGGTTTTGGACAAACTGTGCCCAGTAGAAATAAACAATAAAAATATAGGCTTTCAAATAGGGAACAGGTGAATACCAGTACACAGAAATGCATTAATATAAACAAATATAGTAGATACATGAATGCAAGCAAGCACAGGTATGCAAACACAAACAAAAATACAGCTATATATTATGTATACGCTCATATGAACATGTGCATAGGTACATACCTTTGTATGTATGAAGTAGCATGGGTGCAAATATCCTTAGATATTTAAATGTACGCTCAGAAATAAAAGCATATGCACATATATATATGGACATAAAGTAATACACATGTACACAGTTTAATATTATGAATCCGTGCACTGGTAATCTCAGACATGCTAGTATTTGTACAGGCATGCGATAGCATACATTACATATCTGTTTATCTATCAGAACATAAACTTACTCAGATACAAACATTTTATATAGAAATGCAGGTGTAATACAGGCCCCAGAGAATCCTCCACCAGCCCATAGGAATGCACCTGAGCATTTACACACAGGGCATCCTCACACAGATGGGCTAGCTGAATGTAACCACGCTAGTTTTCAAAAAGAGGAGGCCACTGGCAAGCAGATACACGTGCGTGTGGGAGTGGAAGTGAGCTGTGAAAGAGTGCAGGAATGATCCTGGGGGAGGACAAAGGGTGTGTGGAGCACCCAGAGGGAGCAATGCAAGAGCCAGATGGGTTTGCATGAGCAGGGCAGCATCACTGGGGGGTGAGGAAGGAATTTGGGGAAGAGATAGAGAGCATGAATCAGGAAATGTGTGGTCTTCCCCTGAAAGAGTCTGTATAAAATGAGGGGGTGGCTTAGGGGAGATGCCCACTCTGGCTTGCTGGCACCCTGTTTCCGAGGGGGAGTGGGGCAGAATTGTTGGGATGGGATGATGAGGCTGCATGCCAGGATTCCTCCTGCCCTCCTTCTGGTTGCTGACCCTGCTGGCAATGCAAAGTGGGACTGGCAGCATAAGGCAGCTTTTCCTAAAGGTGGGTTCATCTCCTCTTTCCTTGTCTGCTCCAGCTGGATCTCAGCACAGGAACAGTGTGTGGTGTTTTGGAGCACTCTTCCCATCACTCTCTTTCTTGTCCTACATGGGCTGCTCCTTATGCTCCTGGCTGCTGAGCAGCAAGTGTGGGGTGCTGGACTTGGCGGGGAGAGGGAAGCACTGCCACAGGGCACCTCCGAGCATGTCCTGCTGGGAGAGGAGTGATAAACCCCTGTGCACTAGACTGGTTTAGCTGTTGTTAGCCCACGAGGTGAAACAAGCACACCTCGGGACAGGAAGAGGCTCAAATCCTGCAGCCCGAGTGTTTCCAGCTCAACAGCAGATAATCTTAGACAATGAGGGGAGCAGAGATGGGTCAGCCAGGAGCCTTGTCTCTTTCCTGTGAGTCCTGGTGGTGTAAACACACATGATGTCCGTAAGCCATTTTCACAGCCTCGGCTCCCTCCCCCACCCCAGGCTACAACCCTTCCTTTATGCCAGTGATGGAAAATGTAGTGCGAGTTGGGCCAGGTACCGGAGAGCAGAACGTGGCTCAATGAGAAATGCCTCCAGAAGTGGTATTTGGGAATCCGCAGCTCTGCTTCTGCCCACTTATATGTCTGTGTGTTTCTGTGTCTGAGCTGCTCTGTCAATACATGTGTGTCTAATCTGTTTATTTGCTGGGGAGTGGGTACGTATAGTGCGTGGGTTCGGCTCCGCTTACTGTATGTGTATGTGGTGGCTGCGCGCGTAATTTTCTCTTACTAATGTTGGGGTGTGAGAAGTATGCCTAAATGGGGACACGAGATAAGGTATCTTACCCTGGTGAAACGCCTCCACCCTGTGCCATGGTGTGCAGGCCCAGACTGGCTCCATGTGCCAGCAGGCAGCATGCCCCAGCACCTATTGCACGGGTACTGGATTGACCAGGCTAGGCATAAAATGCTGCTGTGAGGAAGCCTATGCTTTCTGATCGGTATCTGTGTGACTGAAACACTGCAGCTGGTTAAGCAGCTAGAGAATATTGTCTAGCTGCATTCGTCAAACTTCCCGTCATCCTTTTGTCAGGCTGGCACAGTGCCCCGCACGTACCAAAGAGGGATTATTTTTATGTTTTCCAGGGAAAAATTGTTTCCTCTTCTTAAGAAATAACACTTTTCCATCTGTATGTAGCATTTTATCAATAAATATGAAGTAAAAATTAGTTTTGTGAAGACCAATCAAAAACAAGCCACTCCTTATGCACATGCTTTTCAGCCCTTTGGAAAAGGAGGGAAGAGTCACCTGAGGTCTCAGCTGAATGGCAACCATAATTCCTTCTATCCCATACCTTCTGTTCCTCTCCAGGCCTCTTCATGAACCGACCTCCAGCCCAATCACTTTTCTGAGCTGGGTGTATTTTCCTATTGCCATGCTGCTGCTCAGGGCTTTGCTAGGAAATTCTCTTTGTAATTTTACTCCTCAGTACAATTTTTTTTCTCTACTTTTGCTGATATTTTTTAATTGAACTTCATTAGCCACGTTGCTTTCTTACATTGCCCTTCAAATTCAATTTCTTGCTCAAGGTGGAGAAAACCACTGCGAGATGCAGTGGCTGACATATAAAAAACCCTCACCACAGATATTTTGGCCAAAGCCTCTCGCTCCTGCCCTGCAGCCTCGTGCTAGCTCACCCCTGAGCTCCCAACACAGCTCTGCTGGTGCCTCCACTTCCTCACCTGCTGCACATCCCAGTCTGGGACTGGTATGTGGGCTTTGGGGCATTTTCAGTTTTGGGTGTAGTTCACCTGTTGCCTCTACATTCCAGAGAAAAGGAGGCAGAAACAGAGATTGTAAGAAGGGCAGTTGCTTATAGAAACAATATATTTATAGTATTCTCCACGAGTCACATTCATGTACTTCATTATTGCTTTTCTTAGATGTGAACCAATGTTAGAATAAAACAAGACACATAGCACAAGAAAAAGGCAAATGCACAGATATTTACCTCCTCTCTTTGCTAGGAAGCCCAGTTGCCCAGGCAACATCAATCAGAAAAAAAGTAGGTTTGTGGCCTAGATGCTGCGCAGGAATCTCTTTCCAAGGCCTGAAGTGTTATGGGAAGCGGGACTAGGAAACCTTAGATGACTTTCTGGGGGTTGTCACGTCTCTCACATAGCACTGAGTAGGTACAGGAAACAGAATTTTCAGTACGATACTATGCTCGTGGTTTACCCTCCAGTGTGTTGGTTTCTGCAGAACTATTCATTTTTTTACAAAGGTTACTTCCCCTTTGCAAGCGATTGTTAAAGTATTAAAAACTTTTGACTTCAGTGATGTCCGTCCTCCATCAACTAGTTTAATTAGGAAAGTTTTCAGAGGCATTAGCTGCAACCTACATTTTTAACCATGTTAGAGGGCAGAGGTTAAAAGTCACTTTGGTTTAATACCATGATCTCTTCAGTGTTGTGTCTATGCTCTCCCAGATGGGTAATTCTGCAATTTCCTCCTGTACCTTTCTCTCTGTTCATCTTTTCTATCTATTCACCTGTTATCCCTTTTCCTTCCTTTTCTCTTTTATTCCTCTGCCTTACTCTTCTAATCTGTTTTAGTGCTTTTTTTTTTTCCTTCTCCTCATTAGGCCTTTTCTTTTTTTTGTTTTTGCCTTCTGTCTAAGGCATTGACTCTCTTTTCACTCCCTTAACCTCCTGTTGTCTACTGGCCAACCTACTCCCCACCCATCATCTTGTTTCTCCCTTTTATCTTTCCTCCTTTTTCCCACTCCTCAGCTCCTCTCAACAATAAAAGTTACTCATTGCTTGTGGGGGAAGCATCTGGCCCATGCTGGCTCTCATTCTCTCTCCTTTGTTCTGAATGCTCTTTTGTTATAAACACAACAATCAGAAAAGCACAAAATCATCTCTCAAGGCAAACACTGCACAATAATCCTCCTTGTCCCTGCTCCTCTTATCTCTGAAGGATTTGTTCTCTAGGCAAAATAATAAGAAACATGAGAAAGGATTCACTAAACTTGGAGGGTAAAGATAGAGTCTGGAATGAGCTTCACCATATGGGGCAGCACCACTGAATCCAAAGTTGGGCAGATATGACAAAGCAACAAATGTAAGGTGAACTATAGCTTGCCAGGAGCTTGGACAGCAGATTGATGACCGTGTGGTTGATCAGTCCCTGTTGTTTAGTCTGTGTTCCTATTAGGTTGTGGAGGAGTGGACAGGATCAGAAATTTTACTATTTTTTTTCAGCACCTGATTTCTTGTACCTTCTCCCCATTTGTCCCTTGAGTCAAGGCCTTGTATATATGTAATGTGTTTGCCAGAGAACTGTACCTGTTTGAGCTCCACTGACGTTCTCAAAAAGCCACAGCAAGGTGCTTCTGTGGGGTCACTTGCCAGCTTCAGCCTCTGGGATAAATTAAGATAAGAACAGGCTTGCCCATTGTTGGCTCTTGCTTAATGCTAAATAGGCATTCTCAGATCAAAGCAGCTTTCCTCTGAAAATGTAAGTTCCCTGGAATTGAAAGGTTAGTTGGCATGCACTAGTTTAGACATGCAAGTGTTCTCAAAGCTAAAAAGAAAAAAAACTTGTTAAGCAAAATACGAGCCTTTCCCAATCCCCACAGCTCCATAGTTAAGATACTGGTGTTTAATGTGGGACAGCCAGCATCAAGTTCTACCTGGGGCCAGTTCTGCCTGGCCCTTCCCTTAGATAGAGATCGTATGTCCAGCTGGGCAGTGGCAACCTCCAGTGGGCCCCCATCCTAGTGCTGTTAATGCACTTTGCATAATACAAGAGTGTTATATTCACAAAAAGACTAGGTGGGTAGTTTTAGTTGGTGCAGTATCAGGTAGTACTGCTAAGCAGGTATTAAGGTACTTCCCCCAACAGCTGATCTTCAGAAGAATTAACTGTGATGTTGGGAGGTAGGTATGTGTCCTAGGACAGAAATAAAACTGATATTTAGGAGGAACAGGCTGTGATACAAGCTTCAAATTTAAGTATTTGAGCACCAGCAGATTAATTCAGACTGGGGCAAAACTAACTGAAATGGGAGGGTGGGGTATTTTCCCCACATTCCTTAAGGAAATGTGGTTTTCAGTGATGCATTTTGAGCTTATGTCTCTTTCTTATTGCTGTTTATTCCACCAGTTCTGTAAAGTGCCACTCACTGTGTTCTGCAGTGTGTGTTAAGAGATTTAATTTTCAACTAACTCTTACTGCTTCTAAGTTGGACTGGTTGCTACGTATGTATTTAATCTAATCTTGAAGTCTGGATTGCGCAGCACTTACAACAGAGTCATGTGGGTCAAGAATAAACTAGGAATGAAGCCATTTCAGAAGAACGCTTTGCGCAGTCCGAAGATTGCCTCTGAAATTTGGAAATGCTTAGAGCCTCCCCAAATATGGCAACTTCCCACAGTAACCATTAAATGAATATTTCCAGACCTAATGCCAGGTTTTGAGACAGCTGGATGATCAGATTCAAGGTAGAGTTTGCTATGCTTGCACAGAAATGGAAAATAATCGGAAATAGGAAAAAGAAAAATAAATGTGAGCCAAGATTAGTCAAAGAGTATTAGGGAATTAGGGTGGATCTGACAGCCTGGTAGAGTCAAGGCAGCCTCAGCGCCTTGCTTCCAGGTGCAGCCAGTAGCAAGGCTGAGCCTGTATTCCCAGTAGGCACATGCACACAAACACACATATACGTCACATATATACATGGCTGCCACCCAGATCTACGTATACACACAGAGCATTTACACAAACACAGACAGCACCGATGGTTCATCCTGTTCCCCTCCCAGACCGAGCAGGATGGAGGTCCACTAGTGGGAAATATGTGTATATATATATACACACACGTATGTATAAGGTGGATCCTTCCAGGAGCTGAGCTCAGACACTCAGTCTGCCCCTGGATCCATCTCCCCAGTTGCTGGCACCTGGGAATACGAGACCCCAAGGCTGCAGCCCCACTCCTGTTGCTGGTAGAGACCTCATCACTCACACACACGCATGCATTGCAGGGCTGGTCAGGACTCCCCTGATCACGCCGGGAGCAAACCTGCCACGGCCTCACCCTTAGAGACACAGACACCAGTGGGGCTCACCCCAACGACCCCCAGACCTCATGGTCTCTCCAGCAGCTGACTGGGACTGCCCTGGTCCCCCCGATAGGCAGCTCCTCCCACCCCCAAATAGAGAGTATCTCACTCAGGAAAAGAATTAGAGCTAGAATTAAATCACAAGATAGGGCAGACTGTGCTGATCAAGTGCAGGACAAAGCTGGACAAGTGTGCTGGCCAGCCAACAGTTTACGTGCAACTGGCCCTTTNACATGCACACAAACACACATATACGTCACATATATACATGGCTGCCACCCAGATCTACGTATACACACAGAGCATTTACACAAACACAGACAGCACCGATGGTTCATCCTGTTCCCCTCCCAGACCGAGCAGGATGGAGGTCCACTAGTGGGAAATATGTGTATATATATATACACACACGTATGTATAAGGTGGATCCTTCCAGGAGCTGAGCTCAGACACTCAGTCTGCCCCTGGATCCATCTCCCCAGTTGCTGGCACCTGGGAATACGAGACCCCAAGGCTGCAGCCCCACTCCTGTTGCTGGTAGAGACCTCATCACTCACACACACGCATGCATTGCAGGGCTGGTCAGGACTCCCCTGATCACGCCGGGAGCAAACCTGCCACGGCCTCACCCTTAGAGACACAGACACCAGTGGGGCTCACCCCAACGACCCCCAGACCTCATGGTCTCTCCAGCAGCTGACTGGGACTGCCCTGGTCCCCCCGATAGGCAGCTCCTCCCACCCCCAAATAGAGAGTATCTCACTCAGGAAAAGAATTAGAGCTAGAATTAAATCACAAGATAGGGCAGACTGTGCTGATCAAGTGCAGGACAAAGCTGGACAAGTGTGCTGGCCAGCCAACAGTTTACGTGCAACTGGCCCTTTTTTCCCCCCTTCCTCCCTCTTTTTCCCCCGCTTTGATTCCTCCCCTGGGCATCCCATAGTAAGTCCTGTGCAATCCCAAAATGCTCTTCTCTTCCCATCTCGTAACGTGTCCGGTGCCCCTGCACGCAGCACCCGCCCTCTCCCTGACTCCCAAGGCGCTGCGGCCGTTCAGTCTTCCTGATGGGTTTCACACCTGGACAATGGGGCTGATGGCTCTCCTGGGAGAGCCCTGGGAGGGGCGGGCCCGGGCAAGGTGTCCCTTCCTCCGAGTCCTTAATTTGGGTTGCCACCTGCCATTGTGCCCCAGTGCTCCTCTAGGCCGGTGAAAATGGGCCTTTTGATGTGCTGATGGCTCCTGAGATGGGCCTGAGGAGCAGCTGGGCAGGGTGTCGTTTGGGCTCCTCCTCCTGCCATTGTCTCCCTGGTGCTCCTTTGTGGGTGTGCGGACGTACTTTTGTCACAGAGCCTAAGAAAGAGCATTCTGCAGGCTTCCCCTGCCCTTCCACTCAACTGTTTTTCTGTTGGGAATATCTTACTACCACCACATAAATACCGAGGGAGGGCGGGCGAGCGTCACCCCATTTGACCTGTTAATTTCCAGTGATGTTTGGTCGGGTGACCATGCCAGATAAACAGCAGAAGTAAAAATAAAATGCGATCGTTCCAGTTCCCCACAATCGGGTGACGAAAGTAAGGGCTGCTCCCAAGGTGATTTTCCCAACAACGAAAAACCGTCTTCCTCCCCCCGAGCTGCAAAATCCTTCCTCCTCTCCCTTCCCCCACCCCCCCAGTTATCCAGAAGTTCGGGAGGTGTGAAAAACACGCGCATCAGAGCGCAGCGTTTGGCTTCTGCGCTCATCCGTGCGCTCATCCCTGGCCGTTCCGACGGCAAGGCCGGGACCAGCTGGTGCGACACGCAGCCCCTTTCGGGCCGGTCACCGGTGTCCCGCCGTTAGGCACCGCTCGCCCGGCAGCCAAAGGGTGGCAAATGCTGTTTCTCCCCCACGCGGTGAGTTTCCCCGGGCGCCCTGCGGTACCGGGCCGCCTGAGCTGGCGCACCATGGCCGCCCGGCTGCTCGGCACGCACGCTGCCGGAAGGCCGCTGATGTCAGTTTTAAGTCAGAGAGTGGTGTGAGCTCAGAGCAGTGTTTTGTTTTTTTTTCTTTTGGGGGGGGNTTTTTTTGGGGGGGGGGGGTGTGTAACTGTGCGCCAGCGGGTGGGGGGAGGGCCCCTTGGCCCCGCCCACCAGCCCCCTCCCACGACAGAGGCCATAAATGCGCGGGCTCCCGCGGGGACAAGGCGTGGGCTCGCGCNGCCGGCGGGCGGCCGCCGTTCGGGTCCCCGGCGCTTCGGCGGAGGGTCGGGTCGGGGGTATGTGGCCGCGACGGGAGGGTGATCGGGATTCATCGCCGCCTCGTTGTCCGCTGCCGCCGGGTGTCCGTCGGCCGCGGTGAAGATGGATGTGGCGGCGGTGCCGGCAGGCCGCTGCTGCCGTCCTTCAGCGGGTGACTCGGGAAAAGCCCCGGCGGCGGGGGGGGGTGGGGTGGTGTATGCACTGTTTGTGAAGGGTTGTTGCACATCGCAGATTGATTTGTTTTCGTGTGCGTGGCCTGGTGATCCACATGATGCTGTCGTATTTTACTGTATTAATTTCGAGGGCTCTTCTGCTAGTAGAGCGGCAGTCGCTTGTCCTAGGGTTCACGATGCTTGAAGAGGGGATTGCTCTTAAAGGCGTTTTTTTTGTGGCGGTGGTATGGCTTATAGTAAAGGTATCTTTAATTTCAAGAAGAACGCAACGCATATCCCTTTCCCTTTTCTCCTTTGGAGAGCAGGGAACGGAGCCTTTCTCGCTATCATGGTTCATCTGCAGCTACGAGTGAGGCGTGCGCCAGTGGCGTGAGCTAATGACTGCGTGTGTCTGAGTGCACCAGGGAGGGAAGGAGGCAGGCGTGAGGGGAGAGACACGGCAGATACTCACCAGAACCCGGCGCAGGGTGCGGGGGGATTACAGTTACACGGGGGCAGCAGAATCGGGGAAGCTGCGGGCCCTCACCGCCATTTTGATGGGACATGAGGGCAGTGTTAGAAGATGAGGCAGAGGAAGGAGGGCGTCTGGTGAAGGTCGCTCAGAGGAGGGCTGGGGGGCCGCTCTAGCTGGGTTCAACAAGTTGTACTGCTCGGAGGTTCCAGTCGGTGAAGGAGAAAGGGGGCTGGCGAGAAGCATCTCCTGGATAATGAACACTGCTGATGCCTGTGGTCGGAGGGAGGGGTGGTGGTTTGGATTCCTTGCTGGTGTGCAGACCTCAGCCTTGAGCCTTTGGATAGGCTGGGTGTAGCTGTACTATTTCGGAGTTCCCTGTTTGCCTTTTGGGAAGTGAGGCGCTTGCAGCACTAACAGATGATCCATACATTAGGTCGGGTCTCGCTCACTGGAGGGAATGGGTCAGGCCATGTGATGTCTAGGTGGTAGGAGACTGGGTAGGACATTAATATAGCAGGCAACAGCCAGGATAAGGGACTGTGAAAGAAGGCGGAAGAACTAACTTCATTATAGCTTATGTATGTACCATGTAGGTAGGGGGTGCCACAAAGCAGGTACCCTATGGTGCCTGCTGTACCCCGAAGAAAAACCAGCTATGACCACTGCAAGCCATGACAAAGCATAGCCCTGGGGGGAAAGATGCTCTGTGTCACTGTGGTGAAAATATGGAGAGCTAGGTTTTGTCCTCAGCTTTGCTGTACCTGCTGACTAGGGATGACCTGGCCTGGAGTCCTAAAAGTGCTTAGATGTCTTAATGCTGTTTTACAGG
Organism: Chionis minor; assembly: GCA_013398295.1. Classification (NCBI taxonomy): domain Eukaryota; kingdom Metazoa; phylum Chordata; class Aves; order Charadriiformes; family Chionidae; genus Chionis; species Chionis minor. The sequence goes on along the minus strand of VZSF01008149.1, from coordinate 5,446 downwards.
CATTCAGGTGCTTTGAAAGAGCTGTGTCCTTGTGGCTCTGTGCCAGACTTCTTGTGACAAAAATGAGGGGAGCGGTCACAGGGTAGCAGGGAGGAGGCCTAGACCACCTAGGGTGTATTCAGGTGTGAATGCTACCTCGGGAATCATCTGCCCCGTCCCCTTTGTCTCTGTCCCTAACTTCTGTGGGAAGAGAGCTCAGCCTGAGACGTTTACATGATGTAGGTGGGGGAAACAATGCCTGAGAGTAATTTCCCCAGTTTCTGTTTACTGGGGCCTTAACTGGTGGCTGTGCAAGTGTTGTGCAGGCCAGAAGCAGCTACATGCTTGGCTTGAAAGATTGCTAAAGGTAGTATGAGCCCTGGCAGAAGGTTATTGGCAAAAATTTGGGGCAGCCTTAGGAGCTACTGTTCCTGGAGCTGAGCCGGAAAGTGAGAGACTGGCAGAGCTCTGACAGTAGGCCCCATGGGGTACTTTTCTCTCCTGCCAGCCTTAGGACAATAATTTGAAAGCCTTGGAAAGGGACTGTTAGTATTTTTTGAAAAGCTTCCAATCCTTCCTGAGACAGAAACATGGTATTTCCAAATTGTGCCAACTCCTGAGTCACTTGCTCCCCTACACCTCCCTAACACAGAGATGGCTTAAATGCCACAAGCTTAAAAAAACCCAGAAAAAATGTCAGATGCTTTTCACTGACACTTAAATTTCTTAGTCTGTGGGGCTTCTGAGGTTGGACCTTTAAGCTTCCTCTACGGCTCTGAGGGCTCTGCAGTTTTTAATAGAGATTCACATATACTCAGATTCCAGGGGCTGTGCTTCATTTAAAATACCAAGTATTGCCACAGCTTCAAGAAAAGTAAACGGGAAGGCTGGCAGCGCTGCTGCCACCGCCTCTGTGAGACAGGCTGACTGCCAGGTACCCTGGGGCAGGGTTGGAAAGCTCTAGCCTGGGAAAAGCAGGCCTGTTGCTGAAGAGTGCAGGTTTTAACTGTTAGGAGTGACTGCTGGTATAGCTCATGGGCAGATCAGAGACACAATTTATGGGAACTTGTCAGCTGGCAGGGGGAAGAGTTAGACCGTTGTTTCATGACATGCCATGCCAGAGATCAGCAAAAGCTTTTCTGTAAAGCAGATCAACTGAAAATAAGAGCCACTGATGCAGCCAGTGTATTCACTACTACTGAGCTGATAATAGTTGATGAAGGTCGGGAGATAATAAAGGGGAGGTCCTGACAAGCTCTCCTAGTTCTAGCCACAGAACATCTTGTGCTGTACAGTTGCATCTCCCTTTCCAGAGTCTCTGTTACTGGTACCCACCCTTACTGGAAAAAAAACCCTAGGTGCATTTGCACATAGCACCTATGAACTGCAGTTGCTGTTTATGCTCAAGAGAAAGTCAAATTGTGTAGAAAGCATAAATAATCAAATCAGTTAATTAACTGTTTTCTCTCTCCACAGAAAATCACAGCATCCCTTATTTATGCTGTTGCCATTGCTGCCATTGGATCCCTCCAGTTTGGGTACAACACTGGTGTCATCAATGCTCCCGAGAAGGTGAGAGGGAGAATAATTTGAGGAGATAGTATGGATTGAGGGGCTGATGGGAAAACAAAGGTGCAGAAAGGAGAGGAGCTGTTTCCAAAGCAGCTGCTAATTTGGTTCTGGTTTATGAAGTCAGGAAGACCTTCAAAACCCCTTCTCAACTACCAGTGATGGACAGGAAGCACAAAATTTTGGGGAGGAAAGAGAGCAAGCAGAGGGGTTAATTCTCTTAATTAGGAGTGCAGAGGGGGCAGGAGGGCCTCATCTGCCATTTTCTGGTAGGTCTATATTTGGTCCACGGAGGACTGTGAGCCACTTCAGTTTTGAATCAGAATAAACCAGCCTTGGCAGAAGGAATGTAGCATACAGAAAACAGGTGAAGGTTGGTAGGGATTACTGTTATAGTTTAGTTTATCTCAGGGACCATCTCAGTCTTACTTTATTTGTTTATTCATTCTTTTGTATTAAGTGTAGATTCAGAGCTTGTAAAAGGGTTATGACTGGGGCACTCTGACCAACGGATCTCATGACTGTCGCCTAAGAACGAAGAGAAGAGATGAAGAAAATGAGAAATGTGGTTTTCTTGTAACTATAAGATGGTTCCTCTCTCTCAGGAACTGAGTCACCAATACCACATCCACCCTGTCTCCGGGAATAGATGTCACATCATACATTGAGAGGGAGGTGGGGGGCGGGGGTAGGGTGTGTGATGTCCTCTCTAGCTAATGTCCTGCTGCCATCTGCTGGGGGCAGACACTCTGAGGCTGTGTCCCACTCAGCCCTTTTACGGAATTTTCCTTATTATCAAAGAGGATGCCTTTGAACTTACGAACACAGCCCTGTCACATGCCCATGGGACAGCAAAGGATTGTTTTGCCTAATGCTGTAGTTTTTTGGGCTTACCTCAGTGAAACTTTGTGTCTCTTAAACTATTTGCATCCCAGAAAGCCCATCCCTGCTGCCAGAGTTCTGGTATTGCCAGAAATGTTCCACTCTCTGGTCAAGCTTTCTTGCTCCCTCTCACAGCCTCTACCAAGCACCACCAGTGACTCACATCATCCATAAACATTCGGAAGAGAAGTCTGTTTTCCTTAATAAGCACTGGCCCACCTCCCTCCATGTTCAGTGAAGCAGTCTCTCATACTGCTAGCTGCCTACTGAACTTCTCAATGAAAGTTCCTCTTTCTGCACCCTCATCTTCCCCTTGTATGACTTGTTACTGTCTACTGAATTTTTAGTGTCTATCTTTGCTTCTTGCCTCCATGAAGACAGATGACCTCAGAAGTAGTCTCAACACTCCCCAGTACAAAATGTCTCCCACTGGATTGTAACTCGGTTCTCACCTGATTTCTCTTGCAGATCATCCAGAGGTTCTTCAACAGAACCCTCTCAGAACGGAGTGGAGAGGCTGTCTCCCCAGAGCTCCTCACTTCTCTGTGGTCCCTTTCTGTGGCCATCTTCTCAGTAGGAGGTATGATTGGCTCCTTCTCAGTCAGCCTGTTCGTCAACAGATTTGGCAGGTAAGTTGGGAAGAGGGATCCAAGCCTTTAGGGAATTTTTCCCTTCTACAAGGGATTGTTGGGAGGAAGAGGGCAGAGGTGAGAGGAAGGAAGGAGGAGGTGGTGGCTGCAGAGGAAGCAAGAGTGTGTGGGCTGCAAAAAGAAAGGGTTGCTGGCCAAGGAAGGAGCTGAACAGCTATTACTTTGTTCTCCTCCCACCCCGAGAAGGGGAGTCATTGGTAGGTTTACCCCTCTCCCAGTGATTTTTTTTTTTTGTCTTTGTCCCACTGTATTGCCAGTTTCAGTCTTGACATTTTTACCCTGGCAGGAGGAACTCCATGCTACTGGTGAACATCTTGGCCTTTGCTGGTGGCACTTTAATGGCCTTCTCTAAAATGGCCAAGGCAGTGGAGATGCTCATTATTGGCCGCTTCATTATTGGCCTCTTCTGTGGTCTCTGCACTGGCTTTGTGCCCATGTACATCAGTGAAGTCTCACCAACCAGCCTTCGTGGAGCCTTTGGCACCCTCAACCAGCTGGGCATCGTTGTGGGCATCTTGGTGGCCCAGGTAGGCTTGACGCAACCTATTTGAGGTTCCTCAGGGGAGAGGAGGGCTGGGGGAGGGTGAGGTGGGCTGTACTTGCCATTAGATGTGGTATGTTGTGGTGTCACTCTTGGTGTGGGTGAGGAATTTGAGTATTTACATCACTCTATTTCTCTCCAATTCTTGGTGTAGATCTTTGGCTTGGAGGGAATCATGGGGACTGAAGCACTTTGGCCACTGCTTTTGGGGTTCACAATCCTTCCAGCAATCCTGCAGTGTGTGGCTCTTCTTTTCTGCCCTGAGAGCCCCCGTTTCCTATTGATCAACAAGATGGAGGAAGAGAAAGCACAAGCAGGTAAGAACTCATCTCTGAAGGGGCAGGGCTGTATTCTGGCTCCCAGCCTGCACTGAACTTGAGTGGGAGGCCAGGACTGACTCTGGAGCCTGTGGTGGATCAGGGTGTGACTCCCAGAGGGCACCAGGCCTACCCTCCCATTCCTTAAGTTGCACCAGTGCCAGGAAGTGTGAGAAACCTGGCATCCCAACAGAGACTTCAGGTGGGATTAACATGTGAGGAGTGGCACTGGGCCTAGTGGGATGTAGCAGGGCCAGGTCCTGCAGCTGTCAGCTCCTCCTGAAAGGCAGGAAGTAGGCTGATGTTTAACAAGGAGCTTGGAAGGTGTTTCCCTCTCCTACTGCAGAGGGCTCAAGTCAGCTCTGGCAAGTGTGTGAGCATAATTGGGGCTCAGATGTAAGTTTGGAGATCAAGCAACATGAGTAGGGCCTGGGCATGGTTTCCATGCTGATCACAACACCCTGACCTCTGTGTTGGAAGGGTGAGCAAGGCTGCATGTAGAGGCTTGGTCTTTCCCATGCAGCAGGCCCAAACATGGACTGGCAGGTGGTCCAGTCTTCCCAGTGTGCCCTTGCTGAAATAGCAGGGCAGGGTGAGGGGAACCTACTGGCTGTGAGTGTATTATGCCTGGCAATTTTTATTCCTCCCTCCAGTTCTACAGAAACTCCGTGGTACACATGATGTGTCTCAAGACATCCTGGAGATGAAAGAAGAGAGTGCTAAAATGTCCCAGGAAAAGAAGGCAACTGTACCAGAGCTCTTCCGTTCTCCAAACTACCGTCAAGCCATTATCATTGCCATCATGCTGCAGCTCTCCCAACAGCTTTCAGGAATCAATGCTGTGAGTTACTGTTTGTCCTATCTGCTGGGCCTCCCTTATCTCTGGCTACACTTAACTTGCCCCTAATGTTGAGAGAACTGCGCTTCCAGAAACCTCTTTGCATCTTGACTGTAGGTCACTGTTTTGTGATATTACAGAAATTGCTAAGATGGAGATTATATTGGCTTTCACTTTTCCTCTGCATACCCTGGCATGGCACTGTAATCTTGCATCAAGTGAATGAACCTTGACTGGAAGTATGCTGTTTTATGCTGTTGAGTGCTTGTTAGAAACTCCCTGTTGTCCATGCAAGCCATTATGCAGAGAATGAGGGACATGCTCTCAAACACTGGAATCGTGACGGTGTCCCAACTTTTGCTTCTCTTCCCAGGTATTCTATTATTCTACAGGGATTTTTGAAAGAGCTGGTATCACACAGCCTGTGTATGCCACTATTGGAGCTGGTGTGGTGAACACAGTCTTCACTGTTGTGTCGGTAAGTGAAACAGGGCCTTGTGGTGAGAGGTAACTTGTCTGGGCTTTTTTGGGGAAGTATGACTGAAGACAAGTAGCCAGGCAAAACACTGGTCTAGGCAATGGCCTCTAAGAGCAAAGAAAAGAATGTATTAAAAACATTGTCAGGGGGAGAGAGAGGTATTATCATCTTAGAAGAAAGGGAGGGTGAATG
>VZSF01008148.1:107679-132835 GCA_013398295.1 Chionis minor | reverse complement strand
AGATGGTGTGGGAGATATTCAAATCTCTATAACTCGTTTAGATGACAATGGTTGTAATGAGAACTGAGAGAAGCTACTGGCACAACATGAACACATTCCTGTGACAGGGACTATTGTAAAACTGACACCTTTCTTGAACCTGTTTTCTACACTGAAAAAAAATATCTTAAAAGCTGATTCCTGGGGGCACCCCTGCTGGCACCAAGTGTACAAATAATGTTTGTATTCCAGTTCAGAAAAAGAAAAATGAAAATATTTCATTGAAAGCTGACAGCTCTAACGAACTTTAAAGGTTAGTCTTGGTGCTAGTTAGCATATCTATTCATGTCTCTATCAGTCTATTGAATTACTCAGCTGAACATGCACACAAAAGCAAAACTAAGGGAAAAAAACCGAGAAAGCCAGCATTAATAATTCATAAATACTAGAGGCTTCTGACTGACTATTTTTTCAGGGTGTTAGAAGTCTGCTAAGAACTGAATCCTGCTGGCTCCTAAGTTACTTCAGTAGCTCACAGAGCGACCCTGCCCAAGAATGTTAATGTTTCTGTAAGTGGTTAGCTACCAAAACATATTGTGGATTTTCATCCCCTCAAGCACTTGTTCATGTTTCTTTGGATTAGTATAAGGTAGAGCTTTTCATGAAATGTTTAACTGACAGTTTTTATATTTGAATTTCACAAGCCTCTGCAGACCATAAAGAACTCTAAATTCAGCCATAATCCTCTCTTACAAAGTAAATCAGAATTTTTGAACAGATTCCAGATGCCAATTATGGTAATAATGAGGATATACAACCTCCTTCTCTGCCTCAGCTGGATCAGTAGAGATGCTGCTCTTGACAGTTTAACCTGTCTTAAAACTTTTTGGGGGGAGGAAGAAGGGGTATATTCAAATTTTGATTATTAAATCTTTCAATTGAAGACTAAAGCTATTAACATTTTTCAGAATTAACTAGTTTTCTGGGAACCAGTTAAGCGAATGTTGCAGCTGTTGCCTGACAACGAATTGATTTTAGACAGTATTTATAAGGGACTGAAATGCAAGTTTTTAGCAATTAAGATAGTTTAGTGAAATACTGTAGCAGAGAGCTGATAATAGTGGGAGACGATACATTTCAATACTAACCCCTCCACTCAAACAGGATAAAAAAAGAGGCAGGTGGCAAAAGACAGAATAAAGGCTTTGCTTTGTCAAAGTTCGACTCCCACTATTTCAGTCCAGATATAATCCTAGGTGCCATCCACTCTGCCACACTGGAAACATGCTTTCTTTCCAGGTAGTTATACATGGATTTATTATTTCTTTTTACTGTTTTGGAGACGATGGCACAGGAAAGAGGAAAGCAGCCTGTTTGTAGTGGCAGCAAGGCAGTACAAGGTACTCTCATAGCAGTCATTATATTTGCCATACTAACAACAAACAGGATCTTCAGGGGGGATGAGTTGAAGATTATACCCTGAATATCTGGCTCAAGCTTTGCTGCACCTTGATAAGAGAGCATCGCTTGGGCAGGTTCATTGGCAACACAGACTTTATGAATCATAAACTTCCCTTTGGGAAAAAGTTTATTGGTTAGACTGGTGCAGTATTACAACCTTTATGATACTGTTCGTCCCCATCATCAGGTTAGTAAACCAGTTTTTGGGTGTTTGAAGAATCTGTATGACATGAAATTAGTGAGATGAGAAATACAATATCATTTTCTGTGGGACACACAGGAATGCTGCAGTCAGCGCTGTAGGGAAAAGTTTAGATCTTGGTTCAACACTGCTTTCAAATGACTGTTAATATGAATTTTGTCAGCCATGCTGATTCCCAGATATTTACAACAGTGCAATCTTATTCTCATGATCAGTTCATGGATGCATATCTTATGTTAAGACAGTTACAGGAAGGACCACAGAGAGCAGAAATAAAGTGATAAAAGTAATTGACATCATCTACCTGGACATGTGCAAAGCATTTAACACTGACCACATGACACACTTGTCTTTAAATTGGAGACACATGGATTTGACAGACGGACCACCCAGTGGATAAGGAATTGGCTGTATGGTCACACAGGTTAATGGCTTGATGTCCAAGTCGTGATCAGTGATGAGTGGCATTCCTCAGGGGTCTCTATTGGTACTGGTGATGTTTAACATCTTTGGTGGTGACATGGGTGTTGGGACTAAGTGCACCCTCAGCAAGTTTGCCAATGACCCCAAGCTGTGTGGAGCGCTTGACACGTGGGAGGGAAGGGATGCCATCCAGGGCGACCTGGACTGACTTGATAGGTGGGCCCATGCCAGCCTCATGAAGTTCAACAAGGCCAAGTGCAAGGTCCTGCATGTGGGTTGGGGCAATACCATGTGCAAATACAGACTGGGCAGTGAATTAATTGAGAGCAGCCCTGAGGAGAGGGACTTGCGATGTTAGTTGATGAGAAACTCCATGTGACACAGCAATGTGTGCTGCATCAAAGACATGTGGCCAGCAGGTCAGGAGGTGATTCCGCCCCTCTACTCCACTCTGGTGAGACCCCATCTGGAGTACTGCATCCAGCTCTGGAGTCTCAACAAAAGAAGGACATGGACCTGTTGGAGCGGGTCCAGAGGAGGGCCACAAAGATGCCCAGGGGGCTGGAACACCTCTCCTGTGAAGAAAGGCTGAGAGGAGTGGTTCAGCCTGAAGAAAAGGCTTCTGGGGAGTCTCTGGGGAGACCTTATATCAGCCTTCTGGTACCTAAAGGGCGCCTACAGGAAAGATGGGGAGGGACTCTTTATATGGGCATGTAGCGATAGGGTGAGGGTCAATGGCTTTAAACTGAAAGCGGGTAGATTTAGACTAGATATTAGGAGGAAATTCTTTACTGGGAGAGTGGTGAGACACTGGAACAAGTTTCCCAGAGAGGTTGTGGATGCCTCATCCCTTGAAGTGTTCAAGACCAGGTTGGATGGGGCTTTGAGTAACCTGGTGTAACGGTAGGTGTTCCCACCCATGGCAGGGGTCTTGGAACTAGATGGTCTTTAAGGTTCTTTCTAACCCAAACCATTCTATGATTCAATGATTCAGTGATTCAATGATTCAATGATTCAATGATTCAATGATAAGGAGGAAAAATAACACAAAAAAGATGTTAAATCCTTCTCTACTTATAATGGTAGAGGTTTTTATTCTTCTATGAGAGCATAAATTGTCACATAATTACAAACAGCAAAGTTCACGTCACAAGACTTATTCATCTACCTACCTTACGAGGTTTGTTCCTCTACACTGGTGCCTATTAAGTAAGTATGTATACCTCTAGTCTAATAAGGTTGCAAAGCAAAATGGTTTGCCTTAAGTCCTCGCTGTTTTTTATAACAAATTCTGGAACAATTTACCGTATCTCTAGTAATGGATAATAACTTCTTGAAAATGTTCTTACTTTATTGTTTGCATTTGTATGAGGACACCCTTATTTTGTTGACTTCAGAGCCACCCTGTCATTCCACTTCACCTCAGATTTACTTATTACATACTTATCCTTTACCATGGCCTTAAGTAAAACTTTTATTTCTTTTTTGGTGCTTGCAACCAGATAAAGAAAACCCCCAAGTCTGAAAGACAGTTAAATTTTCACTATACCTAATTCTAGGATATGCTGTAATGTCCTAAATGTGTACAAACTAGTTCATTTAGTGCAATGAGTGCTAAGAGGCATTACTGAAATCATGACTCCTGTTTTATACCTTATAAGCAGAATTTTCATTTCATCATCCACAAAAATAACTCTGGAGCAAAAGTTTCTGACGTGATAAAATAAAGCCAGAATTACACCTTTTTTTTAGAGGAGAAGAGGAAAATATTTCAGCTGCTTCTTCATGTTGTGTAAACTACATTCATAAGTATGCATTCTCATTTTGTTTAGGAAAACCTGAGTAGGCCAATTGCTAACCACAAGGGTTACTTTTTGCAGCACTGCAGAATTTTTTTCTTTATCAGAGAAGAACTGAAAAAACCTCAAAGACACATTTTATTTTTGCACTTTGATTTCTTAACTGATTCCCTCATTCAAAAGGAAAACCTTGTTAAACAGTTGTTCAAAAAATATGATACAACATTTTAATTAAATGCACAACAGCCATAGGTAGTTTCCAGCAAAAGAACAGCCCAACCACATGCACATCTATTTTCTAATGGTGGTGATGACTCTGGACATCTCTGTACCTTCTTGAAAGGACATGATGTATTCCTCTTCCATATAGAATGCACTTCTGAACAGCAGAGCAATACTGTACAACAGTATTTGCTGGCTATTCTTGGGGGTTTTTTTAGCCTAGTTTATTGATATGTTGCTAGTTCTTACATGAGCCTTTTGGTCATAGGACAAATGATCCATCCCATTTCTATGTCTGCATTGCCCACGGAATATTCTGTCATGGGGTTTAAATCAAAATGCCAAGGTTAATTCCCATGAGGGAAGATGTGGGGATGGAGTTAAAAAAAATAATTCACAGTTAAAGACTACTTCTCATAAACAGGAGAGTTTGGAGAAGCTGTTGCCTATGGAAAGAAACTCAAGAAACTGCAATGGCACTGACAGGTGACTGGGCCAGGAAGGAGTAGCACAAATGGTGCCGTATTGGTAGGCTGAGACACAGGACTGTGGCTCTACCCCTTGTTTTGAGTTTTTGTTAACAGGATTTTCTGTTGATGAAATCTGCACTGGGCTGCATCAGCTTTTTAGAAGCCTTTCTGAAAGTTTTTTCAAGGCTATGTAACATGGTGAATCTTAACTGAGTGGGAAAATACACTACCAAGTAACCTTCACTCTTTTTTTAACTTTCTGGGAGAAGTTCCTTCCATGAAAAGAGGAAAACAAATCAGTGTTTCCTGCTCCATTGCACTTTAAAAGGAACTGGTTTATTCTGTGGTCTCCTGCAGATGGAAGTGGCTCCCACAGAAGGAACTCTTGAGAACTAACTGGAAATTACTAGCAGCTGCTCAGCTGCTGCTTACGTTAACTGAAACTGAGCGGTTAATTTCTTACCCACAGCCTTGAAAAAAAGCCCCCTAGTGCAAATAGGGTCATAAAAGTTTCATATGGAATTTTCAGCAGTAAGAATGCCTATAGTTGTTGACACATATACTAAACCTCAGCCATTTTATCTCCATTTATTCTTCAAAAGAAGAGAGTTAGGATGTCAAGAGCTTTCTGCTTGATTTATTTTTCAGACCACAAGCATCTCTTGGTCAGTGTTACAGACTTATCTTAGTGTTCCTGAACACTCACTAAAACAGGTCCTTAAGCTTTCCCTCTTTTAAAGAGACCTGTCTCATAAGCTGGGATTTGTCCAAGGCCCTCTCCACTGCCTACTGTATTTTTCCTGATGACAAAGAATTTCATTGGCCTGCTCTGATCTCCCAGCCAAGTGAAGATTGATGGTTATTTTTGAAATAAGTATCTTTTGTGACTTTTCATCTTTTGAACAGATTTGGTCTTTTTTACCTCATTCTTTAGCTATGCTTATGCTGTATTTCAAATTTTCATTCATTGTGCTCAAGAGTACAGGCTGGCTATGCTCAACTGGAAGTCAAGAACTGTTCCTGGTACAGCACCAAGCCCAAGCTAGCTGTTAGCACAGCTTTGATGATGTCAGGTTTAGACCAGCAAAAGATTGCGTCCTGCATGGGCACAACCCTAGCATGTGCAGACCTCTGCAGGTAAGCAACTTGGAGTATTTTCACTTAGGTTATACCTTTGGGAAATATAGTTTCCATCTTAAATGACATAGAAATGGTAGACTATAGCAGGTGGCATGTTAGGGTATGGCACAATTTAACCTCAGGAAGCAGTACAAAATTGATGATGGCAGGGTTATTCCTTCTTCTGGAGAATACTTACTTTTGTATTTCCTTCAGAAGTCTAGGTATAAGCTTATTAATATAGATGGTAAAAAAATATTACTATAAAAACTCTTGTAAAAATGGTTTTAATCTTCTCATATGCAGGTCTGTTCTTCAGCATAAAAATATTGTTTGACACTGTCTAATTTGAGTTAGGGGCAGTATCTTCAAAAGATTCATTCTTTGCCTTCTAATAAACTTTGTTGTAAGTTAAAATTCTCTGCTTTTAATGATTTGCTTTTTGAGTCTTTCTTTTATATATTCCCTATTAAAGGGGAAAACAGGTGGTTATTATTATTTTTTATTATTATTATTTTTTCATTTTTTAAATCTGGTCAATATCTACAATCAAGGCTATTTATAGACATATTTTCATGGGATATGCAAAGAGACTTCTGGAGAGCCATTGCATGATGTTGATTTTAATCCATAAAGGTGAGACAGGGATACTGTTATCTTTAAGGATTAATTATGGTGCCTGTTTTGAGTAACACATATACTTCTTGAAGACATATTTTGAAACTAAATTGTACTCATGTCCTGTTATACCACTGGGACTAACTGATGTTCTTTGTATATTGCATGAAGAAGATATTGTTAATGGTGGAGATTTGACAAACTACTCCCCTACGAAAAACATTTGTTATGTTTATTACTGTGACACCCAAGCAAGAGCCAAGAAAGAACTCTCCTTGTACCAAACGCAGGTACAGACAGGGAACAGTAGCTAGTTTCTGTATTGAACCATGTGTGTTTGACTACTATAATTGCTACAGAAAGCCTGAAGGATATCTTAGCAAGTGTGAAAATGTTGGGAGAAATATGAAAATTAATTCTTGAACCTCTACAATCCACTGCTTTTTTGCTATTTTGTTACTGTATCTCATTTATTTTTATAAGTTTTCCCCCTGTTGTTGCTGTTAGCCTTGTATAGTTTTTTTCCTTAGAAAACATATGGTATGCAATGGGAATAAAAACTGTACCTATGAGGTACAGTATGATCTAGATTGGTTAGTGATGCTAATTAACTGATCCCATGTTGGAATTACTGTCCTTGGTTTCTTTAACCATTCAAACTATAAGCTTGATCTGGAAAAAAAAACAGCCCACCAAACTATGAATACCAGAAGTGTTTTAACTTTATGCTAGGTTTATATTTAAGAATTCCATCTGCCAAAAAGAGAAAAAATTTAAAAAAAAAAAAAGAGAGAGAAAAAAGGGAGACCTGTACTTAATTCCATGTTTCTCTAAGCTTGCGCTATACCATAGCACAAAATTTTCAATTGGCTGTAACTTGATTACTTCAGAGGACTAGATACTAGCAGAGTGGAAAGGAATGAAAAGAAACGGAAAAAAGAAAATTATCTTAAGGCTACAGATGTGATGTCTAATACAACTGCCATGGGTTTGTCTATTGGCAAACTTAGTCTCAGGATCCCTATTATGCCATGATTAGGGAGGAGGGCCGAGGGAAGTGTGGTCTATGGGGGCCTTCCACAAGTTTTCCTCCTTTGACAGGCAGCTTGGGAGTGTGGTATGAGTGAGGATCGTGAAGGAAGGTTTCCGGTGGACTTAGAAGCAGGTTCTCCAGCTGGCAGATGAGGGTATTGCTCTACCTGCTGCCTCTGGAGCCCCAGCAAGCAAACCTGCAGGTGCTCCTGCAGAAGCAAGAAACACAGAGTAGCTGGGGATATTTTTCATGCCAAATTTAATGTTTTTGCCATGGAGTCCCCACATAAATTCTGTCTGTAGTTTATGTTATCCTGGATCAATGCAGGCCTATTTTCTTCATTTTTTTTTCCCTGGGAGTCATTAATTCTAATGCTACCTTTGGTTACTGCTTTTAAGGAGCATCTGAGTACACTCAGCAAAGCATCCCAGTACCCTGAAGTAAATTCTTAGATTGCCCTTAGAAGAGGTAGTTGTCTAGTGCTGTCAGCCCTGCTGAAAAATGAGCAAAAGTGTGAGTGTGTTTCCAGGATCCCTCAACGTACTGTAAGATCAGAGCTGTAATTAAATGGGCTCTCCAAAAATTGTGGTTTGGGCCTCAACAATTTTGTAAAGAGACTACTCTTCCTACAAGTCCTCCTTCTCTTCAATGAAGTCTTTCATCTTACTTCCAAAACTACAGCTCCCAAGCATTTCCCGTGTTTAGCCCCCCAACACTCTGCTGCCTTTCTCCCTTCTTGTATGACTCAGATGCTGTTTCTTAAGTGTCACAGAGGTACTTTTCTGCCTCCTTTTACATATGAAGTTGGTTTGTTTCCTGCACTATGAAGTTTGGCGGGCAGGAGTGTGTGGGTGTTATATTCATGTGCCTTGGGTCTAATTTACTTTTTATTTGGGAAACCTTTCTTTTAACAAATAGGACTGATCAAATGGACTTAAACAACAGCTTTATGGCATGAAGAATATTAGGAAATAGTCACTACTATATGGAAGTGATGATGAAGTGGAGTGTATGAATTCTTGATAACCATTAGTGCAAAAACCCATTCCTTTTATAGCAGATCCCCTATTCTGAGATGACAGCTTTTTCCTCTCTTGTGAATATGAAGTGCCAGATTATAAATTCAATAGCTGCCTCTTTTTCAGGGCATTGCTTATGAATCTGCCCTGCCCTGTCACTGAACATTATTAGCATTAAACACACATGCAGCACCATAAATTTGCAAGATGCATGCCCTATCTGAAAAGCTTATGGTCTAAATGAGTTATGAGAAATTCACAGCAAAACATAGGACAACAGTTCAGGAAAGGCAGCGTGTAAGGATTATTATTCATGATTTAAATTAAGGAGGAAGAGCTGCACAAAGTGGTACGTGTTAGGAGAAATTTGAAAAAGAAGACGGAGGGCACTTGGTAGCTAGGAAAAGGAAAACTGCTCCAGACACAGGACCTGAATGGATTCTAAGATAGCACATCAAAGGCTTTCATTAGTGAATTAATAGTCAGGTTCTTCTCTGCCTGATGTTGATTCTCACTTCTTCAACTGTGCTTCTGCAGACTGCCACCTGCATTTTGTCTGCTTGTTTTTTAATGTCTGATCTGAAAGACTGAAGGGGTAGGAATGCTTTTGTTCTGTACATTATTGACAACTGTAGATCATACTGCTTTGGATGGTATTTATGAATGTTCTACATTTTGAGAGTCAAGCCTTCAGTAGATGCCACAGTCTATTTCAGATGTCACAATTATTTGTTTGTTAAACGGTGACTGCTAAAAGAACATATCTACCTTGCATGGTTAAGGTGAGCAGTCAGCTGTCAAAACAACCTAGCCTGGGTATAAGAAACCATATAGAATCATAGAATGTTTTAGGTTTTTCTCAGTGAGCCTATGCTTCTGGTTTGGGGCTTTTATTTATTTATTTATTTTGAGGGCCATCCCTCATGAATCTTGCTGGTGTGGTGTGGTGAATAGCTCCATGAGTACTTTTGCAGTAATAGCCCATTAAAAAAAAATCTGATGTGTGTTATTAAAGAATGGGTCAACACAATTGGCTCATGAAGTCTTGAGATTGCAAATCAGTGGGAAATTGGTGATTATTGTGGTGAAGCATATTTGAAGTATATTTTCCTTGGACATTCATTATTGATTGTTGTCAGAGACATGTTACTAGGCTAGAAGAAAATTTGATCAGACCTGTTTCAGTGGCTCCTAAGAATATTTATTTCCCTGTGAGTCTTGGGAGAATGGGTTTTTTCTTCTGGGGAGAAGAAGAGAGAGAAAACTCTGGAAAAGTACTAAGAGAGGTCAGCATTCCAGTGGCTCATTTTATGTGCTCAGTGAATGGAGAGTAGTTTGGTAGCATGAAGGAAAGTGACAGATATTCTTATATTCTACCTGCAAAATGGGTGTGCAAGTTCTGTATGTTGGATGGGAGAAAAAGTTAGAAATGTACAAGTTGTCTGTGAAGACAATACTTCATAGCTGTACTAGAGGGGAATAGTTGCCATTTAAATGAAAAATAACTTCAGGATTAAATACAACAGGTCTGGAAATTAGAGACTTGTGTATTCCTAAGAGGTTCAGGTGGGAAGATGAGGCTAAGAATTTGAAGCAGAATCAGCTTCCTGCTGTCCTCCTACCATTTGCAATACTGAGCTATTTTAATTTATATTTTGCTAGAAAAAGTGGACACACAATAGTCATCAGTGCAAAATGTAGCTTGAGGTTAACCTGTTGTCATCAAAACCAACACTGTCTCTGTGGATCTTGTACTAACAGCAAGGAAGCTGGGGCTGTGTGCCGAAGACCGTTCCTCTACTTGCCTTTGTTCTGACAGCTGTGGTGCTGAAGTTTTTATTTTCTTTTGCTAAGTGATATTACCAAGTCACTCTATTCCTTGTATATGCTAAGTCAGTTGCAAACACAGAGATAAAAGTACATTTGAAGGTGGCCATGTCTTACAGATGAGGTCTATTCTAGATCCTCCCTTCTAGCCTGGGATTGTGTTTCATGTCTGAGCTGCAGCAATGTTCCATGGTATTGTTTTTGGTTTTGTTTTTATCTAAGCTTTTTAGACCAATATTTCCAGTCTTACAAGCTAAGATGCTTAGAGCCTTACAAGTCCAGGATTTCACAACACCCTTTCCTTGGACTATAAACTCCCACTCTGGTTCAGGGCTCATGCTGTTCTCCTTCCTAAACTGCTGGCCTATGTAAATCCTTTCTTCCAGCAATCTTCTCCATAAGGTATTTTTCAGTCATCTGAAAATGCACTTATTTTACCACAGGTGAGTCCCACCCTGATCACGTGTCTCAGCTGGCAGTGACTAGCAAGGAGTCCCCAATTTCTGAGGATCAACAGCTTGGCCATTTAAATTCCCCCATGTGCAAACTTTCCTCAAAGGGGGCATCTGCCATTCCACTGATTTTTCTGGGCACAGCTCCCGCCCTGCCTCACTTCAAGAAGCTTGCAAATGGCCTGCCTTGCCCTCAATGCGCCACCACTTCATCAGTAGGGCCTTCAGTGCAAGGGCCCTTTCTTCGGGATTTCAAAACAAGGGAAATTTTCAAAGCATGAGATTTCTGTAAGAGGTGCATGGGTGGCTTCTATAGTGTCCTCTAACATCTTAGGAATATCTTCAACTTTGGGGCTAAAAAGACTGTAATTTCAGGAACCTTCATACTTCATCCTTAACATTTGAAAGTCACAGATATGTGTATTCTTTTTAAAAGTTAGTGGAACAGAAATCTTTCCTGGTAAACACCATCATCTGGTACTTTTGGAGCAGACTCCTTTTCCCCACCTTCACAGAATCACAGAACCACAGGATGGTTGAAGTTTGAAGGGACTTCTGGAGGTCATCCAGTCCAACACCCCTGCTGAAGCAGGGCAACTTAAAGCAGGTTGCCCATGATCATGTCCACACTGCTTTTGAATATCTCCAAGGATGTAGACTCCATAACCTCTCCAGGCAACCTGTGCCATTACTTTGTCACTCTCACAGTGAAAAGTTTCTCCTGATGTTCAGAGGGAACCTCCTGTGTTTCAGTTTGTGCCCACTGCCTCTTGTCCTACCACTGGGTACCACTGGAAAAAGCCTGGCCCTGTCTTCTTCACACCCTCCCTTCAGATATTTGTGCACATTGATAAGTTCCCCTCTGAGCCTTTTCTTCTGCAGCCTGAACAGTCCCGGTTCTCTCAGTCTGTACTTTTTCTGCTATAGATTTATTTTTTCTATGAACCAAAGCTCAAAAACATTTTCGGCAGGACAACTTATTTACCAAAAAACGTGGATTCAACTCCAGTAAAAATATGTTCACAAAGGTATATTATCAATGCAAATAGTTTTAATTGTTTCGATTTTCTTTTGAAAAGGTCAGAAGATCTCACTTTAGCATTTACAGAATCAAACATACCATAGTTTTTCAAATAAAATTGGAGAAGAAATTTATAGTGAATAAACAGTTTATAAAAGGCAAACTAAACCAGACATTTCTTTATCTGTTGATTAAAATACCAAGTTTCATCTGAAGAATATTTTTTCATATTTCCTTCCAACTCCAAGAAGAATGTTAATTTTAATAAATTTTCTTTTATTAAAACCAAAATTTCTCATTTATTCATCACTTCTATATACACCGTCATTATGCAGTATACTTAAGTTTTGGGTTACTGCATTGCCAGAACATGGGACTTTGTTAATCTTCTATACTTCTGCCTTGCCTATCATGCATGCTATGCACTTGTTTTCTTCCTTGTCCCCTATTTGCAATAAACCACTGACTGCAGCTCTCCCTATCTATGTTTCTTTGGTGACCTTAATGCTCCCTTGACTGTTTTTCAGTAGTTTGCAGAGTAGGGGGTATGAATAATATGATCAGAAATGTCTCTAGCATCTCTAATCCTCCTGAGAGCTGTTCTGTCTTTGCTTTGTTCCTCCCTGTGCCCCAATTCCCCCCATCTCCAAGTCTTCCTCAGCTATGGAAGGGAACAATACCTACTCTGATCTTTTCACTAGGTAATAAAAAGGTAATTTACTTGTCTTTCAGATAATTCATCAGTGTGGATACTAAAACAGCTGTACATAAGCTCGGCTCTAAAATATTGTTAAATGTAGAGGGAAATAAAGAACAATAATTTAAAAGGCATCTAAACTGAGATCTTGGAGGTTAGATGATCTGTTATTTCATTAGTTTGTCAAGACAAAATGCCTGAGTGACTCCATATTTCTTTATAGTGTGATTGCTTACATTTTAATCAGGAAGATTTACCCTTTTTGTGTAGGGAATATTATCAATGCTATAGAAATTTTGAGAGATCTATTTGGACTGAATGACAGTTACCTATGTATTTTTACTCATTATATTTAATAGAAAAAGTCACTATTGACATTTCTGTTACTGGTAGCTGAGTCTCTAAAATTCTTCACAAAATTTTAGAGCCAAATCAGTCACAAATCAACAGCTTTGTGAAACTTTTTCATGGCCAGTTGTTGTATCTTATGGAGGCATTCAAATTACTGTTACCAGCAACCAGAATACTTCAGCTATTTATGAAACACGTACACTCATTTGAAAGCTAAATTCTTTATAAAAGACGTCATTAACATTGTCCGTTATTGCGGGTTTAGTAGTAAAAGCCTTGCAATTTAATTAATCAGTAATGTAAGTTCCTGATCAGTTTGCTTTTGTATTTATAGTACCCAGATGTTTACAGGCTGCAAATCATTCTGATGCCTAGCTGTATCTAAATATAGCAAGTGACTAAATAAATACACTTAAAACGTGGTAGCTGACTTGTATGTTTTTTCACAAGCATTGCCTCTTGCAATTTTGGGGTTATGCAATAGATGTACTATGTTAGTTTTCTTTTGGTTTGTCTGCTTTTTATGCCTTTGCTTGGTTGTGTCTAAACACAACTGACTCTGAGAAAACAAAAAATACCATTGTATGCTTTGGTCAAATCCAACCTTATTCAGCATCTGATGTTTTAAGTAAAGACACACATCTTAAGCATCACTGAAAGAAAAACAGATCTCACTCGTTGAACTTCCACTTTCTTTTTTAATGTGCTTTAAGTGCTTTCTTTAAGATGCGTTTCATTTGAAGCAATTGTCGGGCATTTACTGCAGATAAATTCTGAGTAGCTGTGGCTTAAAAACACCAAGATCCTCGATATTCAGACACATAGGACAGCTGAGCAGATATTATCAAATATTTCATGTTCACATGCTGGATAACAGTCTCCTTGCAGTAAAGGATACTCAAAACCTTTTAATTTTTATTTAGTAGAAGATTTTGTTACTTTGAATAAATTCTAAGTTAAATAACCCTTTTATTTTTAGTTAGGCATGGAGGGAGGAAAGGAAGGCTGACTTATGGCATTGAAAACAGATCTAGCTTAGCTCATGCAACAGTTGATTTAAAAAATGCATATGGAGATATCTTTTTAAGCAATACACTTAAAATTAAGTACTTCTAACAACTGAACAGATTTCAGATTTGTGAACAGTGAGTGATGCATACTGAGCACCGGTGTGGGAAGACAATTCTTTTTTTAATGCTAAATAACTAAACAAGAAATAAGAAGCATATCATGTCACAAAATCTTCTCAAATAAATTGTTGGATGGGTGCATCAAGGAAATGGTGAATATGAGGCTTCCCTGTTAACACTATGATTGCACAGTTCCATTTTGTCTGTATCGTTTTGTCTATTTTGTAGATGACAAAACAATAGAAGACAACAAGTACAATTTAAAACCTACTTCCCCTCTTATCTTAACTTCTTATCTGTTTCACCCTGTGAATTAGTTTAGCTGACGTATGGTTGGGATTTAGTTTGTTGAAAGAGATACGTTCTGAACCCCAAAATATCTGTCATCAGTCAGCAAACACAGTTTGCACTTGACTTTCAGGAGATGTTTCTTGTGAGAAGGCTGTCACATCTTTTGTTATACAGCTTGAAAAAATGTTTATACCCCTCTATGGCCTTATAAAACACCAAACTCATTTAAATAATTGTACAGTCATTTAGTTAATGTGTTCTTTTTTAAACTTGCCTAACTACGATGAAAGTAGTTTTGATGGCAAAAGAACCCCTTTTATGTAACAGCATTTTTCTTCTCCCTCCTCCACCCCCACCTTGCAAAATAAATGCAACACAATTATTTTACTGCCGAGAAATTAGCTCATTTGCAAATGCCACCTTGGAACATAAGAAGAAAGGCATTTATTGAAGCACTAATAAAGGCACCATGTTAGAATAATTTTATGCTGACGGGCCCACAATCACTCAATATTTTAAGAGCTGTCATCACACCAGCATGAGCTGCATGCAAAAGTACAAATTTATGCTGTGACATCATGGCACTAAAAGTATAATTGGAATAAAATTACAATGCTTCACTCTAGCCTTCAGCGGCAAGACAGAGCACTTTAGATGCCCACCCTGTGCTGATCCTTTGCTATGCATCACTGTGCCACACATTCTGTTAACACATGAAGTATTATGACACAGATTTCTGAAGAGTTCAATGTGTCCTTCAGGTATTTCCAGAGTGAGCTTTCAGTAGGTACTCAATGACCTGTGTGGTTAATACACAATACCCTGCACACTAGCAGAAAGCTGGAAGAATATCAAATCAGCAAAAGCCACCATTTTAACTCTTTAGATATGGGTAATTAAGCAAGCAGTCACTACACAATGGCTGAGGACCTAATACTATAATTTTTTAGCAAGTTAATAAATTCCAGTCATGGCTTGTGGTTAAATGCTAAGCTTTAACAAATGAGCACATCTGCATAAGAACTGTAACTTTAAAATTCAACCTTTTGACTCTACCACATCTTTATTCCTTATTGTAACTAAGAAAAAAAATTAAAAAAGGAGCTGACAATAGATGTAGGTGAGATATGGGAAAGTGCAATGAATTATATGTCATGTTTAGACATAATATTCCACTCTCAATCTAGCATTTCTTACCTAAGCTACAAGCCCTTTCAGCATAATCAGACATTCTTTGCACCTCGGTGCAAGCAGAGGTGCTGATTCTGATTTTTCTTGGGTTGCTTTACACCACGAACTTCTACCAGAGTCAATGAGATTAGAACTGCATCTGTGTGCTTAAACCCAGTTAACCAGATCCTGTTTATATTAAAATGAATTTAGGGAAAGAAGTAACTCTCTTGAAGGCCATTCACTTACTCTGTTGTAAAGCTAATGCAAGTGAAATTAAGGCAAGGCTAGGCTGGGGGAGCTGGTGACCTTCAGAAATAGGAAAACTGTGGGTTGCAGTTTTTCAGTAGTAGTTTAGATTGGATTACTCCGGGTGCAGTCATGGTTATTTGTGAAAAAAGTTTCCCATAGCACTTTATATGCCTTGTTTAATATACCTAATTTTGTTTTTAATAGGTTTGAAATGAGATTGTCTCTCCTGTTAATTCTCTCATTAATGAAAAACAGATTTATTGCTGAACTTAAAATTGCAATGAGAGAATCTTGGTAGGGGACTAGTAGTACTGGGGGCTCCCAAACTGAAAGTGCACTGGTGTGGCTGTGTGCTACGGTCTATTACTGCCAGATCAGGCAGATGCCCACATTTCACCTGCCGAAAGGCTGCCCTGGCCCCCAGCCCCTGTAACTGCTCTCAAAGGTACCCGGGCTGCTGTGGTCCTTGGGACGGGACTGTGTTGCTGGGGACTTCTGGGGTGCTAGAGCAAATGGACAGGGAAGGGGTTGTGACCCTTCCTCCACCACCTCTGCCACTGATGCTATAAACTCTTCCTCATCTTTACACTTGGCCTGTTGCAGCCGGAGCAAGTCCTTTTATTATTATTAAATGCTACGCATTTTTTTCTTGTTTAAATTGGATACAATCCATGTAAATTTATGGCCTTTAGCACGCGTATTGTCCAAGAAAGTTGCCAAAGACTTATTTTCTTAACCAGATTAGTCAAGGTGAATTCCAGATCTGTGCAAATTCAGTTATTTATTTATTTGTGACGTAGACCGAACCAAATATAAATAAACAGATGAGGCCAAGGAGAAATTGAATCACCCAATTATTTTATTGAATCTGAAATAAAACAAGGAACTGTTTTTCTGCAGTTTTAGCACTTCTTAAAAATAAATTTAATCTGACTTTGAAAACTGGTTTAAAACTTAAGGAATAGAAATGTTTTGCTTAGAAAATGTAATAATGGTGATCTAACACACAGTGTCTCCTTTGGGGTTTTTTTCTGGGTTTTTTTTTTCCCCGAACCTATTTAAGCTCAGAGCAAAATTCAATAGAAACTCCATTTGTCTAAATGATCAATTCAAATTACAGCTAATTCCTCCTACTGAAAAAAAGAATAACTCTACACATGCAAAAAGGTACATCCAAGAAAACTCTTCCGTATGACGTGACCAAGAAGGGAATGTGCAGAGCTCCCAGAAAGACTCTCTTGCCTCCTGCACCCCTGGGTATGGGCAGACACTGCATTTTCCTGCTGCCCTGGATGGTAAAGCCCTCTGAGACTGGCATGGAGGCTCCTGAACTCTACAGATATGATCAAGTCCCTCTGCTTGTCCCCTAACAACTGGCAGCTGCTGTGTACCTTATGAAGTGAGACACCATGACAGTGGGCGTCATACCCTCCATGAACCTCCCGCAAAGTGTTTTGTTGCCATCCATCCCACGCATGCAGAAGACCTGCAGCCATCTCCTCTCCACAGCTGCAGCTGCTCCCATCCCTCTGCAGGGACATAAGTGAGCCTCCAAATGGCACCAGAAATAAAAGAGAAAGAAGAAGGATGTCTGATTCATAGCAATGGTTTCTACAGTTGATTTTCCTAGAAATTATTTAAAGTTGGGAACACATTTGGAAACAAAGTGACTGGAAATTTTTTGGGTTTTTTTAATGTGATCATCATACATGTGAATCTTAGACTTAATGCCATCCTCCTGTTTTTGAAAGACTTGCTGCTCTCAAATGAGTATGTGCTGAAATTGCCTATTTGGAGAATATCCAGTGGGCACAGAAATGGGAAGCTCTCCCAGACTGGAGAAGTTGGCAAACGTAATGAGGTACGTCTTACAATAACTGCTATTTTATATATTTTTGCTTTATTCTCTTCTACTCATTTCAATCCAAACACATATGTTCATAATTTTCAAAATGCATATGCCTGGACAGAAATAAACAAGCTGAATGAAATCAAGAATATTTTCAAGACAAGGAAAAAGAAAAACAATGCAAAAGAAGTAAATTTTTTAATTTCTCTAGCTAAACCTTGATCTCTCTTGTCACTATTTTTCACACAGGAATTCTGTGGGGGTAAGTAGGAACTTACCTTGTTCAACTTGGGACTCTTGTTCAACAGCTCTGTGAAGTCCTGTAGGTGGGACTTTAATATCAGTGACCTGCAGGTGGGACTTTAATATCAGTGAAAGGCTTTCCTTCTAGCAGGAGTTGTCTTGAGAGACTGTTTTGTAGCTGTTGCCTCTGTACTCTTTCTGCAGTCCTGTCTTCCTGTCCCTGCAACACTAATTCTCACGTGTAGGAGACCTCATGAAGTGTAGCTTTGCAGCAAGTTCGTCTTGCAGGCATCAAAAAATAAGAAAACTCATTGTGAAACTGTAAAATGCTTTATTCTTGTAAGCTGACTGAACTTCACTTCGAGTTTGTGCCTTTATTGTTCATGAAAGCAGTTGCATTGCCACCAGAAAAAAATCCTGGTGAAAAAAAATGTTTACCTTTATCTAGATCTGTTGCCAGAAGGTTGTTAATTTGAAGGTGGTAGCACTTCCGTCTTTTACAGGAGTGAGACATCTAGGGTACCTGAGGCCATACTTTCCAGGATTGTTCTCTGTAGCAGTAAGACTGTTGGAAAAAGCACTGTAACTCAGCAAATCAGATGGCAGTCTGCACAAAAGGCCTATGTTTTCTATGAATAATAACTGTTACAAGATCAGGGAAATGCACAATCCTGAAATTTAGATTTATGATTTCCATTAACTTCAAAATGGAAATGAAAATATTAATTTATTTACTTAAAGCACAGATAGTTAATTCAATATAACCTTTTGTAAGTGATTTTGTAGATAGATTTTTACTGAAAAAAACTCCAAATATGCCCTTATCTACTTCATGTTACAAACTCTCCATTAGAAAACACGGCTCATTTGAAATCTGTCTAAAGCACCTTTAAGTGCTTTCCCCTCATTTTTGACAATGAAGACCTCAGCACCGTCTGACCAAGGAGAAGTGTTACTGAACCTGTTGCTCACGAACATGGGAAAACAAAGGATGACAAGACCAGTGGTAGCCTGAACTGCAGCAATCATGCATTTGTGGAATTCACAGTGTTGAGGGAAATTGGCCAGGTGAAGAGTAGGTTCAGGGTGCTAAATTTTAGGAGAGCAAATCTTCAGGGTTTTAGGAATTAGTGAATAGGACTCCTTGGGATAATGCCTTCAGGAATATAGGAAATTAACAGAGCTGACAGCTCTTTAAGGGCATTCTTCTTAGAGCACAAGACCTCTTGATTCCCACTTGTAAGAAATCTGGCAAGGAAGGCAGGAGACCAGCGTGGGTCAGTAGTGACGTCCTGGTCAAACTGAAGTGTAAGACGGAAATGCACAGGCAGTGGAACCAGAGATACGTACCCTGGGAGGAATACAGGGGCACTGCCTGGATGTGTAGGGATGGAACAAGGAGAGCTAAGGCACAGCTGGGCTGTGTTTGGTGAGGGATGAATAATAATAATAATAATAATAATAATAATAATGATGATGGTTTTTACAGATAATACCAGTTTTTACCAGAAAAGGAAGTTTGAAGAAAATGTACTACCCCCTGNTGCCTGGATGTGTAGGGATGGAACAAGGAGAGCTAAGGCACAGCTGGGCTGTGTTTGGTGAGGGATGAAGAATAATAATAATAATAATAATAATAATAATAATAATGATGATGGTTTTTACAGATAATACCAGTTTTTACCAGAAAAGGAAGTTTGAAGAAAATGTACTACCCCCTGATAAATAAGACAGGACAACTGGTGACAACTGGCTTAGAGAAACCTGAGGTACTTGATTTTTTTTGCCTCAGTTTTTAATGATAAGCTCACTTCACATATCTCTCAAGCCCCTGAAACTCAAGACAGAGACTGGGGTAAATGAAACCACTTCCATTACAGGATAAGATCGGATTTGAGACCACCTGAGGAATCTGAACATAAACAAGTCACGGGACCTGACAAGATACATCCCAGGGTCCTGAGGGAATTGACTGATTTAGTTGTCAAGCCACTCTTCACCATATTTGAAAAGTCTTGGCAGTCAGACAAAGTACCCATTGTCTGGAAAAAAGGAAACATCCATTTTTAAGAAGGGTGAAAAGGAGGACCCTGGGAACTAGCAACCCATCAGCCTCACCTCTGTGCTTGGTAAGATCATGGAGCAGATCCTCCTGGAAGACATCAAAACACATGTATGACAGGGAGGTGAATAGAGAGACAGCCGGCACGGCTTCAGTAAAGGTAAATCACTAAAGGTCTCCGCTCCAGGAGGAAGACAAGTCCCCTCCCAGCTGCCCTCACCTTCCCAGTTGCCCTTACATAACAGGTATGGGGCTCTGGAACTTGAGGGCCAGGAAAGTGTTTGCTCAAGGAATGGCAGAGTGCGCCACATTTGCCCATGTGTACATAAATCTTAGTTTCTAGTAATAAAATGTAATAAAATGGCACAATTTTTTACCATAATGATGTTTTATCTAGTAAAATCTGTTTCAAAATAACCCCTTACAGGAGCAAATATGTTTGCGTTACTAAGAATGAGGACATTGTCACGCAGGCCTTTGGAAGCAGGTGCAGAGGAACTCTCTGTATGAAAGGTAAGCCAAAAAAGGCCAAAACCTCAGAGTTTTGGAAGGGGAAGAGAGTATCTGGCAAAGACCACTGCACCTAGTGCAAGCCAGGAATACTGAGCAAGTGACTGTGAAAGATCATGTTTATATAAGAACCACCAAATTGCTTCTCCGAGCCCCAGGTCCTGACCTTGATCCAGCACTCCCTGGGGAGCAGTTCTGAAGCCTTTTCTCACCTGCCAAAAGCTACAGGCAGCCTTACTGTCCCTTACAGTTATTGGGCTTTGTGTGGGTACACCAGAACAGCTCTGGTCTGACCATGCCCTTTCCCGTCCTTCAGAAGTATTGCTTTTCATTCACACAAATACGGGTGCCAATATAGATGTTTCCTCATACTTCTGACCAGTACTTAAAATGCTACTGCTCTGCATTTTCTATTACTTAACAAATAATTCTTCTTCAGATTTGCATTTCATCCATACTCTCAGTGCAGAAGTAAATCACATTTGACTCCTGGCATGCTTCAAATTTAATTGAGCTTTAAAAAATTGCAAAACCAACTTGGATTTTGATACTAAAAAAAAAAAAGTAGGCACAAATTCCTGAAACTCAAGTCCCCAGTTAGTCTGAGACATCATGTGGAGATCCGGCACAAAAATTCCTTCCACATCCTCTTTCCAATATCACATAAACCAGTGTAGGAGATTATACTAAGGGTAAAGTTCCTGTCTGACGGAGGCACAAGCTGCTTCCTCTCTATTTTAACCCCAGTACAGCAATGTATCTGACCTGAAAAATGCAAATTGGTTTTAATGTGAATTTGTCTGAATAAGAACTGCAGGAGCTTTGCTTACGGAGAACTGCAAGGGTGTGCAGGCATTTCATCCATTATACTTTATTGCATGCATGCTGGTACTTGTCCCTGATCACTTCCTCTCAATCCACGGGGAAAGCTTCTCAATGGTTCTGAAAAAAATTGTTGTGGAGGAAAAATTCAGAGGAAATGGTACTCAAGGCTAGTGTTTATAGAATAAGAGTTTATACCTACACAGGTATCTTCTAGCATGATATAAGGCCACTCTGCAACATTTGACTGCAAACAAGAAGGAAGGGACTGTTTTCTTTGGGCACAGTAGTGTCATGCTCCATGGACTTTTACCAATTGCATTACTGAGCACTACGTTTCCCAGAATGGTGATGGAAAAAAAGAAAAAAAGAAAAAAATAAATTTGATTGATTACAGATTTGAGTTTACTTGTTGATTTTTTTTTTTAATATTTAAATTCCCCTTTCTTGGTGTCTCTATCATGATGTAAAAAAATAGCTTGGTTTTATGCTGCAAATGTTAAGGGTGGGTTCTCTTTATAATTAACACAAATATAAGTGAATATTTCACTATAAAGGCTGAAAGACAGTTACTTCTTATCCATACTTAGATTTCTTATTAGTCTATTTTTAGCCATTCATCCAAAGTCAGATTTTATCTTAAAACTGTACGCTTGTTAATAAACATTTATTATGTTTTCTATAACTCCCTTTGCAGATATGAGTTTGTGAAGTTAAAGAACTAATGAAGCCATTAACCCCTGGTTAATGAAAAAGGTAAGCACAATAAACATTGTAGATCACTACTTTGCTTGGGAATCTCCTATTCGGTTGCAAAACAAACAACTAAAACTCTTAGAAAGGCTTGCAATAATTTAAGATTTGGTGTTGGATGAAGGCTTGAGTCTGACAATCCTTTTGTTTCCATTAAAACAGAAGAACTGGATTGGATGAGCGAGAGTTGTCTTTTGTTCTAAAAAATAAATCAAGCATTAATTTCTCTCTGTAGGATCTCTTTTCTGTAAAGTATAAATAAGGATGGAAATCTGTAGTACTAAACATCAAGCAGTGAAATCCTAAGTGTCTGGCACCTAAGTCAAGAAAGGCTTAAAATGTTGGGATGCTTTTGTAGAAATATAAAAAAATGTAATTTGCATCCTGAACTTAATCTTCCACCATTATCCAGAAAAAAAAGGCAACAGCCTCAGTATAATTTTTACTTTAATTAACTTTATGGCTTCAATTCAGCAATTGTATTACGGTGCCTGTGAAATCCTATTGCCCCAGTGGGAGAGCTCCATGACACATGGAGCATGACACAAAACAAATCTTTTGGCACACAGGTATGATGGGTAGTTAAATACTGCCAGGCCTGGGATGCAGTCTTTCTTTTTGGGACTGACCTGTGAGAACAGGGGAAAAAGCCCCTTTTAGGAGGCAGAATACTTTTTTCTTATCAGCCATCATGAATACTGTGGTCCAGGCTTGGTGTCACCAGGCTGCAAAGCTTTCTTTCCCTAGGTTATGTGTACCCTGTATCTTAACCCAATGATTATGAGAAAACACTTCAACTTTCAACTACAGAAATTCCCACCTATTACTGATCTGGATCAGGGGTCTCAGAGCTATTCCAAAGGCTAGTGTGTTTTTGTTTGATTTGACTGAATTTTTGGTTTTATAACTTTATTTTCCTCAATATGTTTCCATTGCAAGATTTTTTTCTGGCTGCTGATGTGCTCTATTGCCCCTAAGACAGATGCTATTTAGTTAACTCTCATTTCCCCTTTTATTCTATATGCACAGATGAAAGAAAGCTATTTGGGTATATAGTGCAATTAGAGCATTTTTTGGTAAGCCTTGGGGAATGAAAAGACGTTTGATTCTCTGCCCCTGTTGCAGAGGGCAGTCATAGATACCAGTCTCATTTTGGACGTGCCTTTGGATGTTGTAATTTAGTTAAGAGCACAAAACTGCTCCCTTCTCAATCTCATAAAGAAACTGCTGTCTATTTAAGTGAATCAAGGAGTCCTTTTTCCCTTGATACGTGTATTTCATCTTCTTCAAGAAAAATTACAGTGATTTGTTTCACTAATGGTTGCAAGCCCATCGGTTCTGTAAGATAGATTTGAACTTCATATGAACACCCCATGGGCCATAGAAATTTCAGACAGTAGAGGGTTTTTGGCCCAATGAGCTTGAAGACATAACATGCTGTTCGTGGTGAAACAGTGCTGTGGCTCACAGTTAATATGCTTAGTAATACAGACCCGAATTCAGTCAAATGATGCAATTTTTGTTATTGTTCTACTCTGGAGAATTCAGAGTTTGAAGGTTTTCCTTTCTTTGAAAAACTCTTAAGAGTTTGAAGATTTTCCTTTCTTTGAAAGACACTTATCCACATAGACATAAGAGGTCAGGCCAAATTTCATAATGCCTCTTAGGAAGAAGGCCAATTTTATGTGACAGTAATAGATTAAGCTCAAGTGTTTATTTTTCAATCATTTCTTATTGATTCAGAAAATACAGCTATTTAATTGCATATTCAGTCTTCCTGGCCATTTGTAGCTGCTACTTGGTATGCTAAATGTATAGCAGCCTAAAGGGCTACATTTTCAAAGCAGGGTGCACAAATCCCATTAGGAGTAACTGGGATTGCTTGTTATGCGTAACCCTCCATGTGCATGCCTTTGTGAAAAATTTACCCTGAGATGTGTATGTCTGAAATGTTACAGCTGTATCTAAATACAAACTGTATTCAAGACCTATTCTGCCACTGTATCTAATTTTAGCTTTTTATGGTTTGTTTATTTGTTTGTTTGTTTTTTTTCCCCATTAAGTTGACTAGATTAGCTGAGGCTTCTAGAGCACCCAGCTGAAGATTTAATAGTGTGGTCCTGACACACACTGGTGCAGCATAAGCTCATTGCTTGTGTGCTTCCCACTGCGTAACTCAGCCACTAACAAGCCACTTGTGGTTTTAGCAGGAGCCAGTTTAACATGAATGGGACCTTTGTGGACCATTTTGTTCTGTCTTTCTCTGGAGCAAACGCCAACATGGTCGAGATCTAGAAACTCGCTGTTTCATTGTAATAGGATATGCATTTAAATTAGAGCTCTGTGAGCTGAAGGATACTCATGTTAGCATCATTTTCAGTAATCCGGTGGAAAATCTGCAAACCTTGCCTGAATGGCTGGGCCTGAAGGGCTTAGAGGCTGGATGTAGGCTGGCAAAGAACACCGCGTATTTAATGTAGATATTTTGTTTCTGAGACACCACTAGCAATAAAACATTGGAAATAAATCCTATTATTTTTTCCTTTCTTTCTAACATATTATTTTCACACTTATGATTTCAGAAAGATGTTATTTCCAAAGTTTGGGTTTAAAGCTTAACATTTCTTGGATGACACCTGTCTCAGTGATCTTTGGGTTTGGTTTGATTGTTTGTTTGTTTGTTTGTTTTTGTGGTTTTTTGTCAATGTTTTACCATACACAAAAGGGTGGATTTCCATTTGCTACTTAGCTCTTGAGGTACCACTTGTTTTATCTTTGGATTCAGTGTCTAAACCTGAATTTTTCAAGACACTTTTTCTCCCTTTTCTTTTTTCTTCTCTACAATGCATTTTTCTTTGGAAAGAAGGAAAAAAATTGAATCCCCGAACTCTGTCATGTAATTAAAGCCAGACATGCTCAGAATGCTTCTTGAATCTTAGTAAACTAGAGAAATAGATTTCTATTTTTTTTCTGTGAGATTGTAAAGTGCCTCAGGACAAGTAGCCCTGTGTGAGAAGTGCTGTGAAAGAGCAGCTTATATTGTATTAATGTCAAGGAGTATTTTAAAGATCTCTGTACAAATCAGCTCATTGAGGAACAATTACAGAAACAATTCTTAGAAAGAAAACTTATATGCATCTTAATGTAGGACATTGCAGAAAGTAAAATTTTGTTTTGTTATTTTAATGAATGAATACAAGCATTGGTTAGGCAATCCTTTGCTGTTTTAGAGTGACGTAAGGTGGGGGTTTTTTTGATAGGAAAAAAAAAAGTTTGGCTGGATTTTGCTAGGAAACTAAACTATATTCACAGCAAAAGACACATACACCACACCACTAGCCTCTCTCCTAGCTCTGTCCCCTACCCCTCCCCCCCCCCCCC
>VZSF01008148.1:32938-107674 GCA_013398295.1 Chionis minor | reverse complement strand
CCCCCCCCCCCAAAAAAAAAAACCCAAACCAAACCAAAAGACCAAGCCAATCCCTCCAAAAACATTATTCTTAATAGCTAGACTTCACATGGTGGTTTCTGGACACATCAGTGTGGAGATACAAATCACGGCTTTCCCACAGCAGAGTATGTTGCTCTTTTGAGACAACTGATCTGGAGGTGGATCTTTTACTTTCTGCTGTGTTTTTTCTAATATTTTGTGAATCGTCTGTATTGAAAAGTCATTCCAGTAGGAGATGAAATTGCCCTTCAAAATATCTGCTACACAAACACATCCTAATGCAACTTTACTTCTAAGGCAGAGATATGCATAAGAAGCCTCCAAGTTTCTCCATTAAACGTGAGGCCCTCTTTCATTAAAGTAAAAGCCTTTATTTCTAGGTACTATTCCCAGATACATGTGGGAAGAAGGGAAATTGAAGACAGTAGGAGTGAGATCTCAAAACTCTCTGCTTGCTGAACAGGTGAGATGTGCATGTATACTCCTACCCTTGTAGTATTCCCAAACCAGGCTTTCAGTACAGAAGTCCCACTTAGTACTGGACCAACTCATCTGAGTTTAAAAACCCTGCTTAAAAGCTTCTATTACTGAAATGTATCTGAGTTAAAGTGTCAAACACATTACATGAAATGGGAAGATTTTCTTGAGAGAGCCTAGTGAGCACTATTCTCTTTGCCAAGAAAGGCACAGAAACTGGTGTTCAAATAAATTGCAGAATTCAGGAACAGTTCTTGTTTATCCTCAGTGGTGCTTCTCACAACTCTATATGTGAAAACCATGAGAATATATTCTTGCTCACTTTTTGAATCCTGTTTCTGTTAGAAGATTAGGAAAAGTGCCTCGGATACGTTAAAAATATTTGAAAGCAAGTTCACAAATTTTTTTGGAAATAACTAGAATCTTCAGTAGGAAGGGAAGGGATATCCAACACATTAATCCAGACCTTTCTAAAACCTAAGTTCTGAGAAGCTATCTGCAGTGATATACCTTCATGACTTGGATTTTGACAATGCCCATAAAGATATATGTTGACAATTTGATAAGGATCTAAAGACAGCCTCAGTAGAGAGAAATGTCTAATGCGGTTGTACTGTGAGTCATGCCCATGCCAAACACTTAAAGAGAATGCTGCAAAGCAAAAAAAAAAAAAAAAGAAATTGGAACAGTGAGACATGAGAGATTCCCAACCAGCATTGACATTACAAACAACAACAAATGTTTTTCTAACCGTTAAAATATCATAACTGAGAGGAAGTGTGGCTGTATTATTAAGATTATATGTTATAAATAATTTTCTGGAGTCCAGGAGACAACAATGATATGATCCAATCTTTCAAAATCCTTATAAGTTTTTTTTTAAGGTAAATACTAGAAAGAGGAAGAGAAAATTAGAGAAGCCATTTTATCAATTTTTTTCTGCTGCATTTGATTACATATGCCATCTCTTTGTGCGACAATCTTGTGGTAAGTAAATTTAGGCCAATTCATTATTGACTACATCCACAAAGCCAGTTAGTTAATTGCTACATTGGCTCTGTGCTGTTCTCTGTTCTGTATGCTTTTGGCAAAATAGAAAAGTGAGGTTGTATGATGTCTCAAGGTAAAGATGGACACAGATCTGTTTTTCGTTTTTCTTACTAGAACATTTTACTTGTGGCTACAAGAGTAAGTTGAAAGGAAAGTTTTGTACACAAAAATTGACTATGTTCTCTTGTTTCTGCTTTTAAAGTCTCATCATCCGATCATTCTGTCTGCTGAATTGTGCAGCATTTGAAGTCTTTGCTTGCCCCTTGGTGCCTAATAATTCAAACATTTAGTTGTACAGGTACCCAATTTGAAAAATTGCTTGTTTAAATAAATAGAGATGCTGTTATGTTATTTGAACTTTTCACTTAGGTAATTGTGTATGACTGAAAGTTTTTTTCATTTTTTGTCCAGCTCCTTCAAGCCATAAAAAGACAAAACTGAAAAGAAAAAAATAAATAAAAGACATGTGGGTAAGACTAGTTAAGCTTGAAAATAGAAGACATTAAAGCTGTAATCTGAAGAAGACATTAAAGCTGTAATCTGAACTCTTAACAACAATTTTGTATCCTGTTCTCAGTGCTACTGACATTACCTTACTTGTATGTCCCTCTAATTACCTTTTTGTAACCCACTTTGTAAATAAGTTACCTTGTCTTTAAAACTTCTACTTAAGGTGAAATACATCATAAAAGATCGTTAAAGAATGATAAAGAATACCCAGTGAAGTTTCTGGTTCCAGTTTTGCTTTAAAAGTCACGAATAATAAAACCAAAAGTATCAGAAAAAATAATTTCATGGCCTTTGAGACCTTAACCACCCTGGGCACCTCCTTTCCTCAAGAGTGGTCAAGTCTATTCTGTGATGGGAACTCCGTCAAAGACAAACTTTTCTGAGCAGTGGATTTGGAGCACTAGCACATACTGCAGCAAGAATAGAAAATGGCATCAGTGTCATCATCTTCAAACCTGATTGTCTTTATGTTTACTCTTCAGCCTTAAAAAACACAATGTGTTCGCATTTGCGTGTAGCTTAGTATATGTTAAGGCAAAGCACACCCAGAAAGTTTTTAAACCCTTAGGCAAGGAATAGTGAGCAAGTTATTAATAAAGATGCTTAATTAATGAAAAAAGATGTAATATTGAGTTTTAAAAAATATGGGGCTTACTTAAAGGTTTGTGGCTTTTGGTTTTAATGAACTATTTACTTATCCTTGTTTCATCTTAAGGGTCATAAATGCACATGTGCTTTTCTGCCACAAGAACTACTACTTAATGTAGTAAATGTTAAAGCATTAATGCTCACTGCATCTTATTGATTTTAGGTTATTAAAAAATCCATGATGATGATTTGTTTTCCTTCCTGTTGAGTTATGAAGTGGGGCAATCTGAAACTAGAATTTTTTTAAAGCTGAAATATATCCAAGCATACACACACTTCAGCACCAGGGAGTCCCTTTGCACTGTGGACCTTTCCATCGTCTTTGCTATATAGTAAAGCTTTATCATATTTACTGAAAATATGCTGATGAAACAGTGATATGCTGTTTGTATGAGGGAAAGAGAAGATGGCAACTTATGTGGAATGTGTTCCTGGTTTGTTGGAATCACAGAACTATCAACATTGAAGAGGGGATACATCTATGGCTTTGAAAATATAGAGTGAAATAGAAATATCAGGTATTGTTTTTCTGTTAGACATCTTTTGAATAACTAGAAGATTTAGGTCAGTAGTACATACAAGTAGTTTGAAAGGACTACTTTATACCATTAAATCTTGTAGAAGCAGCATCTTCTAGATGAAAGCAAATTATTTTCCTTTTCATTACAGCTTTTTTGTGGAAAAGGTTATTTTAAAACACAATAGAAAATACTCATTGATGCCATCTCTGTGTTCATTTATGTACATACAAATATATTTGCTCTTTAGATAATTATTACACTTTGTCTGAGATGAAGAGCTACTTTCCTCCTGGTTTAGTAAGACTTAGAATAATTCATTAAAAATCTCTGCTCTGTGTATTTCTCTCTGAAGGCTGTCTGCACAGTGACTTTTTAGAAGCCTTTGCTTAGTAAGAAGTGGGATTCCTGGAAAACCAGAGGAGATTATTTCAAAATTACTTCACATTATTAATGATCTTTCTTTTCATTGGAACAAAATTCAACCATAACATTTTTGCTTTCAAGAAAAATCCCTTCAGCAGACAGCAAAATTTTTCTTGACAGAGTTTAACGAACAGCTACTGAATGAGTTTTCTTGCCTTTTTTTTAACACTTTGTAAAGATCAGAAGTTTTCACTTGCAAAGCACAGCCATTGTGCTGTAAAAACTTCTTAATATCAGTTTGTCATAGCATAAATGATGTTCCCTTCTCACTAACTCACAACAGCCCAGTTCGTGCTTTATAGATCAGCACCAGCTCCTGCAACCTTAAATGTTACTGGCAAGTCCTGCAATAATGTTATAAGCACTACTTAATAAACAAGCAGATGTTTTCTTCACAAATGTTTCTGAGTCTTTCCATACAGGACTCTCTCTGCCTGACAGTTTATACTGCAAATATTTTGCAGGGTGCATAATATCATCTATACTTCACAGTGGTTGAAAAGACGTGCAAGAAGGGCATGCCTGTGGGCTAGAAAGGTCATTCTGTTTAAGAAAGGTGAGATGCCTCCTCTGTGGCTCTTGGTTCTATAAAAATGGTGTTTATCAGGTAATAGTATCAAAAGATGTTATATTACAGGAAAATAGAAATGATTTTTTTCTGTATTTAAATGGAGGCAATATATACCTTTATTTTCGTAAGTAGCCGATTCTTGAAATTCTTTTTTCTTTGATTTTTTTTAAACTTGTGTTGCATTTACTCTGCTTATACAGTAGGCAGCAGCGCCTAGCAAGTGTAATTATTGTGTATTTCTAGTTTACTTCAAATTTTGATTCAATCAGAATCCATAAATCTGACAACCTATAATCAAACAAAGGGAGTACTCTAGTAGGTGGGGATTAACAGAAGGGAATTAAACTGTCATTTTGCAACAGCTTAGACCAATATGAAAGCCCATTTATGAGTCTCTCAATAAATATCCCTTTTGTCTTGTTTAATTGCTGGTTTGAATGTATCAGACTCATCAATGGGATTAGGGTTAATAGATGTTTGGTCACGCATAACATGCAGAGGAGGAATCTGATACACACACACACAAAAATTGCACTTAATGAGCTTAGCAAATGTTTGCCATATTTTTAATGAACCCTGGGGCTGTCATTTAGAAATGCTTAGCAACTGCTTTTCCATCCTTGAAAACAGAGCAACTGAAGGACATTAACACTATGTACACCATAAATAAAGTGAGCTATTTAAAGATGCCAACTGGGAGGTGGGAACGATGACATTTTCTGTGCAGGAGCCAGTGATACTTAACACTTCATGTGTGTGTTAGATCTTTCACAACCCAGACGGGCATCTCTAGTTTCCTACAGGGAATGGGTGTGAGTGTTTGAGGGGGATCAAATAACGGCTTTTAAAAAAAAAAGTTAAACCTGTTTATGTTACAGCTTTCAAAATCATTCTTCCTTGAATTTTTTTTTTCCCTCCTCACCCTCCTCATCTTGTTGCCAAATACTTGCAGAGAGGATTTATAATAAACCAGATTATTTGTTTGCATCATCTGCTCCTGAGCTTACCTTTTCTGCTTTTGCCATTAAGCAGAATGCTTCCTTAAACAAGTGATGTGGCAAAGAATGGGCATACTCTGGGGGATTGATTGCACAGTAGATTTAATGATCCATTCATTAACCTCTGGGACCTGCGCCTAAAATGAATGCAGGCTGATTAATGGGAAATTATTGGAGCAAACCATGTGTCATGTGGTGTAGTTATTTTGACTGGACGTAACAGAATCGGGTTTTCCTTAGGGAAGGGCTTGATTTGATATAATAATTCAAAAAGTGCCATTCAGGTGGATTATTTTAGAAGAAATAAGTGTTTTTTAAGACTCCAGTTGCCATAGAGGCGGTGGATCTAAGATCTTTTGTCTGTACACAGAAATCTTTTGAAACATCAGCTCTTAAGACCTTGGATGGGGAAAAGAATCTGAAAACTAAACTGGCCTTTAAATGCTTGTTCCTGCTGAGATCAGTCAAAGCAGACTCTGTTGTGTCATGTGGGTAATGCTTTTTAAAATCTGAATAGCTGAGAAAAACCAATATCATTAGCTTAGAGAGTCCCCAGATGTCATCAGACAAGGCTGTGACTACCGAGAACTTGTGTTTCACTAGCTTATATTCAGTTAAACCACTAAGGAAGACTTGGATACTATTTCTATTATACTGAAGTGAACGGCCCACTTGGTGTAGAACTGGAGTGGGTTTAAGAGGGAGGGGAAACAAGAAAGGCCTTCAAACATCTTTCATCTAATAATGCAAATGTGAACATAAATAGTGTTGAAATTCAATAATTATGTCTTCAATTTGCTTGCATAATGTTCCCTACACGAGCAAGAGGGACCAAGTTCCTTTTCTCTCATTCTGCGTTTGGCTGATACATTATCCTTCTTTATATGAGAGCGGGAAATACCATGACTGTCATTACCTTAACTTTGACTTCCCAGCACACAAATTTCAAAATCTTGGAAAGAATCCTTTCTGCTTTTCATTTATAAAATACCTTAATTAGAGAACTAAATATCTCTGAAGTTCTCAGTTGATGTGTGGAGACTTTTTCCTATACCCTGAAATCAGTTCAAGACTCCTAATACCTGGAAATGTTTCCATAGAATAGTCAAGCTATGCCATATACAAAAGTCTTAGGCCTTACTTCAATTCATTGTGAAGAGGCACCCACCTTACAAAAAACTACCTCTGTACTACTTCATTTGTGTTTATGTAAAATAGACAACAGAGCTGTTCCAGGGGTGTGTTGCTCAAAAGTAGTATGAAGTCTTGGAAGAGATATGGCCATTCACAGCCGTTCAGTCTATGTATCCTGTTTGGGTTTTTGGATAGAGGATTTCAGACTGCAGCTCCTATCATCATTGGTAATGTAGTTACATGTTTTGCTACCTTATTTCTGATACGCTTTTTTATTTTGGACCAATTGACTTGTATTTTCCCACTGACAATTTTATACAGGAATTTCATAAGTGTGTAACAAAATCTTCACATTTCTTAAATTCTTCAGGATGTTTATTGCTTCATGATGTTTTAGAAAATAATCTAAGACTAAACTTTGACTAGATCATTTTATATGCAAAATACAGTGACCATTTTCAACCTACATAATCTTGGTTTTAAAGAGGGTTTCTAGCTCTTACAGAAAAATCTTTTCAGTTTACAAAACCTTGAGGAGGAAAGATACAGTCTGAGACCAGATTTGACTTCATCACTGTTTGCATTGCTATGAATAACATATCAAAAAGATGATAAATACTAGGAAAGAAAAAAAGCCCCTGCTGATGGTGGAGGCAGATTCAGGAGGGATCAGACCAACTGCGTGGCACAAAGGAGGAAGCAGGAGTTGAGCTGCTTGGGGAACGTCCATACATATAAGCAGCATAAATCTCCCACAAAAACAACATGACTGTTAGGGAGAAGGTAAATGACAACACAGGATGTATCAAAATAAAAGACAGTGAGATCAAGCCTGGGGGAGACCAGGCATGTTCCTTTGAAAAACTTGTGGCTTCTGTTTGTATTCATCTGAATGCAGTATTATACAGAAACTGTTTCTTGACTTCACCATTTGTGTTGAAGAAGGGTTGTAGTGCAATATCCTGGTTTTCTGAGGTGAATTTTCTGCAAGGTAATGGGAGATGGCAGTAGGCTCCTGCTTGGTCCCTCATGCTGCTGCTGCTACAGAAGTCATGGAGGGAGTCAGGGAGGGTGATCAGTTGCACAGGCAACTTTCTACCAAAGCAAAGGGCATTTGTTTGATCATGTTCCCCTCCCCCCATCCCAATTTTGGGGTTTTTTATACAGCCTCACGCATACCCTTGGAAAGGACGGCAGGTCTTCAGCCCTGACTTAGTGCTCCACATGAGGTTGGACTACAAGCTGGTTTCCTTTAAGAAAAAACCCCCAAACAACAAAGTGTAAATACTTGTTAAGCTGGAAAGGCTATTGCAAGTCAGCTTCAGGTGCCTGTACCTCTTGGCCTGAACACTTTGGACACAGTGTGGTAGCAGGTACTGCTCCAGCATCTGTGTGTGTTAGCCTGTACATGCACAGGAGCACACCGAGCTTAAAACCTGGGGAAAGCTCCCCAAGTTCATCAGGGAGACTCTATTACCTGATGGTGTCCTATAAATCAGTAAGATTGATGCCGTTGTATTGGTCAGCATGTAAAAAAACCTGTCATCAGTACAGAACGTGATGTGCAGAATATCAGTGTAACTTGAAATTCATAGCACTTTAACACCTGTTTCCATAGCTACAGTGTAATCCAGACATCTGAGAGGCCAGCCTGCCTTTGCCAGGCCTGTCATTTCATGGAAATAAATTAAGAAAGCTGATCGCAAGGCCTGGATTATACAATTTCCCTAAGTATAGTAACCAGACCTGAAATCTAACCAGGAATGAACATTCTTCGGACAAAATGGATAAAACCCATTTCCCATAACCTTTGTAGGAAAATTTCAATATAGCCTCCTCTATATCTTTTTTTTCCCTCCCACAAGCAATATCGTATATTATACCTGGGAGTTATATTTGCAGGACTGTATTTCTTGGTTTTTGAGAGGTTGTACCGTATTCTTAAGTGAAGGTTTGAAAAAAAATAAGCAGATGGAAAAACGGGAGGGAGCAGGCGTAGGAAAGAGATACAGTTAAGTGAATGCTAAAGGGCAAAGCTTCAGTGCCAGACAGTTATTTGCATATGCACAATATGTTTCTGTCTAGAGGCATATTTTCTCAAAGTCTGTGTGTATATTTCTATGACTCTATATTTATCTGTATTACTGGCAACATATGTATGGCTATGAATAGAGTTGGGGTGTTTGCTGAATGATTTATGATGCTGCTTAATTTTATTATTTTTTTTTCTTTAAATACGTACTGGTACTGAGAAATGATCTTGTGCAAGTAGGGAAATCAGAAAGAAATACAGGCATCATTTCTTAAATACAAAGCACTGGAATCCACAGAAGATCCATCTATATACGTATTTGTGCTTAGAGGACAAATATATAATGGGTATGCATGCGTGTTTTCTAGGCCAGTTCATTTGTAAAATGTTTAACAAGGGGCTGAAAGCTGTCATGATACTTGCAGGACTGAGGACCAAGGCACCCAGAATCATCTGTAAAGGTGATTCTCTGTGGCTAGATTTGTCTGGCAGAAAGGATCAGAGATTCTTTCAAAATCATGTTTTGCACCCAGTAATTTGTAACATCCCAAGAAAGAGGGAGGAGAAAGCTGTGCAAAGGTGTCATAGTTGCTAGCTGCATTAGGTAACTGTCATGGTGTAGCACTACAAAATGTCCATGTGGGCAAATATTTGTCATGATCCTAGAAGAAGGGGGTTATTACTGTAGCATTTAGTAAATGGGAATACCAAGTATTTCTATAGTGGAGAATGGGAAATGCATTCCTTGACTATTAGGTAATTTATCACCAAGAAATTTATAAGGCCACATCATACTCGATTACGTCTATTAGTAAGCACCAAAATAAACAAGACAACTTTGTATGACTCTAAGTAAGCAGAGCCTTGTATTAATTCATTCATTTGTTTGGCTTTGCTCCTGTAAATAAATTGGGGTCCTTGCATTGGCATTAATATAACAGCAAAGTAATGCCATATTTAACTTTTCCTTTTATAAAACATCTTACTGGTGAACCATCACTTTATGAACTGAGATAATATAACTCCAGGCTGAAATACATGTTAAATATTTGAAGGACATAGCCAGATAAAATCAATGTTTCTGTTCCTTGCCACAGTGGTAAGGGGTTTTTTTTCCTGGAGATGGATATAAAGAGGCATGATACGTTGACTTTGACCTGTCAGGCTGAAGCTATTACAGTCTGCCAAATCAGTGATCCATAAGCTAAAGATTCTCAGTACAAGCCTTGACCCAATAAGCTGAAATGTTTTAGTAAGAGCTGTTATGAACTTTTAAAAGAATAATAAAAAGGATTCCTTGAAGTGGCTACAAAGTTAATAATTCAGTAGCCTGAAATGTCTCTGAAGGTACTGCTCAGAGGTAATAAATAAATAGCATATTTTTATAAATCATCTTATTTTGGTAGTTCTAAAGGTGTGGGTTTTCTTTTTATATTTCCTGCAAAGTTTCCAGACAAAATAGTGTCTCTAGAACTAAGTTAGTTTTGGTAGTTGTGCGTAACTCGTAAAACAAAGAACTACCCAAACCAATTTGTTAAATATGTGGCTTGGAGTATTCTTTCCGTTTCATCTCTTTGAAAAATCTTAAGTATGACTCATATTGCATTGCTAAATACATATTTGAGGCTTCAGAAGGTTTCAAATTAGGTCAGCAACCCTGTTTGTTTTGTGGTTTAATCCTTACCTAATCTTACTTCAATCTTAGTTAAAGCAGTAGATGCTAAAAGTCATCATATCTTCTCAAGATGTCGTGATGACAGTACTTTTTGGTAGAAAGAAATCAAAGTAAGGGCAACAGTTTAGGAAGCTCCAGTGTCTCTGTGTGATGGGAGACACCAGCATACTTTAGAATCAGATATTAGTCCAGTATTTCGGATGACGTTATTGCTCAGTAGTATACTAAGCCATGGTTCAGCAAAGATAGGTCTAAGTGAAGGTCCTGACATTGCTGAAAATGAAAATTGTTGGTCTCCTTGGCTCTGAGTCCAAATGTTGTGTCTGTTTTTAGCTTTGTCCCAAAAATCTATACAATAAAATAGTGAACCTGTGGGTGGTGTTGGGGGAATAGCTTTATGATAAGGTAACGACATAAAAGAACATGTAAAACATTTGCATCCACTCTAATTAGCAAACAAATGTTTGGAAAAATATAAATTAGAAAGTTTTAATTAAATAATTATTAAAATTATGGAGAAAAGGAATATTCTGTGAAATTCAACACCAGATTCTGATAGAGGCTAAGAATGTACAAGCTTATCAAAAAAGGTTAGAGAAGTTCACGGAGGGCAAGTCCAACACAGCTATCAAACTCAGCAACCAGCAAGTCTGTAAGCCATAGTCACCTGATCGTGACTGCTGGTGAAGATATGCCAGGGAAAAGGATTGCATTATGCATGTTTTCTTTGTTTTACTTTCCCCTCTGTGTCTGCTTCTGGGTACCAACAGAGGCAGGATGCTAGGCTAGGTGGAGTTTTGATCCAAGAGATGTCAGTTCTTGTCTGGAAACGCTTGACCCTGTAACTTTTTATGTCTGCATCCTTTACTTTAGACTTGTGTTGTTGTAGAGAGAGTAGTCTGTGTGTACAACTGTATGCACAAACAAATGTGGAAAAATGAGAGTAAAGAAGAATGCTTTTTGATGTAATTAGGAAAGAGGACCACAGAGATTTACTGCAAATTCAGATCCTAATGTGTCGTTAGAATTTATTAAACTCAACAGTTCACTTTAAACACATTTGCTGTAATTGTTGTGCAAGAGTGAATGGACTGGGATTTTCATTTCTCTCTAAAAAAAAGCACTTTTAAATACTTCGATTATTCCATTGCTTTGAGTTATGAGCACATCCCAATTTTTGTGTTAACAATTTAGGTAATTACATATTAAAGAATGTAATAACCATTTAATGCCAAAAGAGAATTTTGAAAAGAACACAAGGTGGAAACAAATTGAATGAATTTAATAGAACATGGAGTTTTTCCATTCAAGACCTAGCTCCCCAAAGAATAATTATGAAAATTAAAATACATAAATAGATCTAGATATGGACAAGAGTTATGAATTACCATTGCCTGGGCAATAACGAGAATGAAGAGCAACACAAGCATTTCATTAAAAGATTTGATTGCTGTATTCTGAGGGATGTTAATGAGCTGATAGAGGTTCACTTTAAGGAAAAAAAAATAGAAACCCCTACTTAATGTTGTTCATATGTTTAAAAGCTTATTTTTAAAGAGTAGTAAGTTTGTGAAGATGCGTAAGAAAATCTGGAAATTTATAACTTCACACTGAATAGACTACAGGTAACTTTTAAAAAGGTATGTGTGGGTCTGGAAAGATGAAATCTCTTAAGTAGCTCTTTCAGTCTGTAAATACTTAACATAATTAGTCTTAATTCTTAGGTCCATAGGAGCTTTCCAGTCTCAGAAATGTCACCTCCCAACCCTTCAATATGCTTCTAACCTAAAAGCTAGTTCAGAGATTTTGAAGTTGTTGCCAAGTGTAGGGTATTTGTAGTCTATTAAAAATTAGGCAGAATTTCACATACCTTACACATAAATACTTAAATAGAATGAAAAGGGATCCTGAATGTCTTGTCTCCTCTGCCTTGAAGGATATCCTGAAGACACACTCTACTATACAACTCCAACATTAACTTCCAGATATAGTAAAATACAAACTTACAATAAAGAAGGCAGCATTTGTTGGTACTATTAATAATTGTGGCAGATTTTGGTTCCTCCTAATGGCTTTAGATAATCAAGACACAGACTATCTCCCTTTCAGTGCCACTTTGGGTTGAGTGGCAGCAGGTTGCAGATGAGTGTTTCTTCACAGATTTCTCTGCTTTTAAGCAGTTTTCCATCAGCTTTCAAAATGGACAAAGAAACATTAAAAAAGAGGGAACTCAAGCCAAAAGGCAGCTTGTCCAAAGCTCCACTGTGCCCAAAGATGTTTGGCATCGCCTGCCTCAGACTTGCCATCAGCCAGGATATTGATGGACTTAGCTTAGCAGAAATGAGTGCTGTTTCACAGAAGCCACCACAGGCAGCACTTTGCAACACGACCTTCCTCCCCAGTGCAGCTGAAGAGCAGCCAGCCCTCCCCTGGACCAGGAACAGATGGCAAATGGAAAAAGACAAAGCTTTTGCCACCTACAGCTACCGCCAGCAATTCTGTAATACCTTTGATTGCCTTCAGATTCTTTGTTCTACTCTGGTCCCACAACTTACTGGAATGTTTAGAAATTCTGCTGCTCCCTTTTATCTTTTAAGAACAGAACCTGACTTGTTTAAATTTTCTTTTTTCTTTGGTGTTTGTTTTTTTGGGTTTTTACTTGCTTCTTTGTTTGTTTGGGACAGGTTTGGGTTTTTTGATTTTTTTTGGGTGTGTGCATTTGTGTGTCTTCTTGACTCTGAGTAAGAAGAAGGAGGGAGGGAAGAAATAATTTCCAAGGACAGGAGATTTTGTAAGGTTCTCTCCTAGCTTCCTACCTCAGGTTCAATCTGTTTAAGTAAGTGGCATGGCAGCAAAGGCTGGAGCGGGAGCTGGGTCTTATTCTGTAATCCAGTTGCCCAGAGTCAAAATGTGCCAGAGGTGACATTTGGTGACAGGATTTAAAATCAAAGACCCCTCTCTCTAGCAGTGCTGGCCAGAGACCAAGGCTGATGCTGGTCTGGCTCTGCAAAGGTGGCAGAGGCTTTTGCCACCCTGGGCTGGCATGTGTCACAGGCGGCAGCTGCTGATAGGAATCTGCTTTCCTCCATCAGCACTTTCCTCCTTAAACACAAATAGCAGAGCAACAGCAGCTTTGGGAAAAGAAGCATAGGGTTGAGAAGTACTGGAACTGACACAAGAACCTCTACATATCTCTAAAATTTTGCAAATTTTTCACTCTTTTCTGGCATCAAAGTCAGCTGGTGTCTCAGATGAGGAAACTGAGTGGACCCGTCACTATTTCTCCCACCTTCCACCTGAAAGCAGAGTGTTTCCTAGAGATAACTAAACCTCAAAGCAAATGTGACCTCATGCTTTTTCACAAGCCTATGGCAAGTTCAATGGTCAGACCCCTAGAAAGATTCATTGCAGTATTGTAAGAGTGGACTTAAGGTCTCCAAGTATAAATCTGATCTCACATGTTGTTCTCGAGGAAGAGAAGTCATCTCAGGCTGCCCAGAGCTGATATGACTGAAAAATGTAACAGCTCTTTCTACTGGTTAAGGAAGGAAAATGTGATGATGGCTTTCCAGTTCTTTTGGCAGTGCTTTTCCCAGAGTTTGCCTTAAATTAGTTACATTTGCACCTTGGTATTGCTTTGGAGACATGGCCTAAAAGAATACAAATATCTGAGTGAACTCGTCCCTTCAGAGTTTGTAACCCATGTTACAGCTGGGTGGAGTAAGCCAGTGTGTGCGTTTTCCAGGAATTTATTAAAAAGCAAATAAACAATAAACACACACATGATTAATCTGCAGAATGAAAAGCCATAATTAAAAACCAAATTAATAAATCAAAACATTTAAAGTAGTTAAATAAGCAAATTGAAATTAACTCATCATGCTGGGAAGCTGAAATTATTTTGCATAGATTTGTATTAACACTCATTAAGGTGGAACTGGAATCTTAAATTGACAAGAAAGTTAAACACTCAGTATTTTAAGCAATCCAGTGTGTTGACCCAATTCGGTGAAGTATATGTGTTTGTAGGACTCACGGAAGCATTCTGCACATGGTATCTTAGTTAAGAGTTAGACCAGTGAAAATCCCTTAGTTCATGTTAAAGAAGCAGCTCAGGAACATAGAGCAACTGTGGTTTGCCACTTTTCATCATTGATAAGACTTTCTTTGGGGTCATATTCTTTACTGTGTAGACCTACAAAGTCTGAAATCAAAGCAAAGGTAATGGATTATGAATGGCATCTTTAACTCATAACAATCTATTAACTCAT
The DNA here is from genome assembly GCA_013398295.1 of Chionis minor. Lineage (NCBI taxonomy): Eukaryota > Metazoa > Chordata > Aves > Charadriiformes > Chionidae > Chionis > Chionis minor. Next base: position 93,343 of record VZSF01008148.1, on the reverse strand, counting down.
TTGATGGCAATTTGGCATACATGAAACCTTTTTAGGAAGGTATTAAACAATTATTCTTCACAGAAATGTGCACATATCTGTTCTCCATACAGAGACGTATCAGTGACAGAAGCGGTAGATGTTTCACAGAAACCAAGTGAATGGTGTAATTTTTCTCACGTAACTCAGAAAAATATTATTTGTTACCTGAAATAGAAGTTCTGTTACACCTGAAAATACTGAATAATTTGTGACTGGACAAAAGGGTCCTAGTTGCTCACTTCTTCCTCCATGCAGTCTATTCAGAAAAGGAGGGACCATATAGCTTTTTCTCCTCTTCATGACATAGGACGACTGCTTTTCTTCTGCACCTCTTTTTACTCGTTGAAATTTATGACCTCACAAATCTGTTTCAGAGTTGGTTTTAATTGATTTAAAATCAGTGAGGTGAATGTATATTTTCTGAACCCAGTGTTCTGCTTAGTCTCCAACCATTACTAAGCAGTCTCTAACCATTGTGGCTCTATCACTGAAAAATTACTTAATCAGACCTTCTTAGGTTTTCCACACATCAGATTTTAGTCTAGAAATGTAAAACAGGCTAGCAGAGGTAATAAAGACATGTGTTTTCTATATCCTCATGTGTTCTCCTATGTTCTAGCACTTCTTACATTATTTTGGGCTTGACAATAAAGAATTGGGGAGCAGATGTAGATTTAATGTTTGTGTTTTAAGTCAAAAGTCATTAAGACAAAGTATATTTTCTGAGAATAATTTCTATTTATTATTAAAAAACAGTTTTCCAGTCTTATCCGTAAGCTTGGATTATGATCTTTCTGTAGTCTTTGCTGCAGATTTTCATATAGTCTAATGAATTATGTGAAAACAATTGGACCGTACAGTTCTTCTTCCAAGATAATTCTGCTACAGCTCGTTGAGAATTACTGTTGTCAGTCTTCATAGTAAAATCAATAAAATTGTGAAAGCAATGCTATCATTAAACATCAGGTGAAGCTTGGTCTTTGAACTGATATAAATTAGAAGAGTTTTCTTACATCTGTGTGTAGCCAGTATGAAAAATATTTTAATTTTTCTATCATTAATTGTTCCATTCAAACATTTACACCTTTTTTATGATAAATGATAATTTTCTTCCTCAGCAAAGTGGTACATCCCAAGAACGATTTTTTTTTTTGCAATTGCAAAGAAACACTCAAGTAGAAAAACAAATAAACAAGTATAAAATACCAAAGAAACCAGTATAATGATGAACGGTGAACTCACAGAAAACAGCTGCAGTATTTATTTTCCCATCATAAACTAATAAATATACATAGGCAAATAAATTCATTTACTTCCCAGCATCTCTAAAGTGTAGCTCCACTTACTTCTCAACTGAACTAACAGTTGATGGATGATACACTAGTCTAAACACAGCAGTTGCTGAGATGGTTCCAAGTACATTGGGCATAATGGCAGAAAGATGTAGGGACAGGACTGCATGCTGAATCTGCTTAGTGGTCCTTAGAAATCTAGTGAGTCTGGTTGCAGGTGTGCGGATACCTGAGTGATAACTGAGCCTCCCAAACAAGGTGCCAATTACAATCACAACTGCTCTCTGGTGCACTGTAGGTCCCACTGCCATGCATGAATACTGAAAGAGAGGCTTGAGCTGGGTTATGGAAAATTACTGATGGTTTGTTCAGGAAAAATCTTAGTGAAAATTTGTAAGATAAAACCGTCCATTCCTGATTATTTTTAAAAGACACGTCAAGACTATGATTGCAGGAAGGGGATTTGAAAACATTGTGCTGGAATTAATTGGTTTATCCAGCATGTCAGTATGAAGTCTGACAAACACAGTCGTGAGAGATGGGAAAATCTTGGCAAGCTAGCTCTCATACATTGTTTATTATGTAATTTCTATTATATGTGTTTATGGTATAATATTATTTATCTGCTTGAACAATGATAAAATATTAAGCAAGGAAGAAGGTGTCTAAGTATACCAGTTTCAAGCTGATAGAAGGCTTAATTAAAGTTACTTGCTGTGGAATTTTTTTTTCCATTCTCACTATTGCCAGTATTCATCAATGGTCTTTGAGAGGGTCTCATACTTAAAAGATTAAACATTTTCCTTAAATAAGCATTTCAAAAGCTCTGTTTTCCTCTCATGTATAAAACCACAACCTGGATCCTTGCATTTAGCAAAAGTTCATTCATAATCACATACATACAGCATCCATGCTGTCCTACTGTTGCTTATGAACTGATTGCTCCTCATATATGACGGTCTTGAGTCATGGCAGTCCCAATTAACTACTGCTACTTGGTTCTTCAAATCGGAGCACTTGATGATAAATTAGGAAGTTGTCCACGAGCTCCTGGCAGAAGGAATAGGATATGCCAACCATAAGCTGTACTGAAAGTTATCACACCTGCATATTTTGTTCTGTAAATAATTGCATTCTGTAATTTGAACCAGCTGAGTTTTGTTGCTTGCTTTTTAAAACAAGATTTGCATTCCATATGGGACAGGTCACATGAAGCTGTTTTTACACAGCAGGTCTGTTTAATCAATGCTATTCCATCTTTTCTCTTAGTAAGATAGCTCTTACAATTCCTCAAACTTCCCACACCTGGGAAAGAAATGATCAGGGAATTTTACCCTGTTGAAGCTAATCTCACTGTTTTGTCATGCACAACATGCTGCCCAGATAGATATCAGTAGTTGCATAAATGATACTTATCCAGCTTTTATGCTGAACAGTAAATAGGTGCCAGCAATTTCACTTCTCGTGGCATTCTCAAAATCTATTTCAACTGCAGTGATTGATCAGTAGTGATCACTTGTTTTCTCCTAGTCAAATAGAGTAACCTCACAGATTTGAGGAGGTTAGAAATGAAGCTGGTTTTTGCATTTGATTTTTCAGGTACGCTTTTCTTTTTATCAAAAAGAAGAGTGGGATCAAAGAAGCGTGTCTTTGAGTGTACAAGGCTGAACTAACTACTGTGCTTAGTCCCTGCTATTTATAAGGTACAGCCACAGGCTTCAAACAAAGAAGGCACATTCTCTGTATAAATGAATTTGACTTAGCTTTTTTCCACTGAAAATATTTTCTCATAGCGATGATGTAAAATGGGATATAGCAGTGAAGTTTTGTTTTGTTAACTGTCTACTAATAGCAATCCAGAAATCACTCTGAACACATCTATATTTTGTGAAGAATATAGTACGTATAACATGCTCAATGTGATATGTATATACATAAGTCTGAGAAGCTTCCAACAATTCCACCTTCTTTATAAGTATGTCATGGCATAGTTGCGCTAGAAAATAATTTTTTGGACAGCTTTTAAATGGGATGTTGCAAGTGTTTGCAGACAAGTTATTTTTAAAGCAGAATTTACTCCAGTATGAGTTTGATGAAATGTATAACATATTTTTGTTTTTTTGAAAGTCCCAGAAGTGTGACTTTTGGCAGGTGCGGCAAACTGCTTTTCACCTGCGAAAGCAAACCAAGATAGTAACATTTTCGTACTGCAAAACCATGCTGAGATTATCTAGAGAAAACAAGATGTTTTTCGTCTCCTGTGTTCACTCAAAAAAGACCAACTCTTATAAATAACGTCTCAAATCCCCAGAGCATTAATTTGCATGAGATTTCCTCCTTTGGGTTTTTCTTTTCTCTCTTTTTTGTTTTTGTTTGTTTGGTGGTTTTTTTGTTTGTTTGTCTTTGTTTGTTTGTTTTATTAAACAGGAGTACCCAGGACTCCTTTCTCAGAAAAGTCCAAAGAAGTCCATAGATGGGTGCCTTTCAGCCTTTCCTTCTAGTTATATGGCTTTATACAGCAAGATACTTTTGCCAGCAGCCTTACAGTTATATGATTTCTGGAGATTTTTTTTTTTTTGTCCAATATCAAAGCAAAATCAATTAAAGACCTGTTTTAAGGGATAACTATCTGCTTCTTGCTGACATTTTTTATTAAATTTTGATTTAAAATGAAAAAGAACAATAGACTAAAAGCCATGTGAATTAAAGCCACATATACAAAATTGACATGTATACTTTTTGCTTTTGTTGCTGTTACAGAACTGGGAGCTAAAATAACACAAATGAGATGAGACACACAGAAAAACTGTATTTTGTATTGTAAATTAGTTTTGTACAATCCAACTGAGTGACCTTGTACATCTTCTTAGGGATAGCAATGGAATGAGCTTTGAGGGTTAGCCTTAAAAAGACATGCCCTCTCCATATAAATCAAGCTCATTCATATATTGATCAATAAAACAAGACCTAGAGGAGCTCTTGAAGGATCTTGTTATAATAAATTGCTTCTCTCACATAATATAATCAGTACAAACTGTTCAAGGTCCTTTTCTGCAATCATCATGGAACCATCTAGATGCATGCTCACAATAACAGGAAATGGGATCATAAACACAAAGAAGAAGTCCTTTTATTGTTTCTCAGCCAATCTGGAAGTAATTCAGCTAAGCAAATGGATTTCGAAGTGTTTACTTTCTGTTCTCCCTCACTACAGTATAAATGATTACTTCCATGGACACACACAAGCTAGATGTCAAAGGAAAAAACACCAAGCCCACTGTTGTTTTAAGATTAAAAAAATCCCAGACATTAAGCAACACAGATAGGTTTTTAGTAGCTGAAATATGGTGTAGTAGGTCTTGAGCACCATAATCTTGAAAGTCAAGAGCTCTAAGGGCAGATCAAGAAAGAAACCTTTCATCTATCCCTTAACGAGGTCTCATGGAACTCCTAGTGTCAGGATTGCACATTCTGGGGAGACAAAAATGAGGCAGTCCAAAGGCTTAAAAGGTCTTTTTTTTTCTGTTTTAAAAGTAAATTTACACTGATATGAGTGCACCCCTGCACACATCTAAGCATGTGCATGTTGATAGATTCCAATTTCTAAAGTGGTGAGTAAACAAGCAAGGTGGTAAGGAGCGTTGATTAAGTTACAAACTGTGATCTCAAATTCATAAGTTTCCTTTGCAAAAATCATGGTCAAATAAATTAATGAGCAACTGAAGTGTTGAAATTTGAATCCAGACCTTGCTAATTAAATCCAGTGTTTCCAGTTGAATCCATGTATAACAGTAGCATGTAAATTATCTTATTTACATAAGGTTTAATGACTCCATAATTCATGAGTGGCAAAATGATTGAGTTACAAAGGTCATTTGGAATAAGTGAGCACAAATTACGTATAAAAAGCCACCCTATTGTATGTTCTGCTTATGGATCACCATTTTCAAGACTACTTAATTCATACTATGTGGCTTGTACTTTGAAATAAAGCAGCAAATTTCTCTAAAGTAGCCGTATATATCCACTGAACATAGATGGAGAAGTAAGAGTAGTATTAGGGGGTAAAAAATTTTTTGTGCTTTAAATACAGTGGGGCCATAGAAACTGGAGATGACATGGCTTTTGAGGAGAGTAGGGTGGAAGACACAGTTGACTAAACCAATCATGATGTTATGCGGCAAATATTTGAAAAAAAATGGGGTTTGGTTGACAGTAGTTATAATCTAATGCTCACAGAGCAATTACATACTTTCAAATGCACAAGTCAAGATTAATACTAGCTGTGGATTGTCATCATGTAATAAAGAGAAGGAAAATCTTTGTCATCTTAGTGTGCAAGATAGCAAAGAGAAACACATAAAACATTTCAGTTTCTATTTTGAAAAAGGAAATGGACAGCTCTTCAAGTGCAAAATTACATAATTACTGCAGGTCAGTGAAGTTATAGCAGCAGTGAAGTTGCCAAAGAGATTTCCTGACATTGGTTTTGTATGTATATGTTTTAATGTGAAATTATGAAAGACTAATTAACTACTAATACCATAAATAATAATCAGACCTTCTTAATAGTAATACCAATTTGCTGCAGTATTTTTCACCAGTCGCAAAATTTCCAATTAAAAAATGTTCTTCTTTTTTATTCAATAGCACTTGCATGTATAAATTATCCAACTAAAGTGAAACTGATTCTTATAGTGCTGTATATTATCATATACTACCCCAATAAATATAATTAAAAGAACACTGCTTAAAAAGCCATCATATTTTGTATGGCATGTACTGTATCATACTGCGCTATATAGCCTGTGAATGTAGTTCTTGGTTCTTCACTAGAAAGTGACCATGCAAAATGGCTTTAAAATCTATAGGTTTATATTTCTGAAATGTTTGAACTTAAATACAGTATTTTTAAGGCAATAAATAATTCACATTTAATGTAAAGTAGTTTCAATGGTAGATGGTGTTAAATTGACTTATTTGTGATGATCTGTTACAAAATTATTTAAGTATAGAGGTTTTCATTTGTTTTTGATCAGTCATGTTCATCATTAAAAAAATTATGTGAATTGTAGTAATTAATAGCAACTACTTACAGCATTCATAACAGCCTATTTCCAATTTACTACACTTTGTTATGTTGAGAATATTTTGTTAAGAGTAAACCTCAAAATTTGTGGTACTTGTTGGAAAATGATGCTTTTTATATATTAAACAAATGGTGAGATTTTAAGAATATCCTGCCTTGCTTCTTCTGGACCCTTTGAAGACCTTATTTTGATGCACAACCACTGAATTTTTTGAAATATCAAATCTGGGTCAGAGTGGCAACAAAGAAATAATGAATGAGTATTTGCTATAAAGAATTATCATAGTTGAAAATGCAAAAATATCCTCGTAAATCACAGAATAGTAAGCATCCTCTCCAGTTAATATATGTTGTCTCTCAGTTTTTCAACCAGGGTTTCACTGAAATAACATAAATGTATATATACTGACAAAATACATAACAATGATATTCACTTGCCTGCATGCTATCAGCACGTATGTTCAATCCCCTTGAAAACTGCTGTTGCATGCAACACTATCCAACAGTTTCACTCTTTGCTACTGTCTCTATGCTAGGAATTCTTGCTTAGTCCGTATTAAACCAAGAACTTACTTTGCTGTTTTTGTTTTACAATTGAGGACACTTACGCAGTGTCATTACCTAATTAAACGACTGAAAACAAATAGTTCTAGAAAACATGGTGAGTTAACTTTCCTTCTAAAAGATCCAATCTAAAAGATTGATTAGACAAAAAAATAAGGAGAGTCAGACCTTTAAATAGCCATACATGTGCGCATCCATAGTTAAGAATTTGACTTGCTTGCACAAAGCAGGTCACACTGCTTCTCTGTGCTTGTAGTCTGTTTTTAAGGCTTAATTGAAGTTTAAGTGTAGTGCTAGCCTTTTGCACAGAGAAGAAATTCTTGCCAGGAATAGTCTTTCCTGGAGTGTTTCTAGAATGTCTTGTTTCCAGAGAAAGAAAAAAAAGAATTCTAACATTCCCTTCTTTTATAAATTCCATTTGAAACAAGACATTTCAGTGAATTAGCACATATTGGTATTAAAAGTAGCTAACAGACACTCTCCAGGTATTTCACCTTGAATTATATTAATTCTAGAATTAGCAAACAACTCAATGACACGCACAGTTTTTGATTGTTCTTTTTTTTACTCTTAGAAAGCATGACTATCCTGTTAAAGCTTACACCATCTCCCATATATGTATTAAATATACCACCTAATGCATGTGCTAACCTGTATTTCATTTTTATTGGAAACACCTATCTCCCAGGTTTTTTAAATCTACTTCCGTATGTTGTAATGTTGTCATTCATTTAAAGAGTAAGAATAGCTAGAACGGCAAGAACCTTAAAGACGCTTTTATTAAAAGGAAAATCAAGTTCAGAGAGGAAAAGGTGGGTTTATGCAAACTGTTTGGAATTGTTACAGATATCTCCCTCACAAATTCTAGCTTTCTTTGTCAGTGATTTAATTTAATTTTTTTTATTATTATAATATTTTCAATTTTTCTATCCTGGTATAGCTGCATCAGTGAGTATAGTAGGTACTGATTCAAAGTTTAGACAAAATACATTCTTAAGGAATGAAAACCAAAAATAAAATAAAAATTTTAGTGTGAGGTAGAAAATAATGCTAACTTTCATTTGTTTAAACAAACAAAAGTTTGAATGACTGTGTTCCTTTTTTTCATGTTTTAATATATTATATGAGTGACCGAAGTGCATGTTTTTGGAACTTGGCTTTCAAATAACTTCCCTGGAGGTTTTTTATTGTCTGAACAAAACTCAATTGTGTTTCTTTTCTGTTGCCAATATTTGGAGTGAAAATGAAGAAAAGATGCAAAAAATTTGTCCCCATGCCTGTATTAATAAAGCTTGAGTTTCTATTAAGCTTTGCTTAAGGAAAATTGCAGTTGTTTCTTGGAGTACCAATGTTTCCACGTGTAATTCATTTTAATAAAACATAAAACCAACATACCCCAGATGAAATAGATAATTATTCTCTTCATAAGTTCATTAAACCACAAACCAAGGCCATGCTTAGAGTCTGGTTTTTGTCTTCTTTCTTTTAGTATTCATCTTTCTTTGTTTTTCTTGGATTGTTTTGAATGCTTAAGGGAATCAAAGGAAGAATGTTATACAAGGAAGAGAAATGCAAATACATTAGAGAAACATATGGAGTTACTGTTTATACAAGGATATTAAGGGATTTATTTTTTCTTTTTTTTAAAATCTATGTGAAAATAGGTCCTCATTGTCAGTGGTCAAAGGAAATCTAACTTGGGAAATCTAAAGTTTCTCATGACATTTGTTTTCTATCTGTGGGGCAAAAGTACTGCAGAAACTGCTGAGGGCCACATGCCTCTGCATATAAAACATGAAGAGTAATAGATGGTCTAAATACAGATCTTGAACTTCTTTATCTATACACTTTGTCATTTCTCCTAAAGTCCACTGCACAGTCATACTCACTGCATTTGAACTATTGTAACACCTGAGGGCATCCTGTTTATGCTCTATGAGGTATTTGTTCAAAATTTACTAACTCCTTTCCTTTTCCCCATGGTTATAGCAAACTAAGTGTAATGCATCTAATACATTGCTAATACTATATTTTCATAAAAGGTATTGTTCAGCTGTCCTAAGCATAGCAATCTGATATAGATAAGGAAAGTAGATGGGAAGTAAAGTAATAGATTTCAAGGCCAGAAGATGCTGCAGTCATAAACTGAAGAATTTTCTCAAGTGATTTCTGTCTCAAGTTTGTAATTTTCTGTTGGACCAGAGCATGACTTTTAGAAGAGGCATCAAGGCTTAATATAAATATATCAGCTGACAGAGAATGTAAAATGTTATGCTGTTTAATTACCTCCACTATAGAAATGTTGTCTTTATAGTAGTTTTAGTTTCTAGTTTCTACTTTCCGTGATGCCTCTGACAGTTACGTTTTTTAAGGAAATTCATAAGTTTTTTTCATTGGTTGCTTAGAACTGAACGGTCACTTCTATTTCTAATGAACATACATTGATTTGGCTTCCTGGTCTTTCGCCGTTGGACAGATATTCCTAAATTCATCCCTATCACGTATTTCTTTTAGTTCTCTCCAGTTCACCAACACACTGGTTTTGGGGTTTCGGGGGTTTTTGCTTGTTTGTTTGTTAGGTAGGAACATCTCAATAGGCTACCTGAGGATGGCAGGGATTAACAACAGGACAGTGTGTTGATTTATGAAAAAACTGAACATCTCCAGACATACAGATCAAATTGAGGTTTTAAGATTGACATGAGAGTGCAGTGTTTCTTGTTCTACACCAGATGGGTTGCAGCTGTGGAGAAAAGTGATGAGAAAGCAGAAAAGTGAAAGTAATCATACTGTAGGATGGAGTGATACTTGTAGACAACCGTAGGGAAGTCAAGTGCTTCTTTGTGATGGCTTCGGTAAAATGTTAGTTGCAGATAAGGGCAAGGTCGTCCTTTTTCTTTCTATTTACTTTGCCTATAATGTTGAGATTATCTTATTCTTAGAGATGAGTGAGAGTGTTTCAAATTTTGGGAAAAATAGGTGATGCTAATGATTTGTTGTTGCTGTTCTAATATAATTCTGCCTTTAAACTTATGTAATAGTTATACAGATGTGCAGACAACTTTCATTCCTTATTCTTTCTCTTCTGTCTCATTTCTGCTACACAGCACAGGATAGGATTTGTGTCCCTATGAATGTATTTCTCTTTATGAATTAACATTAGAAATACTGATGAGAATTTGTGTCTTCTGCCTTCATTTTACTAAATGCAAGAATCTTACTGAGATAGCTATAATACATTAGCGAGTCGTTCAGGCTTGGGGACCAGTTATTGCATTCAGAGTTTTTGTTTTGAAATTGCTACAAGAATCAAATCAACAAATTTTATGTGAAATGTTGTTGAAAGGAAATTTTTGTTCTTTTACAGAAGACTGAGAAGTCTAATTTGGGCTACTAAAAACCAGAATAACCTCAAAAGAAATCTGATTCTCAAAGAGGAAGAACATTGTCACTAACGGCTCTTTCAGCTTATTCTACGAATAGGATTAGAGGGACTTACAGAGTATGGAAAAGTAAAAAGGAAATAATTTAATTATGGAGGAAAGATGTCTTAAATGTCTTTTCAAAATACAGGAAAAGAGGTAACCAATTTCTTTTTTCCCTAAGGCTTACATTCAAGATGAATTTACGTGGCAATTACTGAAGAAAAATAATTAAATAGAACATTCTAAGTTTGACCCACAGCAAATATTTATGGAGAATGTATAACCCTCTAAAATAAATGTTTGTGATATGTAATTCTGTGGTGCTTGCTTATAATTGAATTATGATATATAGACCCTAGTGAATGGCTGGAGAACCATAAAACAAAGCTGAGCTTTTTTTTTTTTTCTTTCCCCTAGCTTGACTACAAATAAGACACATCTTATAATTTAATTATAAGGAAATCTAGGAACCATATAATTACACTACAATGCAATTTTTGCAAGGAAAAACCTCTCCTAGTACACTGGGTGAAGCCTTCCCAACCGCTTCTCTCCCTCTTAATTTCTCTGTTTACTTGGGCAGGTAAGCAAGTTTCATCTGTGTCGTGGTTTTGGCTGGACTGGCCCAAACAGGCAGAGCAACAGATGTTCCCTATCTCCTGCAGCAGGAGAGAGAGAAAAAGAGAGACTAGTTTAGAAGGAACTAAACTCCTTTAATGAAATATAAAAAAAAAAAAAAAAAAAGTAAATAATGAAATAGGTACGAAACCATACGAAGTTCCCAGGATGACAGTCGTGTCACCAGCAGGCAATGGGGAAGTCCCAGATTGGATTCAGTGATGGACAGGAGCTGGATTCTGGATCTGGATTCAGGAACACATGGATCAGGATCAAAGGCAGAAGAACAGAGTCATCTTCAGATGCCAGCCATTGAAGAAAGAGGGCTTACCCTTTGATCCCTCAGCTTTTATACTGAGCGTGATGAAGATGGGATGGAATACACTGTGGGTCAGTTTTGGGTCACCTGTCCTCTCTGCTCCTCCCCACAGGTGGGACTCCTCTACTTTTTTCCACTTATGACCCTCCAACGGGCAAATAACAAAGTTAGTTGGCCTTTGGTGTTATAGCAATAAGTCAAAGCAAGAGCTTCTCTGCATCCCATGCCTTGGCATCAGCTATAAACATGGGTCTTATCACTCTGACAGCAAACAGTTTCTGCACAATGTGTTGTTAATTTCAGCAGTTAGAAGAGGCCTAGTTAGAAAACAGAGTTACTGAACAAAACTGGTCCTGTTTTACCTCAAACCAGGACACAGCTGGATGAGATAAAGATCTGAAGAAAACAATGAGCATGTCCATTCCATATAATACACATATCCATGTTCTGTACAGGCTGCTGCTTGTTATAACCTGGAACGTCCAGAAATTCAGGTCCTCTGATTGACAAAACATCACTCACTGCCTGACAAGCCAGGTAAAGCAAATCTTATAGTTCAGCGGTGTGCTACTGCACACTTTTCAAGCAATCACTGAGGCTAGAGCAAAAGGTAAACCACAGTCACGATGCTAAAGGGGAAAAAAAAATCACTGGAGCAGTAGAGTAAATCTCTGAAACAGTGCAAAAGAGCAATCATTAGAGCAGTAAGAGAAGCAGCCTTCCAAGTCACCAAAGCAGTTTAAGAAGTGATTGCAGAAAATGTGAGGGAAAAGTAGTCTGGAAAGATAGAAAGCTTTTGTGAGACTTCACAAATGTGAGAATGAGGCAGCTGTAAGAAACAGAGATGGAGTAAATTTTATGGAGTGCTTGTGATTCCATTAAGTCATGACATCAAAGTGCAATAAAAATAGCTATAAAGACAGAAAATATAATTACTGATGGTGCTGTGGACATCATATTCTATTTCATTGTATAATTAGAACTCCTAATAAAATGCTTCTTATATCCTTATCTGTCTTTCTGCCTCATGTTTAGTGCAAATAAATTGAGGAAGATGAAGGATGTAGAGAGGCATTTGGCTTAGAAATAGTTACAGTGATATTTCAAGTTCATTGGTTTCCCCCTTTCTGGGGATCAGTATTTAATGGTAAGAATTTTACTTGTTTTCATGTAGCTTGCTTTCCAAATGTACTTAATGAAGGGATTGTTTGACACATACAGCATTTAAGCCAGTGTAAAAAACCCAAACAAAACTTTTTTATTAATTTCCTCCATCTCTCCCTGTTAAGGATGCACTTTTTGGTGTCACCTAGCAAAAATCTTAATGAGCTCAACCCCCTGATTGTCTGCACACACATTTAGTCACTTTCCTACCACAGGATAACCTTGTTTCCCTGACACCTCCTACATGTGAGGCATGCAGCTGCTATTTCTGTTAATCTTCTCAATGCCAACTTTTAAGTGCCCCACATTCAGTCATAAGACAATGTTTCACACATACACAATTAGCACGATTAGTAGGTCTTGTGATAAGGAAAGGAAGCTGATACACTCATGGCATGATAGGCCATAGCTTCTCAGGGATGTTCTATTTCCAATACATAGGTTGTTCGTTTATACCTAAGAAAATATTAATATGTCTTACAGAATCCTTGGAACAGAATTATCTTCTTTTAAACTTAAAATTATGTTTTTGTATGCATTATTAGTGCTCATGTTCGGAAAGAACTCCCAGTATCTAAAACTGTGATTGTTCAGGAAGGTTTTTGGTTTTGTATTTGGAAAATGCTCATGAACAAGTTGTTTTTTTACAAGTATGCTGACTATTCAAAATTATTTTACCCTAAGAGAACAAGTGGTAGTTAACAAGCGTTGCAGACTTATTTGATGTTCAGATGTACTTGGTGAGTACATGACTTACTAAATGTGACATGCATGTAACCGTCTTCAAGATAACATACTGTACAAAGGCAATACACACCTTAAGTCAGTTCTGCATATTCATATAGAATCATAATGAATCCATGAATGAGTTTAAATGTTCAGCTTTTATAGGAAACCACAAGTGTTGCAAAATCTGTCTTCCATTCATCTAGTCATCAAGGCTATCTTACTTTAGATTCTGTGTAAGTGACCACACTTTATGGGAACAATTAGTGTTTCACATGAGTTTAGACATCATGATTGACATCCTGTTTCCCAATGACATTTAAGGAATAACCTCAACAAGTTTAGTTAGGAAAACTTCCAAAATGCTTAAAATCACTTATGTAATTTAGAATAATACATTACTCACAAGTATTTCATTCAACTAAGGAATCTTTCTTCAGCTTTTAGTAGTACTTGCTAGGGTTCCAGGGATCACGTGAGATCTTGACAAATTTAGTTTTTTCATTTTTTTGCCTGGGATGCTTAAATGCAGTTTTCATTAGAAAGAGACAAAGTTCCAAGTCTGGATCTTAATGTCATGGAATAAGAATAAGTAATACAGACTACATACCTGTTGGTGCTTCTTTCCTTTTAGTCTTTGGTAAAATTAATCAAAAGCCTCAAATTCTTTCCATTTATCCCAGGAATCTTTGAAAAGAGACAAATTTTTCTTTCTTTACTTATTTGAGAAGTCTTAACAAGTCAAATTCTTTCATCTCTCCTGTCATTTATTAAATTCTCCTTTTAATGGTCCATGTGTATGCACAAGTTTGACTTCAGGTGCGTAATGCTGAAATCTTAATATGCAACTTTTTTCATAAACAATACAAAGAAGCTGACAGGTCTGAAAGGGGCTTGTGTGAAAAGATAATTAAGTGCTTTAGAGAGTGTCAAGAGTCAATAGCTCAGCACTGTCAGCATTCTCGAGTGTTACAGGCTATAATTAGATGGCATGGAGGTGTAAGGGATGTTTGGCAGTTTATTTCAGCATGATCTCCAGGGTAAAAATAAAGAGCTGCCTCAAAATGAGACACTATGAGTGAGGAGAGCAGGAAGATTTAAACTTCATACATGTGTTTTTAGTGACTTACACGAGTTGCTACTTTGTGAAGATGCCACTGTTTTCAAAATTTCCATCTATCTATCCAGTCAGTTTTATTTTGTACCCTAAATTTTGATTATAAGGTCACTGGTACTTTTGGTTTTTTAATTTTCCAATTCTTTCCTAACTTGCACTCCCTTCTGTTTCATTATGGCACTTAGTGAGTGGCCTTTAATCAACAACATCCTAAACAACAAGACATGTGTCACTACAAGGATTGGCAAACACTCCTAACCATGCTGGTTCAGAAACAAGACAGAGCCAGATGCTACCAAGTACTTAAAAGTTGCCGAAAAAGCTCTAATAAATACAGACTCTGACATCTTGCTGTAGTATTCATGTAACAGAGCCAACGTAAATGGCAACTTTGTAAGAAAAAAAGTTTTTCTTTAATTTCTAAACACTCTATTTTAAGGGAAAAAATATTAGCTGTTTTAGAAATTACCTAAAATGGATAGAAAAGTGAACATAAATGGCTTTTATCTTGTGTTTAAACACATTAGTGAATAAAATTATCTCTGAAAGAATGAATGCATGAGGTGCTTGGATTTCATGCAACTAGTCCTAAAGTAGACAAGACAAAAGGACTTTCATATCCTGACATGTGATCTCTATTTGAAGACCTGATCCTAAGTGAAACTGAGTAAGGATTGACTTACCAAAATACTTGAGTAAAATTTTTGAAAGCACCTATTTGATTTAACTATTGCTATTTAAATCATGCAATAAGACTAGCTCATTACTTGATTACTGGACTGTGTACTTCTGTAAATGTAATAATGTACTACCTTTCTCTTTCACTCGTGCAGTGCTAATCCTATTCCTTGCATTAATACAGCACTAACCATCTCAAAATCTCACGGATTTTAATTCTTGTTCAAGGGAAAATCTGTCATATCTATTCCTTTTGAAATGTTAGAAGCTCAGACTTTATACTGAAAAATAATCCCCAGCATAATTTATTTTTTTAACTGCAACTATTTTTTTATGTCTAGTATTGTAATTAAAGGTTAGCTATATAAGAGTTCATGTGATTACAGTTATGATTATTAAAATATCAGTCGTCCACATTTCCATTAGCATTCTACTTGGTAGATAGCAATAAGCAGAAATAAAATATTAGGACTTTTAAAGCAGGAGATTGCCAATTAGTGGAATTCTCCAATGGCACAGAATAATTATTAATTATCATCATCATCATTATTCACAAAGCAAAATGTCTCTGGGATACCTGTGCGCTTCCTTCCTGCACTGTTCTACAACATCAGCCTTATCTGCTCTCAAATCCTGAAGCAATATTTGTATTAACTAAAGAGCTGACTGCATAGCAAATGAAAAGTTATTACTGCAGGAAAATCATAGAATGGAGCTGAGCTTTTTTGGAGGATTTTTTTTTCCCCCCTTTTTCTTTTTCCAGACATTTCACGAGCTATTTAAAGTGACAGCCTCACTGGAGTGTTCTCTGAATATCTTCTCATCATATCCCTCCCCTAGCTCCAGAATTACATTGATTATTAACAATTAAGAAAAGCTGTAAGATTTGTTAAAAAAAAAAAAAAAAAGTTAGCTACTAAGCCATACGAATTTCCTGAAACTACTTGGAGAGAAACAGTCACATTTTTACATTCCTAAAAGAGAAGTTATAAAAGCATTTAATGTACTAAGGGTTTTGTAACACGAAGATAAGCTGGTGGCCTCAGTTTCTTTCTCTGCACCACTAGAATTCTTCTGTTTGTTACTAGGCTGTTTCCTCCAGGCTGGTGCTCCAAGAGCACAGAACCTGATAATTTGACTTGAAGTTTGCCTTCTGCTTGAGACTGGTGGCATTTGATGTGTGAATGCACCCAAAGAAGTGTTCTAGGTCTCCTGACTTGCATGACTAGGTGCTATTAGGTAGGTCCTTGTTTTCCTCATTCAAGCTAGGCTTTCCCCCATGTGCCACCAGACCTCACTACCTGCCACATTCCCTGAGCTATTCCATAACACGCAATTGAGTAGAGAAGCACTTCTTTCTCCAACTTTTCTTGGAGAGATTTGACCTTTCCTGATCTTTCAAATCAAGAGTTCAGGTGTTTTACTTTGGAAGAGGATTTAGTGCTATGAAAGCCTGCTGACATGGATTAAGAGCCATGGCAAGATGAGATTTGTAACTGCTTTGTCAGAAGCACTTTCTGTTGGCTACTTGAGCCAGCCAAGTACCTAAAAGCTGTAGTTTGTTAACTCCCATTCTGTGAGACTCCCCTACCTTCACCTTCATCTCTTATATTCCTGTATACCAAACTTGGTAATTAAAGTTCTTTAAAATTATCCTCTATATCCTCTATCCCAATAAGGGATTTTTATGCATGTGATTTTTTATGCAAATAAAAATTACATGTCCCTAATCTCTCTTGTTTGGACATTTCAATAAAGTATTGGAAAGAGAAGAGCTACTAGGTACAATTTAGTGAGACTTGCAAGAACATTTGAGTGAGGCTATATAAAAGGGCTGGTAAAGTGGAAGAAGGCAGATATAGATTAGCTGTCAGGCAGAAATTTTTACTGGGAGGATGGTGTGATACTATCCAGGTTGCCCAGAGAAGCTGTGAGTGCCCTGTCCCTGGACATGTTCAAAACAGGGTTCGATGGGGCTTTGAGCAACTTAGTCTAGTGGGAGGTGTCCCTGCCCACGGCATGGGGGTTGGAACTAAGTGATCTTTAAGGTTCTTTCCAACTCTAACCATTCTGTGATTCTATGATTCTATGATTCTATCATGGATCAGTATCAGCCAAAAGAAACTAAGCAAAGAGTGAGATTAAACTGACAGTAGGAGTTGATAGCATAGCACCTTGGGATTCCATACTGAGGTCCTAAATAATGCTTTAAACAGACTGCAGTCAAAACTTGATTAATTAAAAAGCACAGTTCCAGGTCATAAGGATTATTTAAGTGTTTCTAAGGACTGTGAGAAACTTCAGAGCTATCTGATCATGCTAAATAAACCTATCAATTTGGAAGGGACAGTCCAAGGAAAACCTTCACTTGCTATCCAGCTTTTGTCTTTGAAAACTTTTAAATCCCATAAAGGGGATTATATAGATAGTATGTTATCACTACAAAAAGTTAGCAGTAGGGCTCTCAACTAAAAATTCCAATTTTCTAGCAATATGTGTCTCCCCATCTCAAAAAGGACCTTGCAAATGTTAAAACTGTTCAGTGAAAGATGAAGAAAGTTATTATGAAAAAGATACTGTTAAGGGAGTTGAAAAAACACTTTAGAG
Source organism: Chionis minor (assembly GCA_013398295.1). Lineage (NCBI taxonomy): Eukaryota > Metazoa > Chordata > Aves > Charadriiformes > Chionidae > Chionis > Chionis minor. Next base: position 75,723 of record VZSF01008148.1, on the reverse strand, counting down.
AGACTGAAAAAGATTTTTTTTTTTAATCTTAGAAAGGAAACGAAGAAGAAACAGGATAAAAAGTGAAAACTGGTAAATATTAGAGAAGGAATAACAGAGGACCTTCAGTTTCCTATGGTATAGCTCAAGAACAAGAGATTATTCAAGAAAGAAAAAAATTTGCCACTTAAAAACATTAAGGCGTATTTATGAATGCAGTGGTTTACAAAACATCCTTGTGGCCAACAATTTCATGTAAGTCTAAAGTTATAGGGAAGTATTATTTTGAAGTTATAGGGCAATAGAAATCTTAGAATTCTATCACTGCAGCCGAACAGTTTGGGAGGTATTAAAGCTGCATTCTGCAGGATGTGAGAGCATACCTAATGAAAGAGATTAGGACATTGATACAAATTATTCTATGTCTGCTGATAATTAGCTATTCTCCTTTTTCTGAAACTTTCAAAATTGAGTGGTCTCCAAAACAGAACAGATTTCAGCATGCTCTATATCCTGTTGAAATCAATGGCATAATCTTTCAGATTTCACATTCTTAATTCTACTCCCTGAATAACAGTACAATTTTCTATACCTTTGTTTACATCTCAAATACTCAGTTAAGAAAATTAATTATATGTTTATCTTCTGTGATTTTTGTGTCAATAGATACACAGTGAACTAAATTCCTGTTGCAATGCTTAAATTTCCTTGTACAACTAATCTCACAGTGACTTTGAAAGCAGGATTTAACATCCTAAATTATTTAGACACTGTAAAAATTATGTCAACTTAATACATGAAATAATAATAATTAAAATTTGACACGATGTTTCTAGCATTAAGCAGCATGAGTTTATTCTGAAATGCAACCTGGTAATTCCAGGTCAGAATTGTGGTCAGAATATAGCTTTATTTTTTTCCTATCTAAAAGACAGAAACAAGTGCTAAAATACTAGGCCAGAATGATTTCTCTAAACAGCTACAGGGTGAGAAATTATTATACCCTAGTGTTTAGTATGGTTTGTAAGCTGTGGGAGAAAAAAACTCCAAAACCTGAAAACCCAAGAAGCCCCCTCTGACAGTCCTAGAAAGAAATTAAAGAGTAGAACTTTAAACTATACCTCTTGACATTAAAAGTTAATCAGAACAGAGATGACTTAACTTCTTGTACGTATGTGAATAAAATACAGTAAGCAAATCCGACTCATGTAGCAGTTTGATTGCTCTGTTTGGAATTCCACCATAGTTGGAGCAAGTGGGCTAAAGATGAAGAAGGGAAGGTGAGGACAATGTTTGTAAAATAGGCTTCTAGAAGAGGAGGAGATAAAAGATGTTGAATAGGATTTTACACTTTAAAAAGGACACTGACACATATATGGGAAAATATTTTTTTTTAAATTTAGTTTTTCAAGTTCCAGAAGTTATTGTTCATTGAGACTGGTCATATTTTTCTTTGACAAAGATCTTTTCTCATTTGTGGAAAAACTGCTCACTGCTGTTTATAGAACTAATCTCATGAACCTGTTGGGAAGTCACTGTAAGCTTTTGGGTCCACCCAGTTCTCTGAACATGATTCCTTTACCAGCAACAAGAAATATCCTGTATTATAAAAGTTTATGTTTCTGAACAAATTCTGAACAGTCTTATTAAATGACAGTCCAGTCAGGAGGTATAAGTGTAATTTCTTTTTAGGACCATCACTTTGCAGCGTCCCTTGACTTTCACCTCATGATATTCATTTGTTTAATGTTTCTTCCTATATTGACAGTGTCTTCTCCTTTAAGTTTTGAGATGGTTTCTCAGACATTAGCACTGATATGGTTCTGAATAAATCAGGATCTCTCCTTAGTAATATTCTTTTAAAAGGACTTTGAAAGATTTATTTTTCCCATTACTTCTGTCTTATGTTTTCTCCCAAGGACACGGTTTATGTCTGGACAAGTAACTTTATTTAACATACGTGCTTATTTCTCATGGTTGCCTCTGTTGTGGGAGAATGTTTTATTTTGTTTTCCAGCATGGAAGCTACAGCAAAAAAAGGAAAAGAATAAAAATTCCTTTCATTTAGTTAATCATTTATTTAATCTCTGTCTCTCCATTAAAGCACACAATAATCAGAAATTCTAAGCATGTCGTGGGGTAAGGTTATTACCATTGTACCTGTCCTGCTCTAACTTTACTGTGTGGCTAGGACCTTAAGCTTCATCCAAAGTAGATGAAATTACGAACCAGATCCTTTAAAGAACACGTAAATGCTTTTTCTAGTTCTTCTCTTGCTTTGGATTCTTAAATTTCTCAGCAAACTCCATTTTTAGATCTGAGCTTTTGAGGTACACTATATGTTTAGCAGAAGAATCTAAAAACAATGAAAAATCAAAGTCAGATTATAAATGTCCACTCTTACTTCACAGAGGTAGGTTTCGGACAAAAATTCGTGTAAATGTAAATGTATTTGAGTATTGGAATTTATATTATGTTCCAATAATAAAATCAAACAGACAAAGAAAAAATCCCTAAACCTAAAGTTAATAATCTGGCTTCAATGCCAGCGATTTTACTTCAGTTGCCTTTTACAGGGTGTACAACTAGTCAGAACATTGCCACACTGAACATCAGCTCTCTCAAGTTACATTTGAAAAATTCTGAAGGGATTTTAGATTTTATCATAAATATTCTATCTGTGACGTCTTCAATCTTGTATGCTAGTTTCTTAAATATATTAAGAGATATTCAGTGAATATTTTATGATATCAACTTGCAGTTGTTCTACAGTAAGTTGAGTGGTTTCATAAGATGCAGTTCTTGTGAGTGAGTGCATGAGAATTTTCACTGTACTAGATTAAATGCATTTTCACATACTTTAGGAGCCTGCCCCCTTTATACAGTCTTGACATGGGGGCAGGATGAAGGTTGCTGATGAAGATTGTTATGTGTCAAAAGGAGTATGATTATGTGACTCACCTTGTTTTCCATTATATATAATTTAAAAGCATACTGTCATGGTATTTTTCATAATTAAAAAAGCCCTTGCTATTGTTTATAATTATCCCTTTAATGCTTGACATTGAAATCTGTTTCCTTACTGATTTACTTTCCCCTTTCTTTGGAAGTTATGGATGAGTTATTGAAGAGTTATGTATGAGTATCAGGTGACTTAATTCTTATGCTTTTTTATTATGAGAGAGGAGAGAATTTCTTTGTATTTCACCTAGATATTTTTCTTGACAACCCTTTGGCTGCCCTCACTATATTCTCAGATCCATGTTATCTGTGGACAAGTTGAATGTGGCAGTGCAGTGCTTCCTTGTGTAGTGCCTTGGTGGTCCATGCTATACAGAAAAATGGGTATGTGAGGGGAAATGCCTTCCATTAAAAACCTGAGCCTAAGTCAGGGTATGTCTTCCTTTAGGGAGACTGATGTGAGGACAGAATATACTGCTTCACTCTTTATTGCATGATTTTCATCTTTTATCACCTAGTCTCCGTCACAGTCAGTGCCAAACATATTGCCTGTACTCATCCATGATATTATCTGTCTTCTTTTTTGAACTTCCCTCAAACTACAGAAATTCTGACAGAGGTGTTTGCTAGTTTGCATTGCATAAAATAGCATCACAGATTTTATAATTCTTATATTGTGAGGCTGAGATATAAGGTCTTTGCCTAATAATTGTCTCACTGAATTATACCAGATGTTCAGCTAGCCTATTTTCTGATTCCTCACTGATGTGACATGTAGTTGCCACTTATGGATAAAGAGAAGGAACCAGAGAAATATTCTTATAATGTTTCACTTTCTGGAAATCTACAATTCAGGAATTTTTCTGAGCTCAAAACTGCATGTAGACCATGGTTTTTAGTAGACCTTCTGCTGGGTTGACCTTGCCCAGCTGCAAGGCACCCACCGAGCCACTCTGTCACTCTCTCTTCTCAGGGTGGAGGAAGGGGAGAAAATAAGGTGGAAAAAACTCATGTACAGAGATAAAGGCAGGCAGATCATTTCCCAATTACTGTCATGGACAAAACAGACTCAACTTGGGGAAGAGTCTTTTAATTTATTACCAATTAAGATAGATTCATATGTTGAGAAACAAAGACAAAATGTAAAACGTCTTCCACTTCCTTCTTTTCGGTCTCAATGTCACTTCTTTATTCCTTACTCATCTGCCTTCTGCCCCTACAGCCAAAACAGTTCAAGTTGGGATGGGGAATGGAGGTTTGTGGTCAGTTCATAAGAGTTCCTCTCTGACACTCCTTCCTCCTCACATTGTTTCCTGATCTGCTATGGGGTCCTTTATGGGCTGCAGGGAAATATCTCCACTGTCTTCACAAGCTGCAGGGGAATCTCTGCTCTAGCGCCTGCAGCACCTCCTCCCCTCCTTCTTCAATGACCTTTTTGTTTGCGGGGCTCTTTCTCACGCTTTTTTTCCCCTCACTCCTCTTCTGTGAATGTAACTGTTTTGGTGTGTACTACAGTTTAATTATGGTTTGTTTAAAAAAATACTTCCTTTTATTTTAAACTCACTAACTGCTAATTTTATTTGGCTCCTCCTAGGTTTTGTGTATGTGAAATACTGAATACCCATACCTATTCACTTTCTTCATGACATTGATTTATAGAGAGCAGTCAAGTTCTTTGCCATCTCCTTCTCAGACTGAAGAGCCTCTTCGGTTACTCTATTTACAGAAACTGTTCCATGCTCTTCACCACCCTTCTTGTCCTTCTTGTCTTCTATAGTTCTGTTTCATCTCTTTTGAGATGGGGATTCTACAACTGAAATTGTGTTGTCACCAGGATTTATACATACATGTTTTAATTGCTATTCTTTTTCTAACAGTTGTTAGCATTCTGTTTTGTTTGTTTATTGCTTTTTTTTTTTTCTGGTGAGCATTTTGGAGAGCTGTCCATGGTAGCTCTGAAATCCATTTTCCTTCCAATAAGATTTAATTTAGAGGACATATTTTCTCTTTGTTCCTTATTTTTAATTTAACACCACCACTTAATTAAATCTCTTTTTCCCTGTCACTCTCGATTATGAAATTCTTATGCAAACCTTAGTAATTTTAGATTTCCTTCCATCAACTGTTGTATATCATTATCAATTCTTTTTTCAAATTGCTATTTCCTGATCATTTGTCAATACAATGAGCACAGTTCCAAGGAAAGATCTCTCTGATGGATGTTTCTCGTAGCTGCCTTCTATACTGAATGTTGACTGTATATTGTTACTCTTTTCTTAGTATCATTTAACCCGTTATAAATTAATTGGAGCACTATTCCTCATGCCTTCCAAAAGCTTGACTTTTTAAATAGGTTTTACAGAAAGACCTTGCCAAGAGTTTTCTGGAGCTCCAAACATATTGTGTGAACTGGATAATCTTTGTCACTTTTGCAAGATCTCAAGGAGTTCTTGAGTTGGCTCTGCCTATTTCTGCTACTACAAAAAATAGAAGGGGTTCAAGACTAGAGCAAGACTTGCTGGCCAGGGCTAGACTGACGTAACAGGCTTCCAGACACCTTTGCTACCTTCTGCTTTTGGATCCCAAAGTTGTAGTTCCAGCTGAGGTAATCCAAAGAGATGGTCCTATCTCTTATGGGGCTGCCTGGAGTTTTTGGAAAGCTGGTATTTCACCAGCTTCTTAACGTTGTCTCTTACAGTACCTACAGTAAATGTATCTCTGCACAACATACAAAACATTTAGGCATTTTAAAACCACAAAGCACTGCTACTGTGTGTAATATGCAGTACGCCAACAAAGACGAAACTGTGAAGCTTTATGAGAAGAACCGAGAACTATCCACTGGGTCACATTTTGGCATCTTCTTCTGGCAATACAGCAATTGTAATTTTGTCCTTCACGTGCACAAAACCAACTAAACAAAGGAATCATTGTGCATTTTTTTTCTGCTTTGAGAACAAATAACAGTTTCAAGAAAAAAGCTGCTTCAGACAAAAATACCAGCTTGCCAGGATCACTAATCCACTTGGATGACACTGCCAGAAATGGCCTGCAGTAAGTACTATAGTTACTAAATTGGTTTGTACTTCTTCCGGGCCATCTTGATCCTTTAAGACTTCTCTTCAGCTTAAGGGTCTCACTCAAGAGCAAGGAGTCTGTCCTGATCCTTACCCAGTACTTTAGAAAAATAGTCTGCTCCTGTCATGTACTAAGCTTTCTCTGACAGCTAATGTGAAGGTAAACAGAACTGTTTTATTTTATAGTTCTTTTAAAGAATATTCCCCAGACAGCAGTGTTTACCTTCAATGAGTCTTTCCCTTGCACAGAATGCAAGAGTTGGTCATAAGGTGGCATTAAAAAGGGAGGTAATTTATTTGGGATGATGGTTCTAGACATGTGCACAAAAAATTAACTCAATTTAAGAAAAGGAGAAGGAGGAGTCAATGAGACTTTCTGAGGAGCAAAACTCTTTGTACACTGGTTGATCTGTACTAGGAAAGACTTTCCAGTACTCACTGTGAGAAGCAAACTTCTATTGTTGAGCAAATGAACTAAACCCCACATCAATCTTTCTCTAACCTCACTGTCAAACTCCCGCCTGCCTGAAAGGAGAAAAAAAACTGACAACATAAAAGTAAATATTTAAGCCTGCACTTCAGAAGAATACGGTGCTCATAGTCAAACTCTGGTCCTGGAAATGCCTGTTCAGATGCATAGAATTTACCCCAAACCTTCCATCTTCCTTAAGAATAACACAGATGCCTAGAAATGTACATAGAAATGAGAACTCTGTACATGCACAGATTTGATTCTATCTTGACAGTCTGAGCAGCCTAAGTCCAATCATTACCAAGAAATAATTATTTCTCTGCATGACTCCTATCAGGCCTGTGTGTAAGTGCTCTCCAGGCATGCACTACTGCCATGTTCAGTTAAGATCCCTGTAATAAGGTCAATGTACTGGCTATTATGAATCCCCTTTAAGCTACCAAACTGGGATGCCTAAGTGTGAGTCAATTAGATTAGATCCAGTGTGGGAGCCAGCCACCTCACACAAAATTTTGTGATAGTCAGCACTGCAGCAATTAAGCCAGTTTTTGCAGTCTGTCCTCAAGTCTGGAAAAATTATTTGTTGTGGCATGACATCCTTTATTAGATCAGGCACTAAGTTACCTGCTTTGTGAGGTTTTTTCCATTCTTAGCTTTGGTGACTGATAGCCACCAATCTGACAGATAGGAGAAAAATAGCTGTTCATGTTTCACTATCACAGAATCACAGAATCACAGAATCACAGAATCACAGAATGTTAAGGGTTGGAAGGGACTTCCAGAGATCATCTGGTCCAACCCCCCTGCCAGAGCAGGGCCACCTACAGCAGGTTGCACAGGATGGCATCCAGGTGGGTTTGGAATGTCTCCAGAGTCAGAGACTCCACCACCTCTCTGAGCAGCCTGTTCCAGTGCTCTGTCACCCTCAAAGTAAAGAAGTTCCTCCTTGTGTTGAGATGGAACTTCCTGTATTCAAGTTCATACACATTGCCCCTTTTCCTGTCACGGGGTACCACACACATTGGGTATCTAAACATTTGCCAGTGTTTCTGCCTTTTAAAACACTCTTTTTTTAATTAAGAGTCACCTTGATGTCCTTTTAAAGTATTAAAGGTTAAACATGTTCATTAATAAGAAAGAGATTAGAAGACACAGTAGATGCGGGTAAATATTTAAGGCCCAAGAAGGGGACACATGGTGCATTTTAACTGAGGCTTTAGTAGATTGTTAAATTGAGTGGTTTAGTGATAAACAGGTTAGAGTAAAACTATAGGGAGACTCTGTAAGTGAGTTTGGATTTGAAGGGTTTTTCAAGTAATCACACTTTGACAGCCACATCTGCTTCATATTTGTTTAATAATAAACTTGATGACTAGCTAATGGTGCACTACATCTAGTGCTGCCTAGAAGTGGTGCTGGCAATGAGGCACCGTGAGAGACCTGGAATTTGTGAACATAATAAATCAAATATTTGTGATAATGAAAATAATTTTTGAATAAGAAATATTATTTAAATCTTGTGAAGAATTGATGCAGAACATATCTTCATAGAGTTTATTTTACAATAAAAATTAATTATTTGAATCTGGTTTAATTTCCTGAATTCTTCAACTCTTCTTCATTATCTATAACTTGTAAAGATACAGATGACTGGTATTTTGTCTACCAGTAGAAAAGAATAATTGGACATAGCCAGTCCTGCTGGCCAAGAGAGTCAGTAGCAAGCAGTAGGAACATTTGCCACCTAATCTAGCTCATTTTTGTCAAATTCAGTAAAAATAGAAGTTTCCTTTCTGCAGAAGATTAAGTGTTCTTGTAAAATATGTTAGTCACAAATAAATGGCTTGCTAGGTTTTGGAACTGAGTTTAGTGCAATACAGTTTATGAGATTTGGTTTTTACTTGTGAATGTATAAAAAAAGCCTAAAAAATTTAAGAAAACATAATTATTTCTCTGTGAATTATTACAGGAAGAGGTTAAAGTCTTTGGTATCAAATGGGTGTGGCAAAGTTCAAGCTGTGCTACTCCGATTGCACATACAGTATCACTTGTGGTTTGATTGGATGAGTGTCACTGTTAGATCCAGTTTAATAAATGTATCATACATGAGATCTACATTTTTTTGGTAAACATTTTCAAATTTTGTTTGGATTTTTTTCCCAATTTTTTTATTACTGTTCATTTAATGTATATTAATAAACATTTACTGTTTATTACTGTGCATATAAATTAAAATCAAAGACATAAGGCAAAAAAATCCTTTAAAAGATAAACTGTTCTGTTAAATATTTTTATGTTTTACTCGGCTCCGCAAGAAGTAAAAAGTACTTTTATTGAATTTTGATACCATTAATAGCAAAAAAACCCAGTAATGTTATTGAGGAGAGAATAGGCTTCAAAATTGGAATGTCCTTCTACCCTGACAGCTGGTATCTCAAGTTGGAGTAGAGCTTGTTGGCAGCAAAGGGTAAAGATCTTGATACATTAGTGGATGAAAAGTGAAAGGCTTTATTTCACCGGGATTAGAAGTTTTACTTGATACAATATTTAATCTAATTTTAATAGAAAACACAACAATGTCAGCATCAGAATAGCTTATAATGTGTTAATAAAGAAGTGGTGGTTATTTAAAACTGTTGGAATTCTTGTTTGACAAATCACTAAATAGCTAGACCACTTTTATGTCACTTTTATTAATTGATGGCAGAAAGTGAAAGAAGCTACTCGTGGATTTTGGAAATAGTGAAGTCATACTGACTGCTGAGTAAAATACAAGTCTACAATCAGAAATCCAAAACTAGTCCCAGCTCATGCCAAATATTTTGTCCCCAGCCTCCTCTGCACGTGCAAAAGAATGGTAATGAAAATACCAAGACATATGCAAGGACAAGAAATTATTTTGAGAGGAGGGATGGGTTTTGACAGTGACCCTATTAGGAGCAACAAAGGAGAACAAGATTTGTTAGCCAATATTTAATATGGTGTCACAAGCAGCATTTCATTGCTGTGCCCTGACTCTTCTTTGTTTGCCAGCTTGCAGAGGTGGTAAGAAGCACCTTTCTCCGTCTCACCTGTAAGGAGGACACATCTCAGCTACACTCTTCCCCTGCTCATACAGGTCTCAGTTCTGTTTTGTCCTGCTTTGTTACAGCAGATTGATGGTCTGCCTTTCATGTGAAAGAAAAAGTGAGCAACTGATATGTGATTACACTCTATTTTATTTTAAATTTTTTTGAATAGCACCTTTTCAGAAGGCAAAATAACCTGGAATTTAGCTAACACCCTATGCCATTTCTGGGAAGGTCAAATTCAAAACAGCATTCTTATCAGAGGCAGCTCCTCTACTTTCACCGAGTAAGTTTTAATACAACCAAAATTTTATCCATATTCTATATTGATACTAATTGCAAGTCAAATTGGTCTTTGTTCCTGTTCAACATATTACTGGTCCCCGGCCTTCATCTAAAGATACAGTTGTACATATCTGTCCCTGGTGTCATTTCATGGAAATGCACTTGTTACTGACCTGATATTCATGATGTTCTGACGTGACTTCTAAAATCAGAGTTGAGCTAGGCAATGCATAGCAAACATGTAAATACGCACACATATATATGTACTGTACCTATACCTTTCATTTATTTTTTCTACATAACTGTCAGTGTGTTCCTTTTGCATTCATGAAGTATTATGGGCTCCCTCTTGTGGGCCAAAACAATACCTTTATATTTTACAGACATGGTAGGGTGTTGGGAGTCCATTTAGCCTAGTGGAAAAGAAGTGGTTGCTCTGTGTATCTAAGGTTTGGAGTTCTAATCTGGATTTCTTGTCTAATTTTAATTTCTTTACAGTTTGTTCCTCTGTCTCAGAAACACTGTATTTTCAGTGCTTAATTCTCATCACTTAAACATAATTCACTTACAAAATATTTCAATGAAAATACTAAATAACCTGCACTAAAGCTGAAGGTTCAGGTTTTGTGAATAGATGATGACCATAACCAAGAGGAACAGTAACTTTCTCAACCGAATTACAGAGATACAGTTGTGATAGATGACTAAAAATTCAAATAAATGTGTGTCTTTTTTTTCTGAATATCATGCATGAAGTTATTTTGCACATTATACCTAATTGCTCTCAAGAGCTTGCTGTGTCTGTATCTCATAAGATGAATTGCTTGGTCAAATGTCAGGACGGCGTCTTGGTTGTTACTGCTTTTTCTGTACAAATAATTTTCCATTAATTTCTACAGTTTCTCTGGAATTACGGTGATCTCATCTTTGTGAGGTGAATATTAAACTTTCTTGATCCTTTCCTCCCTAATATGCAATTTCCTTAATGTGACTATTTTTCGTACTTGATACAATAATGAATTGATTAATTCTTATAACTTTCCTAAAATAGAACCAAAATTTGTAGCAGATCTGAACTATTTTATAGGTAAAGGAAAGACAAAGTGTAAGGGAAATATTTTAGCTATATGGAGATGGAAATTAAACAAGTGAAACAATCAGACTAGGCTGAAAGACTGAAATGATGTACATAAGTAACAGGTGATTAAATTAAAATGATTACATTATTCTGATTTTCAGACCCTGTTGTACCTTACTTATGCTGGTCACTTATATGACTAACTCTTTTTGCCAAAAGGGCTATCTCAGGAGATTATTTGGCAGAATACTTTTTGTGTGATGTTGCTGTAAGCTTTGTTTCATCTCCTCCACAAATTGTGTACCTTTTTGTACTGTTGCATTGCTTTACTATTTTTTCTGCACACATGAAATGCTTTCACAAAAGAGATCAAGACAGAAAGAGAAAAAAATTTCATTGAACTGATAAGAAGATGAAATACACCTCTCTGTTTAGTCATTTTGTTAGAGGCAAATTTCCTATTATAAGATTAAGGACCCCCCGCAATGGTGTTGAAAAATGTCCCAGAACTCCAGTGCAGAGTGCAGAAATAATTTCTGACGGTGACCGGAAGAACTTCAAAGTGAGGAAAAAAGTGGATAGGGCAAAACTTTTAATTTGTTCACCTCTCTTACAAAGAATTGTCTGAAAGCTGTCACTAAGCTTAGTGTGTCACTGTGATCAGGCGCGTGGTTTTGTTGTTCTGAGTGTAAACTGATAAAGCTTTCCAAGATGAATCATAGCTGACACTAAGCTGACCCCAAATGCATTTAGGAAGCCGATGAAGAAGAGTAGAGCCTTCCACTGAACTGCTGTCTTTTAGAAAGACAGGAGTGTTTCAAATCCATATTCCAAACTGCCATTTCATTGTCAATAAGTGCTGCAGAAGAGCAGTAACCTCTGCACGCATGGAGAGATGGGGAAACTTTTAATGAAAGGGTCTGGTTACAATACACTCTTCTTTTCTCTTGTTAATGGCAGTGGACGGGTACAGTCTTTGTCCTTAGAGTTTGCCACAGTTTTCTGAACTTCTAATTGTAGAATGGAGAAGATAAATTGTACTCTTAACTCTGTTTCAAATGGAGAAAATGCCTGGGATATAGGGAGCATTTCCAAAATTCCAGAAGAAGTTCTTTTCATCATGTCAACCTGTATTTACATAATAATGTATCATCATAGAGAGATAAACATGGGGATTATTTCATACATTTAGTTATGGTGATTAAAATGCTGATGTTCATGTTGTAATGCTTTGTATATAGTACATTCCTCTTGACTCTCCACATAAGGATTGTGATGGTGATGATGATGATGAAGATTACACTTAGTTTAGAACAGGAGAAATAAGTCATAGTCTGAGAAGTCAGTATTTGAAAATAAGAATAGCGGTCATATTGAGACATCTTTTTTTTTTTCCTCTTTTTTTTTTTTTTTAATATGAACCTGTTCCTGTGTACATGTGCAGAAATGGCCTGCATTTGACTACAGGCCAAATCAAATTGTCACATTCTCACCCACAAGTAGGTTCATAGGTCTTTCCCTTAGCAAACATATTCTGACATTGTAGGTTTTCAAGCTGTCAAACAGTATGATTTAGTGTCAGCTAAATGTGGGGAAATTCTTTTTGCTCAGTTTCACCTTTCATTTGAGGCTTTTACAGTAGGTACTTTTTATCACTAGCTGTATGCATTGAATTATCTGTTTTCATAAGTCACAAAGTAAAAAAAAAAGTAGAATGCAAAGTAATTGCTTCGTGGTTTGTTTTTTTTTTTTTTTTTTAAAAAAAAAACACACTAAAATTTGGNTTTTTTTTTTTTCAGAAATAAAGCACACTAGAATTTGGGAGTGAATTTACATAAGATGGTCTTTTAATTTAAAGCATTTATTCTCTTTGTAAATTCCAGCTGATGTCCAGGTTTTGCTTGTAGGTTTCAATGTCTGATATTTGCTTCCAAAAGCAATCTGCTGCAGCTTTCTAATTTCTGTTCTTTCCAAAAAGCAGCATGCATCATGCTGATGGGTCGTAGGTTTCCAGCCCTGTTCTAGAGTATTGATTTCTAAACCTCTTCATGCACTTATTTGATATGACAAGGAAAAAAAAAAAAAAGCCATGGCATCACTTCTAGCTTCAATGAAAGTCAGAGTGATTGGTTTCTTAGATGAGAACCAAAGATCCTGTAAGTTAAGTGGCATTAACCTGTGACAAAGTCTAAATTCAACTTTGGAGTATTCTGCATGCTGCTAAACATGTGAAAGACGAGTCTCATGCAAGCATCAAAATGACAAAAAATTTAAACAGCCATAACTCTTCATTTGGATTTTACAAAAGACTCTATTTCTTCTGTCTTTCTTATGAATATTTTATTCTGGAAATTATTTCAAATAAAATAGAGGAGTTAATATTCGTTCAAACCTACATCTTCTTTCAACAGATGCCACTGAACCTCTGGATGCTCATCCAAACTGAACCAGCAAGGACTTTAAGGTTTTCCTCACACTGCTTTTGATTGACAAATCACATAACTTCCATATTTTCCCTCAAGATTCAAATTTAAAGAGGCTAGGGCCCTGGTCAGCCTGAACATGATACTCTTCCTCTTTTTATCAAAGCTATTGTTTCCTCTTTGTTCCCTTCCTTCCAGAAATTACAATTTTGTTATACAGAAATTTGAAGGGGCCAAATTCTTACCACTTCAGACATCTACTGACCAAAGTCACTGAGGCTGAACCCTTCAAAGCAGAAATGAATATGTCCTAAAACCTTTGGTTCTGCTAAAGAACAGACTTCTATTGTCTGTTTCCTAAAACACTTTGTTTAATATTATTATTTATTGTGTTTTGTTGCTGCCTGAAGGACAGGAAAATAGCCTCATTTGCTGAACAATATTTTCACATTTTTCACTGTTGTGGAAATTAATTAAGAGATGTTGATTTAAAAGTTTTCCCACCTCCCCCACCCCTCAGTTTCTCAAATATTTAAACAATTTTTTTGGCCATCTTTTTTTTTTTTTTTTTTTTTATATTTCTCTTTTCTCTCTGTTTGTAATAAGATTAATTATGTGTGGTGCACCACTGCTTATCCCCATGAAAGAAAATCTAAAACGAGGGATTTCAGCTTCAAGAAGGCTATTTTGTCCTGTTTCCGATGTTCTAAAGGGATTAATTTACCATATCGGATAGCCCTGGAAGACTGTGATAATTGAAAACATCCATATTCATTGCATGTTCAAAGGGATCTGTCTGACTTTGTAATGTAAAAAGTGCATTTTTAACCTGAACGGGGACCTGCATCTGGTATTGCTTAATCCTATTAGTCCGACAGTTCCAAAGCTTTAGTGTATAATCATTAGCTCGTGTTAATCCTCAGACATGCCTCCAGCTCCAGCCTGTCAGAAGGAGTCCCTGCAGGGAAAATGTGGAGGTGCTGATAGCACACCACCAACTAATCTTATCTTAAATGCTAGCAGCAGCCACTATCTGTGATAGCCAGGGAATTAAAAACAAATTTTTTATGGGTATTGGGTATTGCCTTCCCTTCTCTCACACAGCTCTTCTACCTTGCCCTAGTTTCTCCCCCTTTGCTCCCCCCCTAGTCTTTGTCAGGCAAGCTGTAATACTGACGGTAGCTGGGCAAGTGGCAGTGTGGGATGAGGACGATATTTGAAGATATTTACTATACTGTCATAAAAATAGCAGTGTAAGCTACTAAACCTCTCAGGTGCCTTGCAGTCTTTTCCATAGGGGAGTCTCAAGTCTATCTTATACAGGCTTGTAATTTATTTCCTATTTCCCACCAGCTGCAGCATCATATAACGAGAACAGCCATGATCTCTGGAAAAGGAGCTAGCAAGCTCACCTGGCTGCCCGCTAGCATCATATACTAGTTTGGCATGGTGAGAGGCACATCTGAATAGAGGGACAGAAAATGTGGTAGTGAGGACAAAAATAAAAGTGGTTTGAGGTGCTTCTCCTGCCCTGACCCCAGCCCTAAGGAGATGTGTTCAGAGCCCTCCATATCATTAACCAGCACAAAGTGGGGGAGTGGTCAAGGCTGAGAGTATTTTCAGTTTATTTCAGGGAGTGGGTGTCCATATGGAGGAGGAGGTGTTACGTGGTATCAAGCAAGAGCATCTCCAGTGCTAGTGTTGGGAAAGGAGGACACAACATCCCTGCTTTGTTCTCCAGGGAAAAACTAGGTGTTCATCTGTCATCNTTTTTTTTTTAGTGGGGTGGTGGCAGTATTGTTAAATGTAGGAGGTCTGATTCTGGTCTTGTTTTGTACAGATTGTGCTGAGATGAGCAGGAACTTATGCAGAATGGGTAGCAGACACCCCACAGGTCTGACTATGCCCCAGGTGCCCTTTGCTCCACTCCCAGGGTTTGTGCAGCTGAAGCAGGTCCAGGGGTCTGCACCACTGCAGTGCAGACATGTCCTTAGACTCATCTAAATGATTGTGCTCCATGGTAGCTCTGCTGGCTGCTTCGTTTCCCTTTTTTCCCGTTGACTTGAATGACATATGCCTGAGGATCCTCTCTCAGGAGCCTGGCAAACTTATTTTAGTAAGACTTCTCCTCCCATCCCCCCGCCCCCTGAAGTCTTAGCATGTCTAGCTCTAATTAAAACTAAGGAGCTTTGCTAAATTAAGATGTTAAAAAAAGAACAATCTGGTTTTTGTTCAGTCTAGCTCTTAAGGTTGCATCTGCCCTATATCTCCTGGAAGAATTCTGAGCTCTCTTCACACAGGGCTCTTGGCACTGCTAACTGGAACATACCTAGACTTCTCATTGCCTCCAGTGACTGATGGGCCTTTGGGTCTTTTGGGTAGCTGTGAAGTACGGTCCTGATCCACACAGGACAAGTATTCTTTGGACGCTTAACTGATTTTACTGAACTTTGATGGCCTGATTCAAGTCATGTGAAGTGAGAGGCAGAGCTTTCACTGTGTTGAAGAGGAGTGAAGTCCAGTTCTGCTGCTCTCGTCCCTAATATGGGAGATTTTGCCTTTTTGCTAGATTCATGGATTAATAACCATCATGTAGACACAGGTTATGGGTTTTGACTTTCAGCTGTTACATCAAAACGAATAATAAATCTCTTCACTTCTGTGGTTCCTTTAGTATGAGGATCCTAAAGTACTTAAAAATATTAATGAGCTGTACTATTCTTTTACTTGAAAGATGGGGAAATCAGAGCACAACAGAATTAAGTTACTTCCACATGGTCATTCAGCACGTCAGGAAGGGAACAGAAATCAGGATCTTGATTTTTTGGTTTTAACCTTTTACTAACAACAATGGTTTGTACGAGTGGTGTAATAAGCACCGACAGTAAATGATTGACTTTAAGTTCCACTCTTTGTACTATAGTGTCCATATATGGAATGAAACAGGAAACTCTGGAGGATAGACGTTGTGCCAAATTATATTAAGACTGTACCACAGCGTACCTGCAGAAGGTACCAAAGTAAGATTATGCAATTAATCTAAAGTCTATTATGTTGTTTGCCCTTCATGATATTTGTCTTTGCAATTTGAGAATTACTGTAATGTAAGTTTATTTTAATTATATCAAATAACCATATGGACATTATAGATCTAGGTAGCTAATGTTAGGCAGGTATCAAATTAAGATATTTAATAATGCATAGAGACAGAGGGTTGTTCACTGTACTGGACATCAAAAACTTCAGATATTTGAATAAGTTCCATAAAAAAGTAATCAAGTTTAGACATAACAACTGTATTAACAATGTGCAAATTGATTGCCATCCTCTACCACCCTCATTCACATGTTGTTGATAACATAAATGAAATATCATTTACTCATATAAAAAAAATTGCTATTTCATTGTTATTTAATCATGAACAGAGAATATTAAATGTATGTGTGTGAGGAATCTAGTATCTAACCTGCACAGCAGGATTAGAGAGCTTCTTCTTCTTGGTGTGCTCTGATCTTTGCTTTGTCTTCCATAAATGTGACATTTCTTCAGCTTTACATTTAACTTAGATCTGATACAGTAATTTCAAGACTGCTGGGTGTGTGGAAGAAAAAACAAAAAAGCCCAAGTTGCCACTAATTTTTAGAAGAGGTAATTTCACTTTTCTAAGAATCATAATGAAATATTTTCTGCCTACTCTAGATTTCTGAAAATTGAAATATCTCCTGGATTTTCAGACAACCAGTTCAGGTGACAGTAATTACTAGTTTTACCGCCCAAAACTTTTATAACAAAATCTTAGAGATTTTTCTTTGCAAACCAGACTGGCATCCTTAAAGTAAAAAACTGATTCACACACCAAAAAAAAACCAACAAAAAAACCAAAAAACAAACACCACCGTTGCAAAAATGCAATGTTGATAAAAGCACAGTTATGTATTGTGGCACTGTGCTGATTAGAAACAATAAATGTCTGGCACAAATTAGAATCATTTTGACTTTTCTCATAGATGACTGCCTAAGAGAGCATTTTGTGTATGAGTATTCACTCAATTTAAAAGACTTTCTTCCCCTAAAACAAACAGCTCCCATATCCAAAACACAGTATGGTCATACATGCAACAAAAACATCCAAGGCAAAAGATGTTGACCATGAACATAAAAAACAAGTGTGTGAAAGTAAAAAGTTACACACCAGATCCCAAATCCACAGAAGATAAGCCCAGAAAGCAAGAAGATAAGTCACATAATTAAATTGGTCAGAAACGACGAAATAATCTGTTGTGATTTTTAGTTTCTTCAGAAGTCTTTTTCACTTTCTACAGATCAAGAAAGGTGAAAGTGTATCATTGAGTCGCGGCAAACTTTTCTATAGTGCATAATCTTAGTCCACATGTCTACATGTTTTATGTTCACTTAAAATTCCTGTCTCTTACAAGCATTTTGCCACTACCCTTTCAAAACAGAAACAGCATCCGATAAGTCTCTTGATTCTATTTTTGTTCTTTTCTGTTGATCCCCTTATGGATAATTAATTCAGTTAGACTAAGTAAGATTTTAACTCCAGATTTTATCTATTTTCTCCATTAAATAATATTGGGCTTTATTAGCTTCTTTCACATTCTTTGGTGGAATTCAACCAAAATGACATTTTGCATAGTTACTATACACTCAAGAAAACTTGGGGAGGGATGTGTGTGTATGTGTGTTTATATATTGTGGGCACAAACACTGACTTCAGTAGTATTAGGATATTTTATATATATATATATATAAATATATAAAAATAAATATGCATACTGATATTTGTGAGTGTAGGTATAAATATGTAATAGTACACACATATGCACATAAGAGAATTCTTATAATCTAGTTAAAATTATTCAGTTACTCAAACTCCATAAATGACTACATATGATCCATCCACTCGTGTTTCTGAGGCTGGCTTTTAACTTTTCTGTTGTAGTATAATCATATAAACATAAGCATACTCTGTTTAGTATCTACTGACTGTGGTTACCAATATAAGAGATAAAAAAAAATAAATTAGTGGTATAGTTTCCAAGTTGTATGACAGTAAAGTCATAATCTTTGCTTTAGGTTTTATCTTTAATTGCAAATAAGTGTGCTCTGTATTAATTAAAACTTAAGAAACTTGTAGAGGTTTTTTCAATTGCAAAGGCTATGATCAACCATCCCTTGCTCCCATTCCACCTCTCACCCTATGGAATTTTTTTTTTTTTTTGTCATTTGGTCTACTTTTAAGCTGACTTGCCACACCATCTGTCCCCTGCTTCACAGTAGTGGCTGCAAGAGGTGTGCAGGGTAATCTGTCAATGCACTATGCAGGTAGCTCTTCATATTTTGAAAACAGTGAGAAGTATGTCCACAATCCAGGAAGCTGTTTAGCAAATAGATGATCTTGTTGGGTTACTGAATTATCAGATTGAATGATCATCCCTCTGTGTCATTACCAGCTTAGTATTTCAGTTATGAATAAACTCTCCTCCTCCCCTCTGTCAGCAATAGAGTAGTGACCTATAGGAAGACTACCTTTGGTTTTTCATTTCTTCAGTTCCTTAGCTTCTCTTTCTTGTCCTTCCAGATTCTTTTTCTTGCAGTATATCTGATACCATGGTTGGACACAGGCACTTCTTGTGAATGTCATTCTTCAAGTAACATGCCCCCTGTTGTGGCCTGCTCCTATAAAATCCTCTGCAAATGAGATCACTTCTGTAAACGCACCACACTGCAGCCTACCAGGACTGCCCTCCCAAGCTTGAATGTCCATTGGTTACTTGTTAACCAGGAGAAATGTTTTTTCAGTGAAATTCAGGACTGTGCACCTCAGATATTTTGGGGCAACTCCTCCTGCCTGCAAGATCCAAATTTCTTGCTGTCATGACAAGAGGACTTTCTTATTTTGATGACTCTAGTTGATGGTATTTTTTAGCTGTCACATGCTCTTGAGGCCATTTCTTCAACAAATTAAGGTTCAAGGAAAGGGAAAAGGAAAAAAATACAGAAATTATTACTTAAAACATTCATAAACCCTTGCATTAGTTTGTAGGGACAGTGTTTCAAACCCAGGTCAGATGCTCTGAGATTTTACTTTTTTTATTTACCATTTTTGAGAAAGTATCTATCTTATCTGCAACATTAAGGGGTGCTCAAACCCCTCATAAGTTTCTGGAAACTGATCCAAAGGAAAGCTTTTAAGATCCTGATGAAACCTGACATAGTCATGGAGACAGCACAGCAGCCACTCTGCCTGTCTGCCTCTCCTCTGGGAATCCATAGAAATCCTAGCCCTCATTTAAATCAACAGGAGTTTTGTCACTCACTTCAATGGAGCCAGAATTTCACCCTGCAATTTGAAATACTCTCTACAGATGACAGGCAAGTAAAATGATTACCTCACTGTTCCCACTGCCTCTGTGTCATAAACTGTGCAAAGATTATCATCAGTGAAGTGCAGTACAGATGTTCCCTCCCTCATTCCTTCTCAGTCATCTTTCATCTGCCTCTGTCCCCTCTTTTTCCCTACAGTTCTCTTTTTTACTCTTCATTGCGTTTCTCCGGCATTCAGTACCAGGAAGAGAAGCCCCTACACGGACAATTCATCAATCTTTGGCACTGGTTGAGATTACCATTATCGCTTACAAGAGTAAGACGGTTTTATAAATCAAGGGACAGTTTGAAATAAGGGAGGTTTATAAATACAATAAAATGTCTAATAATTATTCAGAAGGTTTGAAATTTATCTGCTCTCAGTAGGGGTTCTCTCATTAGCCACTCTGCATGACTACACCACTCATGAGTGAAAAGGTCACCTCCTATATCATGAATATAAATTGCAGACTCTTTAATGTAGTTTTGATATGTTTCATATAGAGAGTGAGAATATGAGAGATGGGAACCTGTCTCCTAAAAGCTGCAATGCCCAGAAGTGAAGAATGTTGGAAATGCCTGACCTGATTTGTGCCCATGTTAGGAAGAAGAGTGAGCACTTTTAATAACGCTGCTTTCATTTGGAAATTGTTTATCCTTTGACAGGCTAGGGAAGAATCTTTAAATGAAACTAAAAAGTGGATGTGTCCAGATTTTTATGTATTGCTAAAAGCTGTTCTTGTGCAGCTGAGGAGAGGGAGAAACATTTCTATCCAGCCAGAGGCTAGGACTGAGTTGTGTCTGCTGGTGTGGTTTTATTTCTTGGACATTAGTCTGAGACTTTTTAGCTGGTTTCAGTAGTCTCATGTACACATATGTTATGCTAAAAAGAAAAAAAAATCATAGAGATCTAAGGAGCTCTATACAGCCTGTAGCTGAACAACATTGACAGAGTCTGAGGTCTTTATGCTACTCTACCTTCATACACCAACTCGTTGGAGAAAGAAAATTCAAGACTAGCTATCTATTTTTGCAGATATTCAGCATGGAGGAAACATTCTTTTAGTCTGATGCGTTTTGTTTCCAGCACATGTATGCACACACAACACCATCCATACTCTAATGCATTTTTGTTTCCAACACACATACTGTGCATACTGTACCTACTATGAAGACTTTACTTTCTGTGGTGGGTTGACCCTGGCTGGATGCCAGGTGCCCACCAAAGCCACTCTATCACTCCCCTTGTCAGCTGGACAGCGGAAAGAAAACAGAATGAAAGGCTTGCGGGTCGAGATAAGGACAGAGAGTGATCATTCACTAATTATCATCATGGGCAAAGCAGACTCAACTTGGGGAAATTAGTTTAATTTATTACCAATCAAAGTCAGAGTAGGACAATCAGAAAATACAACCCAAATCTTAGAACACCTTCTCCCTACCCATCCCTTCTTCCCAGGCTCAAATTCACTCCCAAATTCTCTGTCTCTTCCCCACCAGCGGCGTAGGGGGATGCGGAACAGCGGTTGTGGTCAGTTCATCACACGTTGTCTCTGACACTCCTTCCTCCTCAGGGGCAGGACTCTTTACACTCTTCCCTTGCTCCAGCATGGAGTCCCCTCCCAAGGGCTGCAGTCCTCCATTAATTGCTCCAGCATGGGTCCCTTCCACGGGGTGCAATTCTTCAGGAACGGACTGCTCCAGCATGGGTTCCCCATGGGATCACGAGTCCTGCCAGCAGACGTGCTCCAGCTTGGGTTCCTCTTTTCACAGGTCCACATATCCTGCCAGAAGCCTGCTCCAGTGCAGGCTTCCCACAGTGTCACAACCTCCTTCAGGCATCCAACTGCTCCAGTGTGGGGTCCTCCATGGGTTGCAGGTGGCTACCTGCTCTACCATGGACCTCCATGGGCTGCAGGGGGACAGTCTGCCTCACCATGGTCTTCACCACGGGCTCCAGGGGAATCTCTGCTCTGAAGCCCGGAGCACCTCCTCCCCCTCTTCTTTCACTGACCTTATTGTCTGCTGCATTGGTCANGCAGCTTCTCACAGAAGCCACCCAGCAGGTACCTATGCCAAAAAACCTTGCAAAGTCTTGCCACACAAACCCTTTCTTTTCATTGAAAGCATGTGTACTATGCAACCGAACTGATACATGCCATAAATATTGGAATTACTCTGTGTATGCATTTCTGTGTATGTAAGTGTGTGTACATTTAGCACATATACAGAAGATCTGATGCTTCTGGAAGGACAGATTAGCTTATGCACTGCGTAGTGTGTATGCGTAGTATTTACGTACTTTTGCTTTGGAAATTGTGGAAAAAAACTGTCTCGTCACTACTACTTCTAGAAATTTTCTAACAATTCTATTGCTTAATACCTTTCCAAAGGCAATATTTTACCCATGTCAGTAGGCACCCTTTAATCACTCGTCATTTTCTGAATTGTTGATAGTGGTTCTGATAGTGGTTGATAGTAAAAAAAAATTTGTGGAGAATATTGTCTAGAAAAAGGTATAAAAATTGTTTTAAACCCCCAAGCAAATAAAGAAGTTAATCAGGAATATTTCCTATGAAGAACCCTCTTAAATATGAAACTATTTGTTTAGCTTGAACTAAACCATGATAACAGATAATAATTTTATCTGTATGAAAAGAAAGTATTGTTGCGGTGTGCCTTAATGTAGAGGAGGCAGGAAAGCTTTGAGCGATTATGGGAGACATTAAGTAGCCATTGCCTTTTTACAAAACAAAATAGCCAGCATTACCAATGACTGGTAATACTATCAACTTTCCAGAACAGTAAAGAGTGAAGAAGTGTAAGATATTTCTTACAGGATGTATGGAGATGAATATCTTTTTCCTGATTCCTGGACCAGCTGCAGCCCAAACATACAACCTGTGATGTATCCCAGTTTATTTAATTACTCCAAAGTGAAATTTCCAAAATGGAAAATGATGCTGAGACCTCACATGTGTCATAGCACAAAAGATCAGTTATATAACTTCAGAAGCCATTTGATGAGTGGTTCTACATTTAGTTCCTAGTATAGGTAAGTTGATGAAAAATACCTGTTTCTCATATTAGTAGGACTGTTACACACTGATTTTTTTTTCCTTTACTTTTTCAGAAAATAGTATCACTTCACTATCTTTTTAAATCAAGATAATATGATCATATTTTCAACCAATGTCAAGGCCCAAAGATATTGTGGAAAAGAGAGAGATTGGAGGGCTTTTAAATGAAAGTAGTGTCTTAGTAAAGTGGGTAAAAAAGAAAAAAAAAAGGCGCATGTGCATAAAACCCCTCTGTTGTAATCATAGATCTGATTATCCACAGCTTTGCCCCTTTCAGAAAATGTCTGATATTGAGTCTAATTTAAGATAATGAAGTGTAAAACAAAATGCTTCCTTGGAAGGCTGTGAAATTCCACAGACTGAGGGCCAACAAATAAAAAAACCTGTAAAAAATATGCCTCCTAAATAATTTACCAAACAAGGAAGTATATCTAAAAATAAAATTAAACTAGACCAAAAGCCTATGACAAGATCCTTCTGTGTTGTCAAAGGAAAAGATATACAGTGGAATTTCCTGTATTTCTCTCAGCAGTCTTTCCTGGCATTAGTGAACCTTTCACTTCATGTTGCCAACCAAATGTTAGCTGTTCTTCTGTATGGGAAGGATGATCTTCCTTTTTTCAGCATCTCGACAGGATATATTTTGGCAACTACACACACAGTCAGAAACCATTCTCACAGCAAGAAAGAAATACGCTCTTAGGTAAAATGCCCACTCAACACACTTTAGAGAATGTCTCAAATTCAGCTTGAAGAGCTATCCAGACACCAGTTCAACCATCTTGTCAATATTTTTGGAACTCAGCAACAGCACTGCCAAGTACCATCAGTGTCAAAAACAGGAGTAATGTATCCTGAAAAAAATCTCCAGAATCCCAATGACTATTTCAAACAGTGTTTTGAAAAGCATACATTCAAGCAACCAGCCATACCTAACAAAAATTTTGCACTCAGCAGCCCAGTCAGTTGGTGTTGGTATATTTTTTCAGAATGCTGTCTCATTGTTCTATACCAATTAGCTATAATGATTTAGAAGTCTCTAGTATTCAGGACGGGATGGAGATAAATATTTTGTAGCAAATATTATCCAAGTATTTCTGATGTTAGAGCAAAATGGAAAGGGGATTGCCTGTCATCATATCTCCATACATGAGCTTATATTGGTTTACACTTTAGGCAAGGAATAATAATGATCCCACCTACTGAGTTTCAGTCCTCAGAATCACAAGATGGATGAGATTGGAAGGAACTTCTGAAGGCCATATTCTCCAAAGTCCTAGAGAAGATTGGTCAGAATCTTGTCCAGACAGATTTTGAAGATTTCTAAGGACAAGCAGGGCACTGGGCTCTCACCCTGGTACCTTTCCACTAATGATGGGCAGAAGAGCAACCTCCATACTCCTAATGGTCATTCTCCACTTGCAATGTATGCAGGGGACAGTCATGGGCAGCTTTCTGTCACACAAAGCAGTGTGTGGAAACCGTTGTGATGTGTGAAGTTGGAAAGCATCTATCCCTATGGATAGATAATTGGATTTAGGGATAAACCAGCCCCTGGAAAACATCTAGATGTTGATTGGATACAACAGCCAGCAAAAAGCCAAGCTTGCTGCACTGTTCTGACAAAGCACCGGTAGGCTGCAGCTGCAGGGCTGGCTGGGCACTCCCTCGCTCTCAGTGGGGCTCGCTCCCAAGAAGCACTGGCTGCGGGATCCTGCTAGGAGGAGGGTCCTGGAGCTGCGCCCTGTCTCTGTGCTTGGTGGCTCCCCTCAGTCCCCCTTCTGCCAGTGGAGGGAAGGTCATCAGTGGCGGAGCTGTGCGGGTTGTCGGGCCGCAGAGGGGATCTGCTCTGGATCCTTTCTCTGACTAAATCCGTCGGGCAGAAGTTGAACAAGGAGACCATGTACTTCTCGTAGCAGTCATCTGCTTCAACCAAGTGCAGGAGCAGGTAGAATGGCTGCCTGCAGAGCGGGCATCTAGCTCTGCTTCTGGCCCACTCCCTCATGCAGCCAAAGCAGAACTGGTGGAGGCAGAAGGCCACGTAGGCTGCGTCCTCAATGTCTCCCAGGCAGATGGGGCACTGGGAACATTCTGCTGCCTCCTCTGGCCCTGCCTGTGGGAGCTGGCTCATGCAACCGTCCCTCACAGCAGAGACTCTCTCCTGCAGGTCTTCCTTGGTGTCCAGCACCATGTCCTGCCAAGAGAGATGTTCAAAGTGCCAGAGACTTTCGGGTGCTGGGAGTGGAAAAAAAAGGGCCAAGAAAGCTGTGGGGCAGGCGAGACAAGGACCTCCTGAGGGGTGTCTTTTTGGGCTGGAAAGCAGCAGCAGCAGCTGCCCTGTGGGCCAGCCAGCCCCAGGGTGTGCCCTGTGCTCTGCCTTAGAACCATAGCATCATAGAATGTTCGGGGTTGGAAGAGACCTCTGGAAATCATCTGGTCCAAACCCCCTGCCAGAGCAGGTCCACCTACAGCAGGTTGCACAGAATGGCTTCCAGGTGGGTTTTGAATGTCTCCAGAGTCAGAGACTCCACCACCTCTCTGGGCAGCCTATTCCAGTGCTCTGCCATACTCAAAGTAGAGAAGTTCCTCCTCATGTTGAGATGGAACTTCATATATTCAAGTTTGTACCCATTATCTTGTGTCATCACTGAGCACCACTGAAAAAAGACTAGTCCCCTTCTCCTGACACCCTCCCTTTAAGTATTTGTAAACATTTATGAGGTCCCCCCTCAGTCTTCTCCACACTAAAAAGACCCAGGTTGCTCAGCCTTTCCTCATAAGAAGGATGCTCCAGCTCCCTCATTATCTTTGTGGCCCTTCGCTGCACCCTCTCTAGCATTCAGTAACCCTGCCTTCTCTTCATTGTCTGTCACGATGGCACCTATCTCATTCAACAGAGGGACCACATTCTCTCTAGTTTTTCTTTTGCCTCCTATGTACTTGAAGAACCCCTTCCTGTTGGCCTTGACATCCCTTGCCAGATTTAATTCCAAGGAGGCCTTGGCTTTCCTCGTTTCAACCCTGCATACTCTGGCAGCATTCTTATAATCTTCCCAAGTGGCCAGTCCCTTCTTCCACATATTGTAAACTTCCTTCTTCCACTTGGGATTTTTCAGGAGCTCCCTGCTCAACCATGCAGGTCTCCATGCTTCCCCTGCCAGATTTCTTGCTCTGGGTATGCATCGATCCTGAGCTGGGAGGAAGTAATTCTCGAAAATCAACCAGCTCTCTTGAGCCCCCCTACCCTCTAGAGCCCTAAGCCATGGGATTTCTCCAAGCAGTTTCTTGAAGAGATCAAAGTTAGCCCTCCTAAAGTTCAAGGTTGCAACCCTACTTGTTTTTTTATGCCCACTACACCTAATCTTGAACTTTATCTTCTTGTGGTCACTGCAGCCAAGGCTGCCCCTATCCTTAATGTCTTCCACAAATCCCTCTATGTTTGTCAGTACTAGGTCCAGTAGCGTACCTCTCCTTGTTGACACTTCCACCTCCTGAGTCAAAAAGTTATCATCAACAATGCCTGGCTGTGTAGCCTTCCCCAGGCAGGCTGCCCGCGCTGGGTGCAGAGGTGCCGGGGCGACCTCCTGCCCAGGCACCGGGGCAAGGCAGGCTTGGGGACGGGGCCCTGGGCAGGGGGAGCGCCTGTGGCTCTGGGTGGGAGAGGCTCCAGCTGGGGCTTGGTAAGGGGACAGGGGATGTGGGCTCGGGCCGGGATCTGCCCTGTCCCTGCACCAGGGAGGGAGGGATGGAGAGCAGGAGGGGAAGCCTGCCCGCATCCCCTCATCGCCTCCCCAGTGCTCCAGCCGCCCGGGGCGAGCTCGGGAGAGCTGGGGGGGTCCTGGGGGAAGAGCCGGGGTGCCCGAGCCCCCAAAGCCTTCGTGCTCTCCCCCAACACCACCTGAGTCAGCGCAGCGTACCTGCAGGAGGACGTCAGGGAAGGCGGAGGAACTCCCAGGGGAGTCCATCGCTGCCGGTGTCTCTGACACTCCCGTTGTGTCCATGGCCACGGGACAGGCACGGACGGGCCCCGCAGCACCACGCAGCCGGGGAGAGGAGAGAGGAGCGCTGGAAGGGGCTGCCTTTGCTCAGCGCCCGCAGCTGCTGCTCTCCCCTTCCCCAAAGCTCCAGGAATACACCAAAGGTTCTGCTGGAGCCTGCATGCCTTGCGTGTGCACCCGCAGGAGCTCTGGACAAAATGAGCGGGGACAGAGCCTGCGGCTGCTGAAGGGCAACAAAGTCACAGGCAGTCAGTGATGCTGTCTGGCAACATTACAGAGGTGTCAGATGTTGCCCTCCAATGGCTGCCCGGTGAGGAAGGCTGACGCCATTTCAAAGGGGGAAAGTCTGCTCAGGATGCTTGCCATCTTCTCCTGTCCTTGCGAATGAGTTTTAACCTCAGTCTTGTTGGGACCTGTGATGAGAGGCTGGTGCCCCGAGCACAAAGAGCCAGCAATGCAGCGAGGCAGCCATGGTGAGTTCCTCGGTGCTCACAGAGTGCCCTGACTCAGCTCCTCCAAGGGCACCTGTAAGGGGAGAAGGACCTGTCCCTTGTCACTGGAAGGAAAGCCCCTGAGATTACAGAACGGTTGAGGTTGGAACGGACCTCTGGAGATCACCATATCCAAGGTCGCCACTCAAGCATGTTCATGTAAAGGTTGCCCAAGATCCTGTCCAGATGGCTTTTAAAGGTCTCCAGGGATGGAGAGTCCACCAGGTCTCTGGCCAACCTGTTGCTGTGCTCAGTCACCCTTACAGTAAGAGTATCTCCTCATGTTGGGAAGAAACCTGTTTTGTTTCAGCTTGTGCCCATTGCTTTTGCTCTGTCACTGGCCAGACTCTGGCTCTGTCATCTCTGCGCTCTCCCTTTAGGTATCCAGAGACCTTGATGAGATTCCCACTGAGCCTTCTCTTCTCCAGGTTCAGCAGCTGGAGCTCTTTCATTTTATGTGAGATACTCCAGTCCCTTGATCACCTTAGTCCAGCCATTGGCTAGACACTCTGGTAGATCCATGTCTCTCTTGTAGTGAGGAGCCCAGAATTGGGCACAGTACACCAGCTGTGTACACTGGCGTCACCAGTACTGAGGAGGGGGGAGGGATCAGTTCCCTTGACTGGTGGGCAACACTCCCCCTTGTGCAGCCCAGCATACTGTTGGCCGCCTTTGCCACAAGAGCACAGCGCTGGCTCTTGTTCAACTTGGTACCCTTGAGGGCCCCTGGAGTGGTGCCTCAGATTTTTTCTCAATGAAAGGTGGTTTGCAAAAGCATTTTGCTCCATGATTTAAGAATACAAAGTAATTGATTTGTTTCTTTACATAACAACCTTCACCACAGGCTTGAAGAGAGGTAAGAAAGGGTGACCTTGAAGTACTATCAAACTGAGCCTGGTGGAGGTAATGGACTTGGCCATAGACTCATAGACTGACAGACTCACAGGCTCATAGGTTCATAGACTCATAGAATCACAGAATGGTCTAGGTTAAAAAGGCCCTTAAAGACCATCTAGTTCCAAGCTTCCTGCCATAGACAATGATACCTCCCACTGGACCTCATTGCTCAAAGCCTCATCCAACATGGCCTTGAACACCTCCAGGGATGGGCCATCCACAAACTCCCTAGGCAACTTCTTCCAGTGTCTCTCCACCCTGAGAGTGAAAAACTTCTTCCTAATATCCAATCTAAATCTACCCTCTTCCAGTTTGAAGCCATTACCCCTCATCCTATCAATATATGCCCTTGTAAAAAGTCCCTCTCCAGATTTCTTGTAGGCCCCCTTCAGATACTGGAAAGCTGCTATAGGGTCTCCCCAGGGTCTTCTCAAGGATGAACAATACCAACTCTCCCAGCCTATCCTCATAGCAGAGGTGCTCTAACCCTCTGATCTTCTTCATGGCCCTCCTCTGGACCTCCTCCAACAGGTCTGTGTCCTTCTTATGTTGGGGGCTCCACAGCTGGATGCAGTACTCCAGGTGGGGTCTTCCCAGAGCAGAGCAAAGGGGCAGAATCACCTCCCTCAACCTGCTGGCCACACTGCTTTTGATGCAGCCCAGCATACAGTTGGCCTTCTAAGCTGGGAGTGCACATTGCTGGCTCATATTGAGCTTCTCATCCACCAACATCCCCAAGCCCTTCTCCTCAGGGCTGCTCTCAATCCATTCTCCACCCAGCCTGTATTTATCCATGGCATTGCCCCAACCCATGTGCAGGGCCTTACACTTCGCCTTGTTGAACTTCATGAGGTTGGCATGGGCCCACCTCTCAAGCCTGTCCAGGTCCCTCTGGATGACATCCTTTCCCTCCAGTTTGTTTACTGCTCCACACAGCTTGGTGTCTTTGGCAAACTTGCTGAGAGTGGACTCAATCCCACTGTCTGTGTCACCAACAAAGATGTTAACTAGTACTAGTCCCAACACTGACCCCTGTGGAGCAGCACTCATCACTGCTCACCACTTGGATGTCGACCCATTGACTGCAACTCTTTAAGTGTGACCATACAGCCAGTTTCTTATCCACCGAGCGGTCCATCAGTGAAATCCATGTCTCTCTAATTTAGAGACCAGGATATCACACAGGACAGTGTCAAATGCCTTGCACAAGTCCAGGTAGGTGACGTCGGCTGCTCTCCCCTTATCCACCAATGCTGTAATGCCGTCACAGAAGGCCACGAAACTTACCAGGCATGATTTGCCCTTAATGAATCCATGTTGGTTGCCAGCTTTCACCTCCTTATCTCCCATGTGCCTTAGTGTAGTTTCCAGGAAGATCTGCTCCGTGAACTTGGTGGGCACGGAGGTGAGACTGACTGGCCTGTAGTTCCCTAGGTTTTCCTTTTTTACCCTTTTTAAAAATGGGGATTATGTTTTCAGTGAGTGTAAACTTCACTGGACTGCCACAGTTTCTCAGATAGTGGCTTGGCAACTTCATCTGCTAGTTCCCACAGGATTCCTGGATGAATCTCATCAGGTCCCATGGACTTGAGCATCTTCATGTTCCTTAGATGTTCTTGAATCTGGTCTTCTCCCACTCCTGACTTTCCCTTCTGCAACTTGGGCAGTGTGGTTAAAGCCTTTACCAGTGAAAACTGAGGCAAAAAAGTAGTTCAGTGCCTCGGCCTTCTCAATGTCCCGAGTGACCAGGCCTCCCATTTCCTTCCTGAGTGGGTCCACATTTTCCCTAGTCTTCCTTTTGTCACTGATATACCCATAGAAGCTTTTCTTGTTGCCCTTGTCGTCCCTGGCCAGATGTAACTCTGTCTGAGCTTTAGCTTGCCTAACCTGATCCCTGGCTGCTGAGACAATTTCTCTGTATTCCTCCCAGGCTATCTGTCCTTGCTTCAGTATTCCTGTATTCCTGTGTATCCCTGCTCTGTATTCCTTCTAGGCTACCTGTCCTTGGCCCTCAGTCATCCACAGCCAATCTTAATGCTTTTCTGTTTCTCTGAGTTGGTTTCTCCTAGTCTTTCCTTAGCATAATTTCTCTAAAATTTTTGGTAAGTACTAAAAGAGATCTTACTACATGTTTATGATTAAGCTAAGTCATATGTACAACTATGTTTGTTTTTTCTTTTAACACCAAGCACCTCATATTCTCAGCCACCCCTATTTGCTGTTTAATTCCAAACCTATGTCTGGTGTCTTTTCCTGATCAAAAATTCCAACATTGAAGAAACCTTTCTGGACCAGACCACCACAGACACCAATATGCTCCCAGGAATAAATGTAGATTTCAATGAATCTCTCAGAAAATCAGTTAATTGTAAAATTCCTGAGTAGCTGTACTTTCTCTTGTGTTTAATGAGACTCTTACTTTGATGTTTACTCTAATACCCTTTGAGGTAGGCACATAAGCGTGTTATGAGAAGAACATGTTATTTCTGCGGTCTGAAGTGGCTTTGAAAAGTCACGTGTGTACTTACAGCATTTATCAAATATGATGTTCATTAGTTTACATAATGTGTATGGATAAAAAGCATGTTCATCATTGAATATAATGGAACATTAGGAACTAAGTTTCCTTTAAAGATTTGAAAGTATGTAAGGTATTTATGTCTGTGTTTTTCCTATATTTTGTGAAATGGTTTACCCATATAATGCCAAACTTTGTTCCCTCCCCAGCTCTTTGTTTCCATGAGACTTTTCTTCTCCCCCTTGACTTTCATCTTCTGTCTCTTTTTTTGCCTTTATTTGTTCTTCTGGCTGCTGACGTCACATTGTTTTGAGGCACAGGGCAGGACTCTTTCCATAGCGTGATCAAAAGTGTTCAACCATTTCAGCTTCAGTCATTTGGAAAGCCTAGGGACACATAGGTGTTAGTGCAGTGAACTGAACTTACTTAATGGAATTGCAGCTTACCCATTGCCTTTCACAACATTAGGCCATACGCTGCTAGCAGTTATGACTTTCAAGTCAAACTTAAAATTGTCCTACAACCCTATTCCTCCTGCCATTTACGGGTTTTTTTTCTTGCCCAGAAGAAACCTTTTCAGTTAAACAAAACAAACTATAGCCTGGGATGTAACACGTAGTAAGAGTTAATGAGCTTGCAGTCTTGGTTGTGTTTTTTCCCTTCTGTTTCATGTGCTGACTTGTTGTATTGCCTATCTCTGACAAATATCACAGTGAATTTTCCTGGCTTTAAGTAGGCTACAGAAGTGGCTCCTCACAGAGACAAACCCTAGTAGCTTTGTCCTCTGCTGTGGTTATTGTAGGGTCATAGGGGCATATGACCTATAGTTGAAAGCTGCCCATGGAGCATGTAAATATTCTGCCTCTTCAGTATGCCCTCATTTGTGGGATTGGCCACTTCCAGGCATGAAAAAGGACATGGTCTCATTGTGTTAGAGACACCAGGAAGAGCACGTCCTTAGTGAGCAGGAAGGTTGTTCTTTACCTGCACTGTTGCAAGAAACTGACCAGAAACTTCAAAGGATTAGTGGAAAAAACACTGTACTAGTACTAATTAATGAATTATGTGAACAAAAATAAATTAGAGTATAAGGAAACGCTTCTGTTAGTAACAGAAATATTAAAAATATTTATTTCCTAATGTCTGTGTTTCAGTGTATTAATGAAACATTAAGAGAAGAGGGAAAGAAGCCAGCTAGTAGCCAGCTAGACTGTAAACTTTACTGATAGCTGTACTTCAATTAGTTTAGAGTCTGCTCTTTATTGCGTGTGTGATTAGCCAGTCTCTAATCTGAGAGTTTGTTGAGCAAATCTGAACTGAGCAGTGAGTTTAATTAGGAGGTACTCTGTTCCTTTCACAGCACTGAACTGACCTCTGGTTTGGTTACTAAAATTATAACACAGGTGAACTTCTGGCTTCTGTGGTTTTTTTAAAGGCTTTTGCAAAGTGTCTGTCCCTCTTTTGTAAATCCTTAACTGCTAGCTGACAAGAAACTCAAGGATAAATGGATAATTAAAAACCTATCTACATAATTTTTAGTCTAAAGGTTGATTGAGACACTTAGTTGATCTAGCTTCTTCAAGAGCTGAAAGGAAGATTTAAAAAAAGGGAGGAGGGGAGAGAAGGAAACCCTCTTGAATATCTTGAATAAAGCATCTCATCATCAGGTGTCATCTCTGGCACTAACATTTAGTAACTGATAATTGCTGTAACTAGAACCATTGAGCCTTGCAAATATTATCCAGTAAATTTTAATTAACACCCTGGGGACTGAAGAATTTCAGAACAAGCTCATGGGAGACTCTCCCCCAACCAGTGGCAAAGTGTGCTGAGTAATTTTAGATCAGCCTGCCTGTCAAAGTGGATCAGTGTCATCTTGCCACTTACACAGAGGAAAATGCACCTGCTTCTACATGGAAATAAGGTGCATTATCTGCCAATTTGTGCTGCTTATTTTCACTGCTGCCTGAGTTTGACAAGTGGGAAATAAGAATGCATGGATTATTTATTCATAAACCAAGGGGATAGAAAAAGGTGAAAGAGGTTCGTGAGTGAAAAGGAGTAATGTACTTGGTGTTCCAGGACCCACCAGAAGCCTTCTACATAAACATGTCATGGACTTCTACTAAAAGTCTAGAGATGCAAATACTCTTGCCTTGTATTTTTAACATCAAAGGAAAACCTAGCCATCTAGAAAGTTCAGTAACAAATGACACTGCTTACAATGGAACAGGCATTATTTTGTTAGAGTAAATTTTCCTTAAAACTCCATAAGAAAGGGAAAGACATTAAAAATTAATATTCTGAGTCCAATGTTCTGAATATTCAAACTACATTAAATAACAATTTGCTAGATATACTCAATACATATGACAATATCTAGCTCCAACTGTGCTTTCACTACTACAAGATAATTCAATAGAAATCAGTGAAATCAGACTGCTAATTATAAATTAGTCTCAAGGGAGCAAATAACATTATTGGAGTGAAATCACTAACTGCAGTTAATATGCATAGGTCTGTGAAGGATAAAATCCATAAAATTTTGCGGACTCCTTTGGTATTACTCAAAGTGTTTGCATAGGACAAACTAGAATCTTTCTAAAGTGTTGAAGACCTAGCTAATGGTGTTCCCCAATAAGTAGATTATAAATCATTAAATAATGAAGTCATATTTAGGAAGTTAATATTTTTGTTTTGTTCAAACTCATTTTTTTAAAAAAATTCTACATCTAGGAAAGGAACATAATTGAAACTTAATTTTCCCTTTGCTCAGGCAAACCCTTTTCTGATGGCTGTGTCATCAGTCAGAACCTTATACACAGGGTGAGAAATTTTTCTTACAAGTTAGTGAGAGTACACGCAGGTTTCACAACTACTTATTCCCAGTCTCAGGCACAGGGCAGCATTCCCCAGATCCAGGGCAGGTGTCTACTGTAATCTGAATTGAAGGCTACCACCCGTCAGGTACCCTGAGATATTTCAAACAGAAAATTCTGCAAATAAATGGTATCCATTGGACCTTCTGAAAGAGTACAGAAGCCTCCAGACTATTCCTTATTCATGGTCTGATTTCACAGACTCTTCACCTGGAAAACTCCTTTGTAGGGGAAAAAAAGAAAACAAAATATTTTTTTTATTATGTTTTGGGATGTTAGCAGTCATGTTAATGCAGATTAATGACGTAGTTTATACGGAGCATGATTCCTGCAAAGAATTTGAAAAGGTTAAGACCTTAAAATCATTTAGGTCTCAGGACTAGTTAGCAGTCTTCAAAAGGTGTTAAAGAAGTGGAGAAAGGAACTGGAAAAGCTTTATCACATGTTCTTCCAATTCACTTTTTTCAGGGGAAATCCCTGAAGGCTGATGAGTGGCCAACATAATCCAATTATTAAGGAAAGAACCTAGATCTATATGAAGAAATTACAGACCAGTTATCTTAGCAGGAATTTCAGCAAATGTCTTCAGAAACTCTTTTGGGGTCTCTAGAGAAATTGATAAAGCATACTTTAATTAAGGTAAGGAAATTTTCAGGAAAGGTATAACATGCTGAGGAATGCTGTGATTGCAGAGTTTGCAGTCGTTGCTGTGCTTTATGTTCTTATACCTTTTTTCCAGTTTATTTACTGACATTTTTGCACTGTTTGTCACCATAGTACATGACCTGATGTCTTGTTATGCTGAGCTTTTTATACAATCAATTAAATTGTTTTCTTTTTTTAAAAAAATATATTTTAAAAAATGTGTAAATGGTGTCATAGTCATAGGTGTGGCTCTTAAATTTATCTACTCTAATTACATCAATTATTTCTGCTTGAAAAGCAGACCATTTGATTTAGACTAGATCATTTTTCCCAGCTGGCCTTATTGTTTCTCCTACAGTACTGAAATTATTCTGTGCTTTCCAATGGTAGGTGGTACTTACTTCTGATATGGCTGATGCAGGTTCAAATGCAGTCTTGGTGTGAAGGCAGTGATACTAGGAAAAATAAAAAAGGGGGGAGAAAGAGGAAATAGCAGAAGAGAAGCCAAGAAATGAATTGTAAGCTAAACAAGCAAGGGCACAGAAAAAGGATTATCCCACATCTGCTGGACTGTAGGCATAGGTCTAGGTAGAGCTTGCATCTGGAGGTGTCATTCGTCAATTATTTTGTCACAAGTTTGTCCCCTGTAACTCTTGAAAGGCTACAACAACGACGTATATCTTTTGTTTTAAAAAAATTTAAGGGCCTTTTGCACTACCAATACCAATCACCATTTTCAAGAACCTTATTTTTCCTCTAGGAAACAAACAAATTAAAAGTTAATTTACAGTATTGTTAAACTTTTGTAGAAGTGGCAAAAATGTAGATGACTCCTGACTGACAGATGTAATTTCAGAACTAATAATTGCAAACTTCATATTAAAACAGATTTTCAAATTTTGGGTTTTTTTATACATGGGAAAGTGAAATAATTCGCAGAGTTCATTTTTCCTTTTTTTGAGGGAGCATAGTAGTAAACAAGAAGAGCTGAATTCCATACTGGGACCTGTGCACAGTCTGCCTTTGGCAGAATAAGCTCCTCCTCCTTGAAAACACATAGATTTTTGTCAGCAGACCTTTGGACCCTTGTACTCGGTGAGATAACTTCATAAGCTCCCTTTCATTCCTAGCCAGAAGCTGTCAAGAATAAACCTGAACAGTTTCTTGTGACATAAGCAGATTTGACAGTTATTATCGATCTGGTATTAGGATATTGCCCTTTCTGTAGGCGAACTGAGTGAAAGTGGTGGGTAACTGGTAGGGCCAAGAACTGGCAGAAAAGAGGAGGAGCAGTGAAAGAGTCATCTATTATTCTGGTTCACCAAATGTTTCTTCATGCAAGACCATATCTTGTGTGATCACTTTATAATCAAGAGAATCCTGTTGCTGCATGGAACAAAAAAACTTCTATCTACTACTGGATAACATTTGACCTCAGAATATTCTTGTATTTTTAAAAAGTTGCCTGTTCTGAAATTGAACTGTTGTATTATCCAAATCTTCTTGAAGTACACTGAAATGGACCAATGTCCCTAGACTTGTCTTATCATGTTCTGAAATAACTCTCAAAGCCAACTAAATCTGTTAAATAAATTTATTGCCATTCATTATTTTGAAAATTAATATAAATTTCACTGAATATATGTCTTTTTATCTCCAGATGAAGTTCTGTAAAGACTCTGTAGGGGAGAAAGATAAGACAAATCACAGCTTAGGAATATAATCAGTCAATGGCAGTGGCTTTCAAACATACCAACAATAAATGGCCGATTTAATTGAATTAATTTAATTTATATTCTCATTAATGCCTCAGCTATTTTTTAATTAATTGCCCCCAAAACTGACTTATTCTCTGTCTTTCCATCTTGGTGTTGATTTCTGTGCTGCTAAAGACAGACCATCATATAGTCATATGGCTGACAGGAATGACTAGTCTTGTGTGAGGCTCCAAAACAATTTATTACCAACAATGAGCCTTAAAGCAGGGGTGATCAGCTGGGTGTGAGTTCCAGCTTCTTCCCTCTCCTGGTGAAGCTCATCGAATCTTCGCAGAGTGGTGATTGCATTGACTTTTGATGCAGTTCTTCCTTAGGTGAATAATCTGAAGTATTGATGTCTCTTCAAAGTGTCTTCAGCTCTGTCTTCTGTTTCTGTCTCAGAGCATGCAGGAATAGGATTCAATTGTGGTATTTGAGAAAAACTCACCACCATTCAACTATTCTGAATGAAACAAACTTTTCAGTGTTGTAATTAGGCTTGTTACTACTGACATTGCCACAGACAAATGTGAATCAAGAAAATAAATGTAAATTGAGAAATGTGAACTGAGAGAAAAATAACCAACTTGCAGTATATTACTTTCAGAGAGCACATGACTTAAGCCATTGAAAACAAGTCAGAAAAGAAATAGTAGTGTAAGCCCATGTTTCATTAATCCTCTACTAGCTGCAAGGCTGCAATGCACACGTGTGAAATTTGTTCCATTCTGAAAACTCTTACTAAAGCTCAAAGTCTGCAGGAGGAAGGTACAACCTTTTTTGCACTGTTGAGAATGTTTGTTATGTCTATGTGCACATGGTATGGTTTCATAAAAATTTTATTTGGGGTATCACATGTTTTGTTTAGAATCTGGTTTTTCTAATTTTAATAATAATGAAACAATCCTCATTTGAAGTATCTTACTGTTGGCAATGTAAAGAGGCTCTGATTTTAATCAGACTTTTAAACAGTTGGGCCATGTCTACACTGGCCTGTAGACGTCTTTTTATGATGTATTAATTAGTGAACATTAATTAATGTACATATTGCATGCATTCATTTCTTCTCAGCTAGGTCTTGAAAGAAGAAGGATAGTGGAAAAACCGTCCAACAAATCCCAAGATTATATTACTTACATAATATCCATGCTACAGACAACTAGTAAGCTTCTTTCTCTAGTGCTCTTAACCTACCACCTTTCATAATGAATGCTCTAGTCACAATGTGGAAAACGCTACCTATATACAAGTAATTTGAAGGGCCATTTATTTAAATGTAAGCATCTTTTGAAGCTACTTTACAGCACAAAGGTACTAAAAATGTCCATGAATTATATATATGAAAAGCACGTATAACAACACATTGTTTAAAAATTTTCATTAACTTCTACACCACCAGGAACATTTAATAGATTTTACATTTTGTGCCCCTCTTTTAAAACACTTTCTAATGACTTAGAGGTAACTGTTAAAAGAAAAGGAGTTGGCATCAATATTCTCTAGGAATAAATCATAATTCTAGAATGACAAACTTCTCCCTGCAAATGTACTAGAAAAATAAGCACTGCATATAAAATGAAAGACACCAGGGTTTTGATTTTTTGCCAAATTCTAGCATGAATGCACACTAATTCTCTATTCTGCGTGATTTTAACAAAGATTTAATAGCAGAATTAAGTTATGTTCTATAAAAATGGAAAATTTGGACTCTATAGAAAGGGAATCAGATTTTTAGTAAATGGAAAAACTAATTTGGTTTATAATATTTAAAGTGACTTTGAATTTGCAAATATTTCAGGCAAAATAAATTGTGAATTAACAATATCAGAAGTATTTTTCTGTATTCTTAAATTACTTTTACCGCAGAGTAAAATTTGGAAGATGCATATTTTTCTAAAACGTTTTTTAAAATCTAGCATGTACGTTTTTCTTTTGAACAGAAATATTTCCTGTGGTGCATTTTCTTCTTACATATTTCACAAGCTCAGTTAAAAAAGAAACTTTCCAAAAATGATGTCTAGGCTAGAGCATCAGAAGAAAGGCTTACCAATTAGCACTTACTTTTTAATATATTGATAAACTGCTGTGTTTGTAGCTAAACAGTATTTAATTTTCTATTACTTTCTTGGTTTTGGACTTGGGAGAAAAGTGAATAAGAAGTTTTTAAAATAATTATAGTCTGCTTGATGGATAATACACATCAATTAGCTGTCACTTAGAAGTTCAAACATAATTGTTCTATATCTATCTTCTCTCTACAGCATCAATCATTGTAGTATGTGATCTTAAAGCTCTTTGCTCTGGTGTTTCTTAGGAAATGAGAATAAAATTAATGTTCATAGAGGTTTAGAAACTGGCCCAAGGCTACACAGCAACTCAGCAATAGTACAAGTGAGATGATTAGCCAGGTATTCCAACTTCCTCTTTATTTAGACACAGCTGTACCTAAACATGTCCACTAAGGAAAAAATGAGTTAACAACAAGAACGTCTTCAAATTTACTTTATCTGTGGAACAATAGTTGTAAAAAGATAAAAAGAACACTTATCACAAAGCAGATACTTAATACAGTGGCACAAGTGAAACACTTTGCCTTTTTCTCTGCTCCTCATAAATACAGACATTCATATGGAAGAAAATAAGTCGTCAAAAATACTTTCAGCCACTTCCACATCATATTCTTTGAATAGTCTTCTAATAGCATCTTATTTGGATAACATCAGGGAAGGAAAAGAACAGACAAAAGAGAGGCCATTCATTTTTTAGTCTCAAAGGAATAAAGTAGGTTTGGAAGCAATCAGTTGGCATACAGAACAAAAAATGAGAGGATATATAACATTACATAGGCCAGAGAATTCTCAAAAGTAGGTTTCAAAATATTTAGTTTGCTTTTCTACCAACTTGTTCTCTTGCTTGGGATAAAAGTAGCAAATTTATCAATGGAGTTTTTCACCAGAAACACCCAACTGCATCACATATCCTAAGTGTAGGATATACTAATTTAAGCAAATTCTCTTGACAATTTTTTACAATTTGAGAAGTGTAAAATTAGTGAAGTGTATGTAAGCAGACAGGCTATTGCCGGTAAATTGGGAATCCATTACTTAGGATATTGCTTTTTGAGGTGTACAACACAGATTCAGGTGCTCAATTTTCCATGACCTCATGGAACACTTCTGCTCTGCCATTTCACATATCAGGACCACTGGACTGGAAGAAACCTGTTGATTTTTTTACACAAGACCTTTGGGTTTGAGAAATTAAGTGGCATACAGGAGACTGAAAGAAGGACTGGCCTACCTTTATCTTAAAGTTTCTGAGATGTTTTTACACGAAAAAACTTGGAAAGTTCCAAACAGATTGTTTAGCCTGGAGAAAAGGAGGCTGAGAGGAGACCTTACCACTCTCTACAACTACCTGAAAGGAGGTTATAGAGAGGTGGGGGTCAATTGCTTCTCCCAAGTAACAAGCGATAGGACAAGAGGAAATGGCTTCAAGTTGTGCCAGGGGAGGTTTAAGTTGGATATTAGGAAAAACTTCTTTACCAAAAGGGTTATCAAGCATTGGAACAGGCTGCCCAGGGAGGTGGTGGAATCGCTGTCCCTGGAGGTATTTAAAAGACAGGTAGACGTGGTGCTGAGGGACATGGTTTAGGGGTGGTTTTGGCATTGTAGGTTTATGGTTGGACTCGATGATCTTGAAGATCTCTTCCAACCCAAGTGATTCTATGATTCTATGATATGATTCAATTGATACTGATGTGACTATTGTCAGAAATAAGCCTTATGGAAACAGGGACAAGATTTTAATGGAGCTACTAGCCATGAATCAATAAGCATCCATTCAGAAGAATACATGGACATACGTTTATATTTTATTTAATATTACAATATGACAGGCTTTAAGCACATGCAGTGGTGAAAAGGGTGAATAGAAATTGTTTCCGTGAATTAGGATCCTATGAATAGTTGTAGATTCCAATGTGTACCATTTATTTTAATATTCTATGTGGAGGCACTGCATATTTATAACTGCAAAACAGACTGTCTAGTTTGCAGGTGAGATTCAAAATCTGTAAAAACTTTTAAAACCTTTTTAAAAAATAAGATAAAGATGTTATTACTGCAATTGAAACCAACAGTGGCTATTTTGGAGTAAATATATACTCCCAAACTCACAGATGTTTGGTCTGTTTGTTGTTCTCATTAAAGCAAATGTGTGTAAGCACTGGACTGCTTTCAATGTTGCTGATAGAAGGTGTGGAGTTCTTTGCATGTGATACCTAAGTGCTTCAAGAGAGAATCCTTAAGACCTTCCGAGTTGTGCAGCTGACTTATTTGTACTGTCTTCTATTGTACTAGTTAAGAGATTCTTCAAGGTTGCCTTCCAGGATTGAGAGACCATCACTTGGCCATAACACTGTAAATAAGGAAAGGTTAAGGTAACTAAAATGGCTGTTCACAACTAGCACCAAAGGAAATGGAGTGCAAACTAAAAGCACTGAACTGATTGATCATAGAATCACAGAATATCTCAAGTTGAAAGTGACCCATAAGAATCAAGTCCAACTCTCTGCTTCTCACAGGACTACCTAAAACTAAACCATGTGACTAAGAATATCATATCATCCAGATCTTCCTTGCCGTGGCCACTTCCCTGGGGAGCCTGTTCCAGCACACTCTCAGTGATGATCCTTTTCCTAATGTCCAATCTGAACTTCCCCTGATGCGCCTTCATTCCGTTGCCTTTTGTCCTATCACTGATCACTAGAGAGAGCAGATCAGCACCTCCCCCTCCACTGTCCTCCTTGAGGAAGTTGTATACTGCAATGAGGTCATCCCTCAGCCTTCTCTTCTCCAAGCTGAACAAACCAAGTGACCTCAGACACTCCTTGTAAG
The DNA here is from genome assembly GCA_013398295.1 of Chionis minor. Lineage (NCBI taxonomy): Eukaryota > Metazoa > Chordata > Aves > Charadriiformes > Chionidae > Chionis > Chionis minor. The sequence continues at coordinate 34,830 of VZSF01008148.1, read as the reverse complement.
TCTTGCCCTTAAGACCTTTCACCATCCTAGTCACCCTCCTCTGCACACACTCTAATACTTTGATTTCCTTATATTGAGGCACCCAAAACTGCACATAGTACTCGAGGTGGAATTGCACCAGTGAAGTGCAGAGTGGGACCATCTCCTCCCTCAGCCAGCTAGCTACACTGTGCTGGATGCACTCCAGGACACAGTTGGCCCTTTTGGCTGCCAGGACACACTGTTGACTCATATTCAACTTGCCATCAGCCCAAACCCTCAAGTCTCTTTCTGTGGGGCTGCTCTTCAGCCTCCCATGCTGCAATTTGTACATATAACCAGGATTACCCCTTCCCAGGTGCAGAATCCTGCACTTCTCTTGTTAAATTTCATACTATTGGTGATTGTCCAGCTCTCTAGTCTATTCAGATCTGTCTGTAAGGCCTCTCTACCCTCACAGGAGTCCATAGCTCATCCCAGTTTAGTATCGTCAGCAATGTTACTTAATATACATTTGATTCCTGCATCCAAATCATTTATCAAAACATTAAAGAACACTAGGCCTGGAGAACCCTGTTGGTGGCCGGCCACCAGTCTGATATAACCCAATTCATTATAACCTTTTGAGCCCAACCCATCAGCTAATTGCTTACCCAACATATTATGAATTTATCTAGCTGTAGACTGGACATTTTGTCCAGAAGGATACTGTGAGAGACAGTATCAAAACCTTTGCTAAAATCCAAGAACAGCACATCTGTTCACTTCCTATGGTGAACTAGATGGGTGACCTTGTCATAAAAGGAAATTTATTTGGTTGAGCAGGACCTTCCCTTTGTGAACCTGTGCTGGCTATGGCAGATGCCTATGTTGTCTCTCAAGCATTTTTCAATAACTCCCAGAAAAAACTCCATCATTTTACCAGGCACCGAAGTGAGACTAACAGGCCTGTAATTACCCAGGTCTTCCTTCTTTCCCTTCTTGGAGATTGGGGCAATATTTGCCAGTTTCCAGTCAACTGGGACCTCTCCAGGCTCCCAAGACCATTGAAAAATAATGGTGAGAGGTCCCACAATGACATTAGCCAGCTCTTTTGGTATCCTGGAATGAATTCCATTCGGCCCCACAGATTCTTGCATCCATCTGGAGTAGCATGTCTCAAACGTGTTCAGAGTCATCTGGGAGTTTATTATATTCCCAGTTACAGTCATCCAACACAGGGGTCAAGGGGTCACAGGGCCCATCACTGTTAAAGACAGAGGTGAGGAAGGTATTAAATGCCTCTGCTTTGTCTCATCCCCATTTGTGAGGTGACTGACCTCATCAAGTAACGAAACAATATTACCTCTGAAACTCCTTTTGCTGCTAATATATTTTAAAAAGGCCTTTTTGTTGCCCTTCATAGTTCTGGCCAGCTTGAACTCTAATCAAACTTTGGACACCTGCATTTTCTCCCCACAGTGATGAACAGCATCTCTGTAGTCCTCCTGTGTCACTTGTCATTGTTCCCAATGTCCATACACTTTCCTTTTCTGCCCAAGTTCTAGAAGATTCGTGCTGATCCAAGCCAGCTTTCTGCCCCACTTGCTTGACTTCTAACACTTTGGAATTGCCTGCTCCTGCGCTCTTAAAAGATGGCTTTTAAAATGTGACCAGCATTCATGGACCCCAATAATCTGAAAAGTAGATTCCCAGGGAACCTTGCTGTGTCCTTCAGCAGCTCTAATGCTTCTCTCCCATATCCTAAGTTGAAGTTTTGCTGGCAGTTGTTCTCAACAATTTCAAATTGTTGAAACTAAACCACTTATGGTCACAGAATCATAGAATGTTAAGGGTTGGAAGGGACCTCTGGAAATCATCTGGTCCAAACCCCCTGCCAGAGCAGGTCCACCTACAGCAGGTTGCACAGGATG
>VZSF01008148.1:0-32157 GCA_013398295.1 Chionis minor | reverse complement strand
GAGGCTGACTGGCCTGTAGTTTCCTGGATCCTCCTTCTTGCCCTTTTTGAAGATTGGCGTGACATCGGCTTTCCTCCAGTCCTTAGGCACCTGGCCTGTTCTCCAGGACCTTTCAAAGATGGTGGAGAGCAGGCCAGCAATGACTTCTGCCAGTTCACACAGCAAACGCAGGTGCATCCCATCGGGACCCATGGACTTGTGAATATCCAGTTTACTTAGTTGGTCTCTGACTTGATCCTCCCCAACCAAGGGAGAGTCTTCCCTGCTCCAGACTTTCTCTGTTACCTGTAGTGTCTGGTGGTCCTGAGGGCTGGCCTGAGCAGTAAAGACTGAAGCAAAGAAGGCATTCAGTAACCCTGCCTTCTCTGCATTGTCTGTCACCATGCACCTGTCTCATTCAACAGAGGGACCACATTCTCTCTAGTTTTTCTTTTGCCTCCTATGTACTTGAAGAACCCCTTTCTGTTGACCTTGACATCCCTTACCAGAAGGGACTGTGACCAAGACAAATCACCACTTCACTCATGAGTCCCTCTCTGCTTACAAATAAAAAAAATCTAGGAGGCCACCTTTCCTAGTTATCAGGTCAGGTATAGAAACTGATACTATCTGTCTCAGAAAAGATTCTTACAATAAGCCATCTCTAATCCCTCTTCTAAAGGATAAAAACAACTTTAACTGATACACTAAATTTGTTCATACGCAACAGTAGCCTTTAAATGGAATTTTGGCAGCACATTTCACCACTATATCTAAAAGACATCTCATTTTTAAGAACGCATGCTAGAAATTTAACAACTCTAACAAATGGAATTAGTCGTGGAATTAATTCCATGGTCTAACCATGGAATTAGTCCTCAGGGGTCAGTGCTGGGACCTGTACTATTCAAGATCTTTGTCGCTGACATGGACAGTGGAGTCGAGTGCACCCTCAACAAGTTTGCCAATGATACCAAGTTGTTTGGTGAAGTAGACACGCTGGAGGGGAGGGACGCCAACCAGAGGGACCTGGACAGGCTGGAGAGTTGGGCCCAAGCCAACCTCGTGCAGTTCAACAAGGCTAAGTGCAAGGTCCTACATCTGGGTCGGGGCAATCCCAAGCACAAATACAGACTTGGTGAGTAATGGCTGGAGAGCAGCCCTGAGGAGAAGGACCTGGGTGTGCTGATCGACGAGAAGCTCAACATGAGCCAGCAATGTGTGATTGCAGCCCAGAAGGCCAACTTCATCCTGGGCTGCATCAAGAGAAGTGTGGCCAGCAGGTCAAGGGAGGTGATTCTCCCCCTCTACTCCACTCTCGTGAGACCCCACCTGGAGTACTGCATCCAGCTGTGGAGTCCCCAACATAAGAAGGACACGGACCTGCTGGAGCGTGTCCAGAGGAGAGCCACGAGGATGGTCCGAGGGGTGGACCACCTCTCCTATGAGGAGAGGCTGAAAGAGTTGGGGCTGTTCAGCCTGGAGAAGAGAAGGCTCCAGGGAGATCTTGTTGCGGCCTTCCAATACCTAAAAGGGGCCTACGGGAGAGCAGGGGAAGGACTTTTTACTAGGGCATGTAGTGATAGGACAAGGGGGAATGGCTTTAAACTGGAAGAGGGCAGGTTTACATCAAACATCAGGAAGAAATTTTTTACTTTGAGGGTGGTAAGGCACTGGAACAGGTTGCCCAGAGAGGTTGTTGAGACCATCCGTGGAGGTGTTTAAGGCCAGGCTGGATGTGGCGTTGGGCAACCTGGTCTAGTGGGAGGTGTCCCTGCCTATGGCAGGGGGGTTGGAACTCGATGATCTGCAAGGTCCCTTCCAACCTAAACCATTCTATGATTCTATGATTCTATGATTATTGTTACACATACTTACACAAGATATTTCTTTATGGGGAGGATTTATTTGTTTCCAGACAATGACATTACCTCCGGTAGAAATAAGCAACAATTCTGTAGCTATTAATCTTACGTTACAAATTCATAAATAACAGGGGTAAAAAAAAGGTTGTCAGTTTCTCAATACTTACTAATCTTTAGATGTCTTAGATCTGTTCTTTACCTTTAACCTTGCATCTTCTTTTAACGCTTATATTCTCAGAAATAGTAATTTTGAGTTGTACATTAGGATTTTAATTCAGAACATGAGCATGGTTTTAAAACACATGTCCTAATCTTTCTGCTGACTTTTTTTCAGTCTTGGACAGCGTGAACGGTGTTACTTTTCTACAAAGCCAAAGCAGAAGCATGCCAAATATGCTCAAAGTGCTATTGACTGTTGATCTTCCAGAATAAGACTACAGCTAATCTGAAGCAATTTCCTGGAAAACATTTATGACGTGGATGTTGGGTCCTTGCTGTAGAGAGCTGCTGCTATAATGCTGCAGTACTTGCTAATGTAGATAGAGCCTTTTACTCACAAATGCCTGCAATGGATAGGAACAGAGAGTCATACCTAGTTAATGGCAGTCACTCAAATTTTCCTTGGTGTGTTAGCCATACACCTGTCATATTGTCAAAGCTCGGTTTAAAAATAAAATGAAAAGATTTTAAAACAAAAAAGAAAACACGTACTTTTAGAATCTCTGCTTTCAGAGTCTAATAATATGTTAATCTCCTCCATTGCTGAAGTGCCACATATTATCTCTTTCTACGTTTGTATTTGTTTCAGAGTGAAAGATCATTAATGTACAGCTTCTCCTCCAATTACTTTATGCTTCTGGTTGTACTGCATGACTAGTTAGTAGCAAGTAGTCTTCTGAAGATTAATCTTCAGAGAAATGACAAGGAGTCCATCCTCCAAGGGACTACACTTGAGTGCAACTTTTCTAAACAGGGATATGTTTATGCCTAGAGGGCTCCACATATAAAGGTTTCTACAGCTATCAGCTGGAGCTTCAGCTTCACACTGAACCAGCCTGAGGCCCAGGCCTGGTTTGGCTAGTCATGAGAAAACTGGAGGTTCAGGACCCCAAATGAAATGCAACCCTCTGGAGATGAGTCACTGTGGCTTGTGACCAGTTTGGTTGCAATATACGTAAGAGCTTTTAACCGAAGTTTTTTGGTGAGAACAGAGAGGAAAATTTGACACTGGTTTCTTCATGCGGTGTTACAGTGAGACTTGAATTTGAATGTTCTGTCAAAGGAAAGCTAAAAGGATGGCCAGGATTAACACAGTTGGTAATCTCAGCTGCTTGTCATCCCCTGTACAGTTGGAGCACATACTGTATGGAACTCAGTACTGACAGAGCCACTGTGATTGACAAGAGAATTGCTCTGTCTTCTGGAAATGTACAACATAGAAGGCTCTACCAGATGAATTATTCATTCAAAGCTTCCACCAACAAGAAACAAGTTGCCTTTGATTCAGGCAGGATTGTGATGAGTGGGATGGTGTTGATAATATCGAATAGAGAGAGGTGTGATGTTAATAAGCCTGATAGGAGTGTGAGGACTGCATTTGCTCAATAAATTCAAAACTACTTTAAAAAACCCCACAAATATATACACAATGGGAAAATATAAAATATTTAAGACAACAACATTTTTTAAATTTATGTCAGTAAGCTTATAATATGTGTTAAAAGGAAGAATGAAGAACTCTAAAATATGATCTTAAATTAAAAAAAACACATTGATATTAAAAAGATAGCATTTTTAATTACATTTAGAATTAGAGAACCTTTATCCCCTTTCTGTTGAGACATTTCAAAATAAAGAAAATATCTCCCCAGCCTCAAAAAAGAAAAGTCATAACTGTTTGTTTCAACAATGGCCAAGAAGTAATACAATACTTTGTTTACAAAAAGAGTTAATTTTATTTCCTTAGTCCCCAGTTTAAGAAATATTATTGTCTATCCCTTTTCAGCAAAGTAATACCAAGCATCAGTTTTGACTGCTAATTTTGAGATACCTTTTCAAGGAAAAGCTTAATCGTAATAGATAGCAACCACTGTTCTGCATTTCCAAAGAGAACACATTAGTAGATCCCAAACTGTACCGCATATTTTATTAGTTGGGAAAGATAAGAATCCAACTTACAGCTTGGATAGATGAAAAATCTCAGAATCTAATCTGTGTCACAGAATGAAATGAAGCATTTATCTGTCACACAGCACCAGCCAGATAGCTCCAGATTTACTTTGACACCTCCTCTATGGAAAACAAATTTTTCACAGAAAGTCAAAATCAGTCTTTTCCAGAGTCGGAGCATTCTGTGTTTGTCAGCCTACCTGGAACACTGAGGAATTTAAAGTTGCTGAAACTTTGTGGCTTTGTTAGAAGAAAATAATTTCTTTTTCTACAGTTTTAATGGGATAGAAATACTAAATTCCGCATGGCATATGACAATATTTGCCACATATCTTACATCACTATTTTTTCATAAGTGAGAAATATGATGATTTGGGCATCTGAATAAGTTTATGAGATCCTCTTGCTATTACAAAGTTTCTACCATGAGATGAAAAAAAATCTGTTGTGTCAGAGAAGGCACTACACAATTTGTATGCTTTTGTACATAAGGATGTTAGCATAATCACAGTAAAATGAAGAGGACAGAGACTGTAAATGTTAACACCTCTATTTTTTGTTAAATAGAATTTATCCTATGGAGAATTGATTTTCTCTTTAGAGAGTCCTGGAATTTAGAGAAGGCTATAACCTCAAGAGCAGACAAAAAACTAAGTAGAATATTGATAAGAGGGAATAAAATCTGAGGAAAGTTCAGAGAGGCAGCAAGAAATTTTTTGTGCAGCAAAAGAGGACCAAAGACAAGGTTCTCAGGATCAGAGAGGCCTAGCTTGCTGCAGGACCTAAACAGTCTAAGAAAAGTAGCCATATTGGAAGGACTTCATGGTTTAAGGCTTTAAGATACCATGACTTGCAGGACAAGCAACAAATCCTTTGAGGACATAAGATCTTTCAGAGTAATGGGGATTCTAAGGTGTGGGAATGAAGCATATTGTATTTTTGTAGCCATATGAGCTACATGCATTTATCACACTTCAAGAAAGATCACTAATATTTTAAAATTTGTTGAAAAACTCATATATGTTTTTTCACTGTCCCATAACTGCATATTTGTGTGTCCTTTGGCTGGCACTTTTCAGTGAAATACATTCAAGCTACTATTTGACTGGATCATGAATATATCTCTGAAATAGAAACAGACAAGAAAGCAAAAAACATTGCATTTATGGAGAGCCAGAGAAGCTTAAAGCACATGGGTATAATACAAGAGAACCCAATCTAATAACTAAGAAAATAAACTCAAAAATTGCTTCATCAAATACATGGAAAAAAGCCTTTGACAAAATTTTTACTGATGGAGGCAAGGTGAGAGGATGCAGTTTGCTACTAACAAATAGTTAATATTATTGATGTCATTCATATTGAGGCATCCATTTGCCGACTTCATGCAATCTCTAGAGAGCTGTGCTGTTTACAGGGGGCTCATATCAGGGAAGTCACCATGAGACTACAAAGCCTTGTAGAGTCCACTGACTATTATCTGCTGCTGTTGTTTCACATGTAGACCAGTGGTATCATTAGGAGCAGTCTGAGGAGTAACAAGGACTACAAAGCCTTGGGAGCGGTGGTCAGGGACTCTGGAACGCAGGTAGTTTTTTCATCAATCCTCCTGGTCAAAGGGAAGGGTTTGAAAGGACCAGTCAAATCTCTCAAGTCAACGAATGGTTACCGGGCTGGTGCTGCAGCTATGGGTTTTGCTACTCAGATCATGGGACTTATTTTGAGAAGCTTGTTCTACTGGGGGCTGATGAAGTCCATTTGTCAGAGAAGGGGAAGAACATCTTCAGTCATAGGCTTTCCAAGCTCATGAAGAGGGCTTTAAACTAAAGCTTCAGGAGGAGGGGAATGTCAATCCATCCCACTCCTAATAATTTGATGCCAGTGCCAGCAATAGATGCCCAGAGCCTGGAGAAGGATCACACATAAGCAGGAGAGAACCTGGACTGCAGCACAAAGGAATTCCAGCCACTTCAGACAGTAAGTCATTTTCATCAGGGGCTCAACTTCACTGGATTGCCATGACTTCTCAAATAGGATGGATATTGGCTTGGCAACTGCATCTGCCAGTTCCCACAGAACCCACAGATGAATCTCATCAGGTCCCATGGACTGGTGCACCTTCAGGTTCGTTAGATGTTCTTGAACCTGATCTTCTCCTACAGTGGGCAGTACCTTATTCCTCTATGCAAATGCAAGTAGCATGAGGAATAAACAAGAACAACTAGAGACATGCACATGCCTGCAGGGCTATGATCATACTGTCATCACAGAGATGTGGTGAGATGGCTCCTGTAACTGCAGTGTTGGAATAGAAGGACACAGATTCTTTAGGAAGGACAGGCAGGGGAGACAAAGAGCGGGTATTGTCCTCTATGTCAAAGACTGGAGTGCATGAAGCTCCACCTGAAGAGCTAACTGACAGCTAGGTCAGGATTAAAGGGAGGGCTGAGATAGGTGACATTACAATGGGGATCTGCTACAGGCCACACAACCAGGAAGACCTAGTTGATGAGGCCTACTTTAGACAAATAGGAGCATCCTCATGTTCTCAAGCCCTAGTCCTCATGGGGCACTTCAACCACTCCAATATATGTTGGAGGTACAACACAGCAGGACATAAGCAATCCAGGACATTCCAGGAATGCATTGATGATAACTTCTTTCTCCAGCTGATAGAGAACCAAATGAGGAGATGTGCAACGCTGAACCTTTTTCTCATTAACAATGAGGGGCTGGTGGGGAAAACCATGCAATGAGCACAAGTTAGTGGAGTTCAAGATCCTTAAGGCAGCAAGGAGATAGCACAGCAAGCTCACTACCCTGGACTTAAAGAGAGCAGACCTTGACCTCTTCAGAGATCTGCTTGGCAGAGTACAGTGGGATAAAGCCCTGGAGAGAAGAGGGGCCCAAGAAAGCTGGTTAAGATCCAAAGATCACTTCCTCCAAGCTCGGGAGCATCCCAACAAAGAGGACGTCAGGCAAAAACACCAGGAGGCATGCATATGAACAAAGAACTCCTGGACAATCTTAAACAGAAAAAGGAAGCCTACAGAGGGTGGAAGCAAGGACAGGCAGCCTGGGAGGAATACAGAGAAATTGCCTTAGCAGCCAGGGATCAGGTTAGGCAAGCTAAAGCTCAGAGTTACATCTGGCCAGGGACGACAAGGGCAACAAGAAAAGCTTCTATGGGTATATCAGTGACAAAAGGAAGACTAGGGAAAATGTGGACCCACTCAGGAAGGAAATGGGAGGCCTGGTCACTCGGGACATTGAGAAGGCCGAGGCACTGAACTACTTTTTTGCCTCAGTTTTCACTGGTAAAGGCTTTAACCACACTGCCCAAGTTGCAGAAGGGAAAGTCAGGAGTGGGAGAAGACCAGATTCAAGAACATCTAAGGAACGTGAAGATGCTCAAGTCCATGGGACCTGATGAGATTCATCCAGGAATCCTGTGGGAACTAGCAGATGAAGTTGCCAAGCCACTATCTGAGAAACTGTGGCAGTCCAGTGAAGTTTACACTCACTGAAAACATAATCCCCATTTTTAAAAAGGGTAAAAAAGGAAAACCTAGGGAACTACAGGCCAGTCAGTCTCACCTCCGTGCCCACCAAGTTCACGGAGCAGATCTTCCTGGAAACTACACTAAGGCACATGGGAGATAAGGAGGTGAAAGCTGGCAACCAACATGGATTCATTAAGGGCAAATCATGCCTGGTAAGTTTCGTGGCCTTCTGTGACGGCATTACAGCATTGGTGGATAAGGGGAGAGCAGCCGACGTCACCTACCTGGACTTGTGCAAGGCATTTGACACTGTCCTGTGTGATATCCTGGTCTCTAAATTAGAGAGACATGGATTTCACTGATGGACCGCTCGGTGGATAAGAAACTGGCTGTATGGTCACACTTAAAGAGTTGCAGTCAATGGGTCGACATCCAAGTGGTGAGCAGTGATGAGTGCTGCTCCACAGGGGTCAGTGTTGGGACTAGTACTAGTTAACATCTTTGTTGGTGACACAGACAGTGGGATTGAGTCCACTCTCAGCAAGTTTGCCAAAGACACCAAGCTGTGTGGAGCAGTAAACAAACTGGAGGGAAAGGATGTCATCCAGAGGGACCTGGACAGGCTTGAGAGGTGGGCCCATGCCAACCTCATGAAGTTCAACAAGGCGAAGTGTAAGGCCCTGCACATGGGTTGGGGCAATGCCATGGATAAATACAGGCTGGGTGGAGAATGGATTGAGAGCAGCCCTGAGGAGAAGGGCTTGGGGATGTTGGTGGATGAGAAGCTCAATATGAGCCGACAACATGCAATTGCGCCACAGAAGGCCAACCAAGGCTGGACCACCTCTGCTATGAAGACAGGTTGACAGAGTTGGGGTTGTCCAGTCTGGAGAAGAGAAAGGTCCAGGCGGATATCATAGCAGCCTTCCAATACCTAAAGAGAGCCTACAGGAAAGATAGTGAGAGACTGTTTATCAGGGAGTGTAGTGATAGGATGAGAAGTTAACAGTTTTAATATCAAAGATGTTAGATTTACATTGGATATTAGGAAGAAGTTCTTCACTCTCAGGGTGGTGAGATACTGGAACAGGTTGCCCAGAGAAGTTGTGAATGCCCATTGCTGGAAGTGTTCAAGGCCAGGTTGGATGGGGCTTTGAGTAACCTGTTGTAGTGGAAAGTGTCCCTGACCACGGCACGGGGGTTGGAACTAGGTGATCTCCAAAGGTCCTTTCCAAATCCTACTATTCTGTGATTCTGTGATCTTTAATGTCCCTTCAAACCCAAGCCATTCTGTGACTCTGTGATTCTATGATATCACTGATTTATGCAATCTTAAGCCTAGTTAAGGTTGTTAATGCAACCAAAGTGACTTGGAAACAAAAAACTTAGGGTCATGGAAACAATATAGGTGTGACAGGACTTCTGGAGGTCATCTAATCTAACCTCCTTCTCAAAGCTGAAGAAACTTGGAAGTCACAGAAAACACATGTTCTTATGTTACATAAAGCAAGATTTCACCTTCTAAACTTAAATACGTACTCTGTGCTAGTTGCCTAGGCACTCTCTGTGGGCAATAGGGAAGCAAAGGTATGTGACATCCCAGAAATAACTCATCTCCTGCTAAAACTCCTGCTTTACTCAGGTAGGAAGAATTGTGTTCTTTAAAAGATTCCTGTCTCTAATGAGTACAGAAAAAGTTTAGAGGATTAGCAAAGCAGAATTTGCTTAACCGTGGACTTGAATGTAAGCATTAATTTCTTTTTCTTATGCACGTTAAATATTTTTATAGGAATTTTATTGTCCTATGTTATTGATCCATGTCATATTAGCATGAACAAAACAAATTGGTTTAGATTACGACTGTCACTGTGAACACAGTGGGAAAAGATTGAGAATCACAGTTCACAGATTATGTCTGTTTTGGTTGTCTGCAGACCACACAATATTAAAAATAGAAACTCTTGAAGAAAAAGTTGGACAGCTGATATTTTTAAAGGGCAGCAGTAAGGCTAAACAATGCTGAAAGATAAAGACGTTGTGTTCTGCAATACTTACGTGTACCGAGCATCACAGTACAATTTGTAGTTGACCCTTCAAAAATGACAAACATATTACTGTTTAGCATAAGAGGAGACCACTGGCTCTTACCCGGTATGTATTCTGAGGAGTAATGATAATCATCTTACATTCTATACTTGGCACTTATACATAGCCTGATTTTCAGACATACTGCACATTTCAGTAATGTTAACGATTTTACTGGGAGCAGTGGCAAGAGCAGCACATTTGAAAATAGCCATTTGTTTAGATACAGAAATACTAACTTAAGGTGTAGAAATTTTAAAGTCTTTGCCCTTCTCCACAGCTAACTGAAAACCAAAGTTCACCACAAAATTTGTTAAAACAAAGATAAACATAATTTCTAAATTATCATCATCTGGTCTTCTAAAATATGGTGGTAAAATATGATCATGCCTTTTTTTTTAAAGTAGTTTTTAAATACTAATATTTTCATCATTTGATGGTCTAGCTTTTAGTGTTCAGTTTTGAAAGTCTGGTGGTGTTCAATTTCTTGAAAATTAATCCATCAAACCTTTGGTCCTGTGAACACATGTAATCTTAATGATGTTTGTAGTGCTTCAATTCTACAAAATGTGACATGTCAAAACTACTGTGTAGGCTAGTGTACCAACATAGAGATACCCAAATTGTTTCTAATAAAAAGCACTGTGACTAATTTCAGTGGTAATATGAGGTGCATAGAAGTTAAGAGTTCGAGATCTTCTTTTCAGTTCTGGCTAATTTAAGTGTGAAAGAATGTAATCTCAAATGTTTAGTACAATGGAGAATTTAGAACAGGTTGGTAATACTACATTTGGGATTTAGGGATTTGGGTTATATGGGATCCATGATATTTTCTCTAATTCTTTTGTAAACCCAAAACACAACTTACAATTATTTAAATTCTATATTCTTTATATAGACTTCTATGCTTTAAAAGGCTGATTCAGATGAGTGCCATGAATGATCACATATGATGCAAAGACAGAAGACAGAATTTGTAACACCACTTTGTACAATCAGCACAATACAGAGTTCTGTACTGTGAAATTTATCCAAAATTTATCCTCCTTTTTATGACAAATGGCACTTCATTTGTTTCTATATGTAAAAGTGATTTGCCAACGATTTTGAAGAGGGGTAAATTAACACCCCTTCCTACACTTAATTTCAAAAAGTTTATTTTATTTCAAACAAGTTTAACTATTGCTGTGATTTATAATGTTATATTCTGTTTGATGAGCATACTGCATACATGTAGTTTGTCCATCTGCACTCATTAAACATTAACCTTTAGACCATTACCTGGCCTAATGATAAGAAAAATTGAATGCATGCTTATGTGTTCATACCTGTATTGAAGGTCTGGATAAACAAAAAAAATGGTTCTTATATCTTCTCTATCAGCAGATTAATTCCATTTAATTTAGATGAACATGACAAAGAGTATAACTTCACACTGCTCTAGTAGTCATAGAATATGAATTTGTCTGCCTTTATAACATGCTCACCCAGCCCTGCATTTTAGAGAGCTCATTCCCCTGGGAATCACTAGGAACATTTAGTTAAGAATATGTTATCAGGTGGCTGAGTAAACTGAGATTGGCAAATGAATTAAGATTTTAATGGGACTAGAAGTGTGTAAGCTAAGTTCATTTTTCCCATGACTTTGTTTTGGTAAACTCACTTGTTATGCATATATAACATTACACTGCTGCCCTAGCACTGGGGAATGTAAACAATTGATTTGTTTGCAATATATTACAGCATTTATAATAACGCTGCTTTTTCCCCCTTTTTAAAAAAAAAAAGAATTATAAATCAGGGAAACCCTTCATATTTATCAATATATCTGTCAGAGTATGCATCTTAAAATGTTCTACACAACAACATTCACTAAAAATTATGAATAGTGAGGTTATCTTTTACTTTAAAAAATCAGTGTCAACATTACTGATTGTTTTCCCAGTCAATACCTTTGTTTCTGTGTCCTGAATGATTTTTTGGTCTGATTTTTTTGTTTTGTGGATTTACAGTTGCCTTATGATTTAGCTATGCCAACACTTTTGCTATTTGCGTTTTCATCCTTAAACTTTCAAAATGATAGACATTATAAACAACTTTTCTAGAAATCCCTTTTCTAAGACCCATGGACAGATGGTAAAGACCCATTTTCTTCCACTGTTATTTCTTAATAGGTTTAAACCTCAGTCAGGAAGAAAAAAAGTATGTCTTTTTAACTAATACCATGTCATCTCTTTAATCATGCTGATTCTGAATAATTCAGCCACTGTGGAAGTTGCAGGGCGAGGATCTATAGCTCTATCTCTCACTGGGGGGAGTTTATTATTACTGAGTCTGACAGCAGAAAGCCCTGGCAGGTTAATTGCTGCAGCAAGACTAGCTGGGAGTTTGCTGTTGATATATAGTGACTAAAGGGAGTGAAGAAGATTGACTATGCCTGTTACAGCACAAATATCTTCATGCACCTCAGGTTCCTCAGAAAGATATGAGAAATAAATGTTCGCTGTTCATTTTCTGTCTGCACTATACAAATAGCCTCAGGCTGAACATGGCAACCACAGCATAGAGAATATATATAAAAAAGAGGGAATTTGCAAATTAACATTATTACAAACATTCCTGCCTGAAAGTGCTGAAAATCAATTTCAATATAGTTTGCATTTTAATGAGTTGCCAAAGAGATAAATCAGCTCTTTTTGAGGAACACTTGGCTGGCAATGATGTTTTCTGATCATATCGTGTCTTAACTAATATTAGATTAAATAAAACCCGTGTTAATTGAAGGCGTGGGAAATGTTACTGCTAGTTAATGAAGTAAACTCTTGCTGGTTATATAGAGTCATTAATTGAACTAGACAGCAATTTCCAAGGAACAGCTGCCCCTTTCTTCCCTTCAAAAACAGAACTGTACTCAAAATTACTGAGGAGGAATGTCACCCTTCTAAAACAGGCTTAATATTTTTCAAGGTTTGTTAAGATATTTTCAAATAATTTATCTTAATGTATTGAAATGATATGGAAGTATTATTATCCCTAAAGATGTAAAAATACTCATCATGCTTTTTCTGGAAAAGAACAAATCTCATTTTTTCCTGTAAGAGAGTATGCTGTTAATGTTTTTTAACTTTTAGTTATCAAGAGAATAAATAATCAATAACTGTTTCTTTTTTGAAAAAAGTTCCTTTTACAGAGGAGGAAGTACCTTTTCCACTGCTTTTAGAGGATCTCTTCAGTTTGTTCTCCCTGGAGTCCAGAAAACTGACCTCTCTTCACTTGTTTATAGTTCTCCTTAACCGCATTTTGCTGCCCCGCAGATCGGCTGTACCCTTTATTGTGGTAATGAAAACCACCAAGGAAATTCCTTTTCTGAAGGCATTTCAATGAGAAATATCAACTCTCAAATGTCAGATCACTATGCAAAGCACAAAACACGGCCCAGTTTTTCTTCTATTTACAGCTCTTGTGCACCAGTGTGACTCTTTTCACTTCGATGGAGTTTTTCATCTTTAATGTCAGTTAAAGGAAGAGACTCAAATCTACCCTAAAGAACAAGATCCAGTTACTTATTTCCACAGAAAAGCTGGAGACACTGTGCTATGTTTTAGAGCTCCACAGAACAAAATAGAAGCTCATTTTCAGAGGTCATTTCAGGGGAATATACAGTCACCTGCAATATCTTAGCTCTTAAACTTCTTGCAACTGACACACGGGCTATTTTTAAAAATCTTTGCTTTCAAATACAGTGAATTCAGTGTTAATAAATATGCTTTATTTGTTGCAATCGCACAATTTAATCCACGGAAAACATGTAAATGAGAAAAAAATTGCTATGGACACTAGAACCGAAAAATCTGAGAGGAAAGTGTAGTTGCAAGCAGTATGGAGTCTGCCTTGGAAAAATATTGCAGTGTTTGTTGCTGGTGGGGAAGCAGTTTAGGAAGAAGTTTAATAACTTGGCTAACCCTCTGCAAGCTGTATACTACCCTTGTCTACATCTATACAAACCAACAGTTTCAAATATACCACTACTCCTTGCTTTTCTGAGTGGAACTCAAAATATTTTAAGTGTTTAATTTACACTTATCTTCATTCTTGGTTTTGCTCTTGGCCTCACTGTTCTCTCCTTAAGGACTTTGAGACTCCTTCAGGTCTCCTCTTCAGGTCTTCTTTCTTTTCTCACTTTGTGTTGTGATTTTAGGTAGGAGAGGAAGGGTACTCAATCCTTTCACCAGAATGAGGTAATTTCTTTGTTTTCAGCTACTGATGGTGTCTAAGGCTTTTAGAAGAAGAAGAAGATAACACTGAAGACTGTTAAAGTCACACATGTTGCAAAACAGTGCCACAGACATTTAATGAAATTAACTTTCAGTTTATTATGTCCATTTTCTACTGATGCAAAGAGACAGTGTGAAAAATTTTGTTCCTGTTCATCTCCATACTTTGCAACTTTATTACTATCACAACAGAAACAGGTTAGATGTCACCTTCCTTATGATCATGAGACAGCTTAAAACATTCTTCTTTAAAGCTCTTTCTTCAACTTGTACTGCTAGAACCCTTAAAACAACTTTTACATTACCAAAATGCTTACTTATTACTTTAGCATGCTGAATACAGTTCTGACACTCACAAAAGCGTGACATTTTAATTCTCTCTGCACATCATAAATAACCTAAACACATGTATGAAGGAGAAGATGTAAGTATGGCTTTTTGTAAATAGGAGAATCAGTCCCTTTAAAATATCACAGTCAATTGTAATTGTAATTACAATTGTAATTGTAATCACAGTTAATTATAATAACACTGTTAGTAACAAAACAAACCAAAAAGAATCAAATACTTCCACAATGGTTATACTGGATTACACACACAGAACTTGACATAATTTTAACACATTAAAACATAGTATCCTAACTTATCTTATTTTCCCACTGAAATTTTACACATTTCAGAGTCTTGAATAATTTCTGGTTTATGGTCAACTAGTTTCCCTGTATGAAGGAACAGAAAAATATTGGAAAAATTGTAAGTGATAAACAGTGGCAGAAAGATTCAAAGACATACGAGACAGCTGAATTTCTTTTTATCTCATAATAGAACTGACTTAAAGTTTATGGGGCCCACAAACTATCTTTCTTCAGTCTGTCCTTATCCTTTATTTCTAGGGCACTCTGGAGGGCATGGGAATGTTACTGATCATTATATAACAATTTTCCATCTCTTTCCAAATGCCCTGGACCACTACAAACTCATATACCTCTGTGTTTTCTCATGAGTAAGAAACATGCCTGCTTTCCTAAGTGGCCTAAGCCTTAATTTTCTTCTCCCAGTCGTCTATGCTAATACTATCTTTATTGCCCCCATGCAAAATTTCATGCCCTAAAAATCCATTTCTGTAACAGACATGACACTTGTACTTGACAATGCTGTGGGAATGAAAATTTTAAGTAACACGTATGAAATACTTAAAATAATTAGAATGTTTATGTCATATCATAGTAATGCTATCCACATTTTGGATTAAAAAGCCCCACTATTTTAAAAAAACCCATGCCATTTGTGTTTGGTAACTCAAAAATCAAATTTTAATTGGTTTTTTTTCAGATCAGTGACCCTTCAGAATAATGTAAATTTACAGCAATTTAGACACTACTTATGGAGAGTCAGATATGATAAATATAGCTTAATCCGTATCATTGCAAAGTTGTGTAAATCCTAGGGAAAAAAAATACTAATAATGAAAAGTACTTAGCTTTTAGCAAATCAGCTACTAAGTTTTTTTCCTTCTTTAAAGCAGAGATTAAAAATCAGACAGTGAAATCACAACATTCTGCAGGTCATAGTCAATACGTGTCTTCATGAGCACAGTTTATTTGCTTATAATGGGTTAAAAAAAATCCAGAATTCACTAATTTAAATAGGATTAAGATTTGGTTCTATGTACATAAAATAAAATGGGAGTAAGTGATATTATTCCATACATAAAATTCTAGAGATGTGGCTTCTTTCCTTTAAAATAGGGACCTCAGTCATGTTTAGCATGATTTTATAGTAAAGGAATAAATGAAAACAGTAGGCGATGAGTTCTGTGTGAAGAACTAATGTAATCTAGTACATAATTTCTAATGAACATATACTGAAAAATTTCTCCATGCAAAAGAGCAAACTGCTACCTTTTAAGAATTTCCTAATGAAAGCAGAGATTGTATTTAACAACAAAAGAAAGATTAGAAAGCATAGTCTTACTATAGCGTGTTAGGCTCATAGTAATAAGATTACAGAATTGAGCCCTTAGGAAATGACTCAGAAAATTAATTAAAATTGCTAATAAATCATGCTGGCTTGATGTCCTAATGGCGGTATGCTGTGCACTGACACATCAGAGACATTAGTTTGATTTCTCTGCTCCAGTCTCCCTCATTCCTTGAGGCAGTAAGAGCTAGCAGTGTTGTGGAAACAGAATATTTAGTCCTAGCAATTGTAGGGACAAGGGAATCAAGTCTTAGGGGATTTAGCAGTGATCCTTGCAATTGATTAAAGAGTGACATCGACTTCTTTCAGGCTGGAACCTTCTGTAGCACGAGACCTTAACAGGGATGTTGTATGAAATGAGCTAAGAAGAGCTTTTGGGCTTGATGAAAAAATAGGGTTTGTTGGGGGGATTTGTTTACACTTAATAGAATGGTGGTATTAAAAAGGATAAAGAGAGCATCTACTTGTCAGCTTAGAAGAAAAAATGTAGTTAAGCATATGATTTTATAAGCATGTATTTTCATAAAAATACCAAAGAGGAGGGGTAAATTAGCTAATGTAAATGGTGTTTACACTTCTCACAGCAACCCTGTTCCCTCAAAAATAGTTTACTTACCAGAAGGTGGGGGACATTGCTCTTACATGAAGTAATTTTAAAATCTTTTCACCTTAAAAGAGGGTGCAGGCTGTTTCTATTCTCCTGCATATGTAGAAACACCTGTCAAGTACATGCAGGTCACCTTCCAGGAAGCCGTGGGAGCAGTGCATAGAGAATCTGCCAAGTCCCACCTGAAAGACTGTACAGTAGGTGACATACCCACTTTAGGACAGCTCTATCTATTCACAGCTAAAATTTCTTTTAAAAGTACTTAGGTAGCAGCATAGGCATGTTAACAACTCCTAATTGACTATTTTAACCAGTTCGGAACACCGACTAGAAGCAAACAACTTAGCCAATTGCCTGGCAATCAGATTGATGGATATAGATAATCACCACAGTCCCGATGAACTTGAAATCAGTTTTCATGTAAGAGACAGAGAACTAGGCTCAGGAAGTAACTGACAAGATAATTAATATGCTCTACCACTGTTCATTTAGGAATAATCAACATCTTTCCTCTTGTAAGAGTACATATTCGATCTTTGACAATAAAACACCTGAGACCTTTCTGTGCTTTTTCACCTGCTTGTAAAAGTCCATCTTGAAATTCATAGCCCTGAGCCTTTCCAGCACAGTCACAATTTCTGTGCATGACTAGAATAAATTCCATAATGCCTTGCACTGATAACGAAACTATTTGCAGCAAGGAGTCCTTAAAAATATTAGAAATGTTAGTCTGTATTCACCAGAGAGTTTAGCAGCAACCTGTATGCATTTCCGTGTCATTTGAGTATGTAATGATAAATGTGAAAACAAATCTGTGCAGTATTATCCACAATTATGTGTTCAGAACACAAAACCTTATTATGATGGAAGACAAAGTCTCTGTAATTTAGGAAAAAATAATAATTTTACATTTACTAAGACACTTGCCATTTACACAACTCAGATTATGAAAAATATTAGTGACAGAATAGATAGACAGAAACTGCTAAAGCTTCATGTGAGGATGCAGAACTATAACATTATTGCACTTAACTGTGGGGCAGCTTGGTAGGCTGTGTGGCTGCAGCTCTGTAATGAATGGATGCAAGTTCTTCAGGCAAGACAGGAGGGGAATGGTAGGAGAAAGTCCTCTCTTCACGGCAATAGGCAGCTTGAGTACACTAGGCTACCTCATGGAATGAACAGTAGGCTGGCCAAGGCTATGCAAGTCAAGATAGAAGAGAGAACAAGGAGTGGATATTTGTGGTGATGGTTTGTTACCAACCACCTTAGTAAATGAGGAAGTGAAAAAATTTCCTTCTTAAGCAACTCAAGGAATTGTCTGTATCATCATCCCCTGGTTTACAGGTGACATTAATCTCCCTGACATCTGCCGCAAGGGGAACCCACTGGGACACAAGTAATCTGGGGGGTGGGAGGAATGGGGAGATCTTGGAGTATGCTGGGAACAACTGCTTATTACAGAAGCTGCATGAGCCAGGACGTGGCAGTTGCTTTCCTGGATCTGCTGCTTACAAACAAGGAAGAAGCAGTTGGGGATGAGACAATAAACGGCAGCCTTGACTGGAGCAACCATGATCCTCAGGAAAATGTATACATGACTCAGGAGGCTGGCTTGGCTAACTGTGGAACACACGACTGAACTCAAATACCAAATAGATTTACAAAGGAGCTGAAAGTGAAAACATGCTAAAAAGGAATGTTGTAGAACTGTTTCCCATGTATACAAGAATGTTATTATGAAACCCGAGACTCCCTTTGAGTTGTGACTTGCAAGGACTATCAAGGGCAACATGAAGAGCTCCTATCACGGCACTAGTAGTAAAAGAATAAACAATGAAAATGTGGTCCAGTAGTGAAACAGCTGATTGATTTCAGTGAAAATGGATGCAGACAAGGTGCAGATACTCAATATCTTCTTTGCTTTAGTCTTCACCACCAAGGTTTCCCAAGTATTTGTGCCTAAAAGTAGAGTTCTAACAGGAGAGAAACTGCCAGCATTGAGTGAGAAGCAAGTTGGGGTCTAGTCCAAGGAATGGACCAGCCAGAACCTGATGAATTCAACAATAATACAGATTGAGCCTTGGAAAGGCAGAGCCCCTGTCAGTGACACAGACTGGATGGAGACCTCACCTACAGTAGTAAGTCCAGCTTTGGAGTCATTGTCACAAGAAGGACATGGACCTGTAGGAGCAGCTCCAGACGAAGGCCATGAAGAAAATCAAAGGGCTGAAGGACCTCTCCTATGAAGACAGGCTGAGAGAGCTGGAGTTGTTCAGTTTGGAGAAGCAAAGATTCTGGGGAGATATTATAGCAGCTTTCCAGTATCTGAAGGGGGCCTACAAGAAATCTGGAGAGGGACTTTCTACAAGGACATGTAGTGATACGACAAGGGGTAGTGGCTTCAAACTGGAAGAGGGTAGATTTAGAATACATATTAGGAAGAAATTTTTCACTCTGAGGGTGGTGAGGCACTGGAACAGGTTGCCCAAGGAAGCTGTGGATGCCCCATCCCTGGAGGTGTTCAAGGCCATATTGGATGGGACTTTGAGCAATCTGTTCTAGTGGAAGATGGCCCTGCCCATGGCAGGGGTGTGCGTAATAGATGATCTTTAAGGTCCCTTCCAACCTAAACCATTCTGTGATTCTATGATATGATTCTATGGCTTAGGAGCCCTTGTGAGTATCAAGCTGAGTTGGAGACCACTGTGCACCTGGGCAGTAACAAAGATCCAGCAGTGCACTGCCTGTGCCAACAGAAGAATGGCCCGAGGTTGAGACTGGCAATTGTCCTCCTCTACTCATCACTTGTTAGACTGCAGCCAGTCTGCAACCACCTAATATGGGGAAGATGTCAATAAACTAGAACAAGTTTGGTAGAGTGCAGCAGGGATGGTCAGTGGCTGGAGCATTTGCCCTGCCAGCAGAGGCTGTGGAACTGAGGCTTGTTCACTTTGAAGGAGGAACAGACCAGTGTCCCAGAACCTACACAGAGATGATCAAGAACTTCGAGTCAGAACAAGAGGCAATGGTGATACGTTGAGATGGGATGTTTCCCCATGGGGCTAATTCAGCAGTGGAAAGGGTTGCGTAGAGAGACTGTAACATTTCTATCTTTTGAGAGTTCTTAGGACCCAACTGGACAAAGTACTGAGTAACCCTTTCTGAATTCAAACTTAAACCCTGCTTTGAGCAGGCAGTTGGACTATAGATCTCCTGAGGTCCCTGAATGATTCCAAGAATACATCACTTTATTGCATAAAAGAACATTACAGGTTGTACTTTGTTCAGAATTATAAACAAAAGAAGATGAAGCTTTTCATAAATTGTTGATAATCTTCAAATATCTTTAAGAGTATTTTTTTTTTCTATTGCAGTTTTGTAGAACAGTTTAACTTAAGCTTCAGAGCTTCTTTAGTAGACCTTTAATGAGAATCAGAATCAGTGAACTGGTGTGGCACTATCATGCAAAATGGATTCTGATGAATGTGTTATCATATCACATAGTCCAACATTAACGTGTATTAACTCAGTAACATGATATAGTGCAGTGTTAGGATACTAATTCTTTATTTGACAGTCTGTCATTCCCACTCCTGTTTCTAAATAAAAATACAAGGAGGCAAAATTTTTTTGGGAATTTGATACCTTACTTTCTTTAGCCATATTCAGTACTGTCTTACAAAAATGAAAACAAGAAAAAAGCTTTAATCTTGAAAGACTTGATTGCATACTATTGAATTCTACTATTAATTAATAATTAATGGTGGCATTGAGAATTACTATTTTCCTTGGCAATTCTGTAATTCAATATTCAATTGTAATTTTCAAATATAACCTTAAAATAAACCTTAAAGATTATATTCAATATGATGGATTTAACAACCTCTGACTTAATTGCCCCTGTCACTATAAGTCAAACTTAAAGGCTTTGGACAAATTAGGAAATAACCTCCAAACCTCACTCACACAGTAGAAAAATTGAGTACTAGCCACTAGACGTAAGTGGTTTCAAAGGTGCTGTGACTTCATTGGAAAGATGTAACCTTTACATTGTGAAAGTTCAAATTTAAGCACAAAGTTTAAGTAAAACTTCAGACTAGTAACTTCATAGTAATTTTGAACGAAAAGCAAAACTACATACTAACTTCTTTAGCATACTGGAGGAGGTAAGATTGGGAATAATGAAATGTTTTCAGGTCAATACTGTTGTATGGACAAAGCTCACCTATTGGTTGTTTTCCAGAGCTTTAAGACTATGGAATAAAAACTTCAAAAGAGCTGTATTAAAACGTGATTTAGGATCTCAGAATATTGCATAAATTATCTGTTGTTGTTTGCAGATATTAAAATTAATGTCAGAAACAGAAATAAATAATAAGACTAGAGGAATAGTGAAAAAAATATTCCATATATTAAAATGGAATCGTGAAGAAAATGAATACTTGTATTTTTTCATTTAGACTTTACCACTTTCATCTTCTATTACAGTGAAATAAATTTTTTAAAGTGAGAGACTAGTCCTTTGCGATCCTTATTCTTCAGTCAAGAATTGTTCTTTTGAACTATTCTTCACTCAGAAAAGGCATTTGGAATTTACAGAGTTTCCTTTCAGATAACATCTGAAAGCACAAACTCACCGTCTTTTGAGATGCATCTTTCCAGTGACTTGTGTTTGTTCTGGTTCCATCTATATAAACTAAATATGACTTGAAACTTACATCAGCTTAGGCTACTTACCCCTTTTCCACAGAATACTTCAAGGGTGGGGTCACTTCAGTATGTAAATATTTGTGTCCAGCTAGTGAACCCACAAGACAAAATCCTGGGCTTGAAAAAAGTCTTCATAAAGCATTAGAGGAATAAATCCACATTTATTTTCACAGAATCACAGAATGGTAGGGGTTGGAAGGGACCTTTGGAAATCATCTAGTCCAAAAAATGCCTGCCAAAAACAGGTTCACCTAGAAAGGTGGGACAGGAACACATCCAGGCAGGTTTTTGACATCTCCAGAGAAGGAGACTCCACAACCTCTCTGGGCGGCCTGCTCCAGTGCTCTGTCACCCCTAAAGTAGAGAAGTTCCTCCTCGTGTTCAGATGGAATTTCCTGTGTTCCAGTTTGTGCCCATTGCCTCTTGTCCTGTCTCTGGGTACCACTGAAAAGAGTCTGGCTTCATCCTCCTGGCACCCGCCCTTTAGATATTTATAAAAAATGATGAGATCCCGTCTCAGTCTTCTCTTCTCCAGGCTAAACAGACCCAGGTCTCTCAGCCTTTCCTCNTCTT
Source organism: Chionis minor (assembly GCA_013398295.1). Taxonomy (NCBI): domain Eukaryota; kingdom Metazoa; phylum Chordata; class Aves; order Charadriiformes; family Chionidae; genus Chionis; species Chionis minor. The sequence continues at coordinate 10,409 of VZSF01008148.1, read as the reverse complement.
ACCAGTAAAGACTGAAGCAAAGAAGGCATTCATTAGCTCTGCCTTGTCTGCATCCTCCACCTCCAGGGCACCCATGCCATTCAGCAGCAGGGCCACATTTTTCCCAGTCTTTCTTTTGTTACTGAGGTACTTGAAGAAGCCCTTGTCATCATCCTTGACATCCCTTGATGCATTTAATTCCAAGTGGACCTTAGCCTTCTTCATTGCCTCTCTGCATACGCTGCCAACTTTCCTATATTCCTCCCAAGTGGCCAGTCCCTTTTTGCACATTCTGTAAACTTCTTTCTTCCATTTGAGTTTTTGCAGACACTCCTCACTCATCCATGCGGGTCTCCTGCCTCCTTATAGGGATGCAGTGATCTTGAGCTTGGAGGAAGTGGTGCTTGAATATTAACCAGCTCTCTTGCATCCTCCCTACCTTCTAGAGCCTTCGCCCATGGGATTCCTCCAAGCAGGTCTTTGAAGAGGCCAAAGTCATCTCTGCTTTAGTCAAGGGTTTTGCCCTGCTCCTTCCATGCAGGATCCTGAACCCCAGCATTTCATGATCACTGCAGCCAAGGCTAGCCCCAGTCTGCACTTCCCCAACTAGTCCTTCTTTGTTTGTCAGCACAAGGTCCAGCAGCACACCTCTCCTTGTTGGCTCCTCCACAACCTGTGTCAAACAGTTATCAATGGTCTACAAAAACCTCCTGGACTGTGTGTGTCTGGATGTGTTGCCCTTCCAGCAAACATCAGGGTGGCTGAAGTCTCTCATGAAAACCAGGGCCTGTGATTGTGAAGCTACGGCCAGCTGTCTGTGGAAGGCCTCTTTGACTTCGTCTTCTTGACGTGGTGGTCTGTAATAAACACCCACAACCGTGTCACCCATATTAGTCTGCCCCTTAATTCTTACCCAGAAGCTCTTAACATGTTCTTCATCCACCCCTAAGCAGTGCTCAATACATTCCTGTGAATTATGAATACAATACAGTGCTGATCACAAATCTAGGAAATATTCAGACTTGACTGGACACAGTCATGAGAAATGTGATCTAAGTCATCTCTGCTTTGAGCAAAGTTTGGACAGGATGCTTTCCACAGGTCCCTTCCAACTTAGACTATTGTATGATTATGTGACAGTGTAATCTTTTCTGAACATAATGTGTCTTCTCTGTGTGGCATTGGTGAAGAGCTGGAAGTTAAGCTGCATTGAAAAGAACGTGGATAACTATAGTCAACATGCTAGTGTCTTATCAGGAACTAACAGCAGTCCATTCTGATTGAATGTGTTTTCTGAGTTATCTTAAGATCATTGTAAATACAGTCCCACATCCCAGGTGATAGTTATTAAAGGCTGCATAGCCAGTGTCTGTTTTTTGAACAGAAATTTCATCTTTGTGAAAACTAATGTCTAGTATTGAGTGAAAAATGTTCATTTAGACCAATCAACCTGTTTGGTAATGGTAATGGTAACGGTAATGGTAACGGTAGCGGTAACGAAAAAGAAACTGAGGTCACAGTGCCAAAGCAAGGTCTTTATGTCAATAGCTACTTAATAGCATTTAAGTGGATGAGGAAGAAAATGAAATCATGCTGAAGACAGAAAAGTGAGAACATCATTGACAAGAGACATTGAGTGGGACAGTGCTGTGTCATTGCCAAAGAGAGGATATTGTTGCTCTCTTCCTCACAAGAAGGCTATCACTGCTTGGGGGAAGAAAAAGAATTTGCCTGAAGACTGTCTTTGGTGCCATAGTCGTTTCACATGAGAGGGTGCAGAAAGTACCCAAGGGTTCTGCTTCTCTTCCCCAACATCCCTTGCAGAACCTGCCCCACAGAATTAAGACAGAAGGGTTCCTCTTCCCAATACTATGACTTGAAGGAGTACAAATAGGCTACTTCCATCTGCTACATCATTTTCCATTAATGAGTAATATTTTATTTTTTCATGTGAAAGGAATAGTAATAAAAGAATTTCTGTTCAGAGGTTCTCAATGACCACTGTGTAAATTGTCCTGGGAACATTACAGAAAAAATTGGAACGTAGATGTCATTAGGGGAAAAAAACATTGCCTCTTTCTATAATTTTCATTTAAGTGCCATACAGTAATTCTTATACTACCTGTTGTATGCCCCAGAAATCCTTCTGGGAGACAGTTCAAAGACAAGTTATTCAGAAATTGAAATATAAGGAAGAGTGAACTATCCATATCAAAGTGTACAATAAAAGACACATTAGAAGAAATAATGACCTTGGGCCTTTTAAAAGCAAGCCTATGATCAGTGTGGAAAATGACTTATGTGTTGTGTAGGAATACACCTACTTGGTTTTCAACAGCCTCACTAGTTAACTCTGACAATCCTTAAAAGCAGTTGTTACCCCAGTTTCAAAGGCGGAAAACAGTAGGAAGAGATAAAGTCTACAATGTTTTAATTCACACTGAACTAGCAGAAGACACAAGAATGGAGTAGCAATGAAACTTTACGTCATGGATGAAATGGTCCAAAACCCATTGAGTTTTATGAAATCATAGAATAGCAATCATAATGACTTTTGAATTTTTATGCTCTACATCTTAAGTATAACCAGTGTGGATAGCAACTCTCCCAGCCTGTTTCCACCTCTGCTGGTAAAGACATTTTATGCTCTTCAGTTCTCACAGACAATCAGTTCTCTGAAAGATAAATGAGTTGTAAAGAAAACTTTAATTATAATAATTTCATTTTTAACCAAGGAGAAAAAAATAAGGATTAAAATTAATTTATCCAAAATATTCTTAACTTTATTTTGTGTATAATTGCTATCTGTTTAACAGAAATAATGATACACTTTCCACAGTCATTGGATTAGAATAATGAATTAAGTACAATCACTGGTATCCCAGCTATCATACACTGACTTTAAGAAATAATCATTTCATCCACATGACCATATTGTTCACCAAGACCATTATTTTACTAATCCTTATGATCTGAACAATGCTCTGTTCGTGTTCCAGCACACAGCGAGAGGAAGAATGGATTCTTTAAGCTGGGTGGGTTTAGCCTTCTTTTATGTGTTCATTCAATTTTATGTTCACTTATTGTACACATATGGTGGTAGAAGCTGCTAAACCAATAACTGTTATTCTGCAAACAAGGTAACCCATAGAAGCAGATGCAAGATTTCCAATATTTCTTTTGGAAGTTTTGTGATTAAAGACACACTTCTATATCTGAGGGTTTACACCATGAATTTCCTTAACTGTTTCACCAGATATTCATAAATTTGGACCCATAAAAGGACAAAACTGGGGAGAATCAACAAAAAATTTTACAGACAGAAACTATGCAGTAGAGTCAAATTTTCTGTAGCTTTAAAATGGTGCAATTATTTCCTAAACCATGTAAGTGGGAAATATTCTTTTCCCATCAGAATAGTACACATTATATTTCTTATTACTCTTGGAATTATTACATTTCAAAGCTATTTCAGATTGTATGTTACCTTGATTCTGATAGAATAAGGAGGAAATAAGAATCCTAGGTAAAATAAAGCGCTCAGTCAGAGATACGCTGTAGGAAAAAAACATGCCAAGCATTCAGCTCACATGCTTCTTTAAGGTGTCTGGTTTCTGCTTTAAGTCTCTGTAGCTAAACATAATGAATAATTAAGAATATAAGTGGTATAATACGCCTAAAAAAGAAAATGCAGATTGCATTAGAATAAACAGTATTTAGAATTTTATCATAGAGACAACTATTCAGTTCGCCAGTAAAATACTACAGTTCAGGGGAGTAGGAAATCTTCTGTAAAGACCTTTTTTTCTCTTATTTAGGCATTTGACATACAGTGATGGGTTCACTGAAACTGCCTTTTTTACACATTAAGCATTTTGAAAGGTTTCCATTTTTTTCCTCCTAGAGGCTATTTGTTTCATGACAGCATTGTCTACGTTCCTCACAAAAATGCAGGCATTTGTCCTTGTGCTAAATCCTGACGTGTCTGATAAGAGGAAAGCTAAAAGGGGGAAGAATTGAAGGTCAAGATGTTTATTTTGCTCTCAAGTGAGCATAGTAGATAAATACTTTTCAGTGACTTCCTACTCACTACAATAAAAAGTTTATAGATGAATTGGGATGAACATCTACATTGCCATTACTCTGTAAAGTAAAAAGCAAACCTCAGTTGCAAAAGCTCCTCTCTAAACACAGGGCAGGAAATAAATGCAATGTACTATTGTGCTCACTTCATCTTCTTCTTCCATTCTTGTTCAGGTTAGTTTCCATTTCATTACAGAATATCAAAATATCAGCTGTCAATCATGTTCCAGAGGTACTTATTAGCCCAAAGAGAGCACCTCAGAAATGCTGATATATTGTTCTACATCATGTTTGGTAGAATGCTCAGATGAGCTGATGACTTGACTCCTTCACTACTCCCACCCTAGAAATTGAATATAAAATTGCCATAGTCTTTTTACTGTTTGATTAAGAAACATGCAGAAATTGTTAGCCTCTTGTTCCCCTCTCTACATATTTTCCAGGCTTGTGTTTTAAAATTCTGGAACTTTGATTTCTGGAATCCCCAAAAAGTACAGGAAAAGAACAAAAGTAAAAGTAGCACTTTTTGTTTCACAGAATGCCTTGGCTAGAGAAGGACATGATAATTTTCTCTATTAGGTATTTCAAAGAACCCAAATTTCCTGTACAAGTGAAAGTGTGAGTAGGAAGAAAATGACACAGTGACAAAATGAGACAGATGAGAATATATATCTAGTCCAATTTTAAGTAAGTGAACATGATTTTGTTTAAGCTGTCCTGTGCAGGACAAAGTTTGCAAAGGTAATAGTTGAGAGTAACAAAGTTCAGAAAACTTCACAGTGAGATAAAATGTTAGATACACTATTAAACACCTTTTCAGATCTCAGTTTATCAGAGTGTTACTCTCCTTTTTTCTCCCATTCCCTCACCCACCAGTGAGATCTAGCAAACCAGGCTACTTCTATTGTAAGAAGCAGATTATAAATCCCCAGATAAATCGGGGCAATTTAAATCAGACTTGACTTAAATGGTTAGAACATTTATTAGACTAAATTACTCTACTGGAGGAGTTATGACTCTTACAGAAGAAACTAAATGTAACTTTGGACTCAAAATAACATTGAAACCAATGACAGCTGATGCATGCTCAGAGCCCTTAATCAGACCATTTTTGCATTGAACACAGCTTTAAAAGACTTGCTTTTTAAATACATGTTGCTGAAAGCTTAGACAGTAGACTCTATAGAAGAATATTTTTACTTTTTTGGCAATTGATTAGGACACTGAAAAAAGTTCTTGGTCATCTAAGCAGAAATATCTTGAAGCATGCTGTAAGTGTGCGTTATTACTATTATTATTAAAAACCTACAGAACTGCACAGATTATTGTTATTAACTTTGCCACAAACTGCTCCCGGGTAGGAAATGGCAATCCTTTTTCTTTTGTTTCCTGTGAGTTCTGTATGTTCTTTAATTATGTAACTGCAATTGCATTTTCCATAGGACTATGGCCTCATTCTGACTGCTAATGAAGTACCATTCGTACTTTACTTTTTCCTAATTTTTCTGTGTATAAACTTACACCTTATTTATACTACACTATGCAGATCTTACTCTGGATACTTGATTAATAATTTCTTTGTAGATAATTTTTTATTCATGAAATAATTAATTGGAACAGAGAAATCAAGCTGACTGCAATTACCAGAAAGATTCCTGTAACTGTCTACTCTGTGGAATCGTCTTATGTCATACAAGATGAAATAAGCAGTTGATATTGAGTTTATATGGGAACAAACTGCTGCATTCAAAGTGTCAGGTCTAAACTCTGCATTGACCCTAAAGGCAGTGGAGGACCGTATGGGTTTTACTAACAAATAAACTACTGCCTGGGAACATTCCCATAATCTGAATTACCTACAATGGTAAATTGATCCTTGGTGTGCCTTTCTCTGTGATTCTTGGGCATGGTTTATATGTATGAACATCCATGGGGCCTTGCACACAGCCACACAGACTTAGAAGCTCAGAGAATTTATTAGCATAGATTTGAACTATTCTGTACCAGCTGATTTCACTGTGTAGGTACAGTCCTAAGTACATATTAATTTATTGGTATAGACATAACCTTAACCTCTCTTGATCATCACTTTGTAGATTTTTGAAACCCTTGCCAGATTCTATCTTACAAATAATCCCTTTACCCTATAGAATTCTGTTTGAAGTCAGCAGCAATAGAAACAGATAGAAATACGTGAAGTTGCATAACCAGATTTTTGAATGGCTTAATATGGATGCTGATGTGAAACAGCAGCATTCTTTCTCTCCACTGTTCAAGATGACCACAAAGTAGAAGGGGTTAGTAGAAGAAGTTTTAAAAGCCTGAAACCAAAGGCTATGGTGGTATTAGCAATTAGGGTAGCGCACTGAGACCAGATCTGTAGAGAGCCCAATGTCCATATATAGTTTGGAGGTTTTACTTCAGACTAGCTCTAGTTTGGCTTTTGATCTGAATGCCCATTAGTGGTTGCAGTACTCTAAGTGTTCTTGAACGTTCATGCAAATTTTATGGTTTAGTTTCATCTACAAGGAGCGCAGCTTGCACACTGAGAGGGGTCTAGCAAAGCTCACTCATGATCCAAGCAAAACCAGTGCTGTGGAGGTAAATAAAGCACACCAACCTGGCAAAAAGGAGGGCTTAAAGTTGATTTTAAGAAAACAAACATGCTTTAAAACTACATGTCAAGTAGCAAACATGCCACAGAACATAAATCAGTACAGAGCAGTTTATGGTCAGGACTATGTTAATCAACAGGAGTCTCAAAACCAAACTGATGCTGAGTTTTCGTAGAATCATAGTCATAGAATGGTTTGGGTTGTAGGGGACCTTGAAGATCATTCCAACCCCCTTGCCATTGGCAAGGACACCTCCCACTAGACCTGGTTGCTCAAAGCGTCATTCAACCTGACCTTGAGCACCTCCACGGATGGGGCATCCACAACTTCCTTGGGCAACCTGTTCCAGTGCCTCACCACCCTCAGAGTGAAAAATTTCTTCCTAATATGTATTCTAAATCTACCCTCTTCCAGTTTGAAGCCATTACTCCTTGTCCTATCGCTACATGTCCTTGCAAAAAGTTCCTCTCCAGATTTCTTGTAGGCCCCCTTCAGATACTGGAAAGCTGCCATAAGGTCTCACCAGAGACTTTGTCTTCTCAAGGCTGAACAACCCTGACTCTCTCAGCCTATCCTTATAGCAGAGGAGCTCTAATCCTCTGATCATCTTCATGGCCATCCTCTGGACTCAATCCAACAGGTCCACGTCCCTCTTGCATTGGGAACTCCACAGCTGGACACAGTACTCCAGGTGGGGTCTCATGAGAGCAGAGTAGAGGGGTAGAATCACCTCCCTTGAACTGCTGGTCATGCTTCTGAGGCAGCCCAGGGTAGGGCTAGGCTTTTGGGCTGCAGTTGCACATTGAAGGCTCATATTGAGCTTCTCATCCACCAACATCCCAAAGTCCCTCTTCTCAAGGCTGCTCTCAATCCATTCTCCACCCAGCCTGTATTTGTGCATGGGATTGCCCTGGCACACATGGGCAGCACCTCGCACTTGGCCTTGTTGAACTTCATGAGGTTGGCATGGGCCGACCTCTCAAGCCTGTCCCAGGTCCCTCTGGATGACATCCTTTCCCTCCCACATGTCAAGCACTCCAAACAGCTTGGGGTCCTTGGCAAACTTGCTGAGGTTGCACTTAGTCCCAACATCCATGTCACCAACAAGGTGTTAAATTATAGCAGTCCCAGTACAGAGCCAGCAGGAACACAACTCAAACTGCTTGCCACTTGGACATTGACTCATTCACTGCTACTCTTTAAGTGTGACCATACAGCCAGTTCCTTATCCACTGAGTGGTCCGTTGGTCAAATCCATATCTCACTAATTTAGAGACCAGGATATCACGCAGGACAGTGTCAAATGCCTTGCACAAGTCCAGGTAGATGACATCTGTTGATCTCCCCTTATCCACCAATGATGCAATGCCATCACAGAAGGCCACGAAACTTACTAAGGCATGATTTGCCCTTAATGAATCCATGTTGGTTGCCAACTTTCACCTCCTTATTTTCCATGTGCATCGGCAGAGTTTCCAGGAAGATCTGCTCCATGAACTTGGTGGGCACAGAGGTGAGACTGACTGGCCTGTAGTTCCCTAGGTTTTCCCTTTTTACCCTTTTTAAAAATGGGGGTTATGATTCTCCTTTTCCAGTCAGTGGGAGCTTTACTGAACCATCACAACTTCTCAAATACAACAGATAGTCGCTTGGCAACTACATCTGCCATTTCTCTCAGGATCTGCAGGTAATGTCATCAGGTCCCATGGACTTGTGCACCTTTGGGTTCCTCAGCTGGTCTCAGACCCGGCCTGGACCTTGGACCTGGTTTTAGCATAGAGGCGATATCATTTTCAAAACCCAACATGGTCTGAAAGCCAACAAAGCACCAGACAACACAGGAATTCTCTCACTCTGAAGGACTCTGCTAGCTTATCATAGTGAGAGCTGGAATCTCCCCTCAGTGTAGTTCACTGAAAACAAGACTACTGAATCACTCTTGGCAGTGGGTGCAGAGAGAACTTTCTCTATGAAAACAGGGGCAACAGCAACTGTTACAGGGGATCAGAAGCTATGAGTTGCTCACAGCTGATGTTTCACAGTTTTTATAACTTTACAACACCTCTGAAAGGTGACAACACAATTCTGTCTTCCAGCTGAAGAAAATAACTGAAGAAAATAACTATCAAGATGCTATTATTTATAGATATAATTTGACAAATTCAAATTTTTTTCAAAGTACTAAATTCTCATACAGAATTTATATAATCAGCAAATCTTCCTATGAATTCCATTGAAGGCAGAAGTAATAATCACTTCTAATAATCAGATTTCAGTGTCTCATATCAGATATCTTGAAAATGGTGAATACTTAATGGATGATTTCATGTGGAAAATTTTGCTGACTTCTGTTGTTTAGCATATGTTTTATCAGACAGAATTTCTTTTGCTTTTGGAGTGAAAGAACATCTACCTTGTTCATCTCACACTTCTATTTTCTTCAATTAATGAGTCAGAAATTTTATAGCAGATAGTCCCATGTCATTCACCCCTATGCAGATATCCTTATTGAATTTACTGAAGTCAAGTTTCTACACAGAAAAAGAAGGAAGGAATGAAAATAAAAAAGACGAGACCATTACACAGGAGATGATTTGGAACAATGCAGATGATTTCATTGAATTTGGAATGTTGATATTCTCTTGCACTGGGGTGTTTGCACTGAGTGTATAGTTTTAGAAAGCATACTGTAAAACAAAATTCTTTCATGTGACTATCTCTCATCAGAAGTGTTGGATTCACTGCACAGACCTCTGCTACTGAATACATTAAGGTTGGTTAAAGTAGGTTACCATAAACTCTATATATTTGTTAGATAAAATTTAGATATTACTAGTGGATTTCACACATTATTTTGTCACAGCATTGGAGTTCTGAAGGGCAAAGGGATCCAGAAATGCTTGACACTCTTCAAGAAGGTAGTCCTGGAGGCGAAGGGGCAGGCTGTCCCCACGTGCCGTAAGATGAACCAGTGGGGAAGATCACCAGCCTGGCTGAACAGAGAGCTTCTGCTGGGACTCAGGGAATAACGGAGTGTTTACCACCTTTGAAAGAAGGGGCAGGCAGCTCAAGAAGAGTACAGAGGCCTAGTAAGGTCATGCAGAAAGAACACCGGAAAGGCAAAAGAACAGCTAGAACTTAATCTGGCCTCTGGTGTTAAAGATAATAAAAAAAGGTTTTTACAAATATATTAACAACAAAAAGAGAGCCAGGGAGAATCTCCACCCTTTACTGGATGTGGAAGAGAAGCTTGTCAACAAGGCTGAGGTACTTAATGCCTTCTTTGCCTCAGTCTTCAATAGCAAAACCAGTTATCCTCAGGATATTCAGCCCCCTGAGCTGGAAGACAGGGATGGAGAACGGAATGAATCCCCCATAATCCAGGAGGAAGCAGTTAATGACCTGNCAGAATAAACCCCCCATAATCCAAAAGGAAGCAGTTAGTGACCTGCTACACCAGCTGAATAGCCACAAGTCTATGAGGCCAGATGGGATCCACCCGAGAGTGCCGAGGGAGCTGACTAAGGAGCTTGCCAAACACTCTCCATCAGTTATCAGTGGTCCTGGTCAACGGGGGAGGTCCCAGATGACTGGAGGCTTGCCAATGTGACGCCCATCTACAAGAAGGGCCAGAAGGAGGATCCAGGCAACTACAGACCTGTCAGCCTGACCTTTGTACCAGCAAAGATTATGGAATGATTCATGCTGTGTGCACTCACATGGCAAGTGAAA